>JBBFKN010000046.1:600000-1119846 GCA_039654755.1 Calcarius lapponicus | reverse complement strand
AAATGTTGAAATAGAAACTATGCTACATAGGATATTTTTTAAAGAAAGGACTCACAGCGAGATAGCAGCCACAGGATATGTAAATCTTTCAGAGAAAGAGAAGTTATTGCTCTCTTATCAGGAGAAATGAACTTCTTCCTGCCTTGCTCAGCCATGACAACGCCGGTTAGGATTCAGAGGAAGAAGCTGGCGATGACCAGACAGAATCCTGTGTTTGGATGGAATTTATGCATCATGTATGAGATGTATGAACATGCAACAGGTTTTTGCTTTTAAGGGTTCATCCTCTGTTAATGTGTGTCCTTTCTCAGGCTTGTGCTGCCCAGAAGAAGGTACCCGGACGTCCATAACTCTTTGTTTCTATTGTCTCATATTATCCTAATCCAAGTTGTCCAATTATTATTACTCTAATTATATTGCTATTTTAATAACCATTTTATAATCATTAAACTCTTTAAAATTTCAAGAACAAGTGATTGGCGTTTTTCACAGAAGGGAAGGAGATGGCGGGTCCTGGTCCCAGCTCAGCGGTTCAGCTGCTGGGAGTGCCCGGGCTCCTGGGCTGATGATGCCTTCTCATGGACAGGTGTGTCCAGCCCCAGGACCTGTTTCTGTGTGCTGCTCGAGGGATACAAGCCAACCCATGTGGAATTCAGAGCTGTGCTTCGTGTCAGGTACATACAGGCAATGTGTGTATTTGTGATTGTAATATGTGTGGAAACCAACCATGGGACAGTTATAAGGACGAATTCTAATAGTAACTGAGGAAAGTAAAGCGTGGAAGAAGGCCTTTGAACCTATCCTTTTTTCGCAATTAACCTTTTTATGTCTTAAGTTGATTTAGGAGCATTTGAATTAAAGCTTTAAGGATGTTGCTTTTTGACAGGAACTTTCTGCTTGTAGCTAAGCCTTAAAGAGTTTTGCAAGAATAACCTTTTGAAGTATAATTTTAGAATATTGCTTGTAGTAAGGATCTTTGAAGCTATAGCTTTAGAATATATAAAAAGGAAACATGCTTATTTCATGCCTTGACAAAACAGTGAAAAGCAACTTGAAAAAGGAAGATGAACATCAACTCAAGGATTAATAGTTTCGACCAAGGGAAGCTGGACATCACTGTTATGAGATTTATAGTCCTTGCAATCAAAAGGTGGACCCACATCTGGAATCTGGACCTCACCAGCTGGGAGACTTCTTTCTTCTTTCAGAAGCTGGACCCTCACCATCTGGGGATCCTCCTTTTCTGGGATACATCCTGAGAAAAACTAAATCACAATAATGTATAGAATTGTGACGTAAAAATTTGGAATAGAAACTGCTGATGAGTAAAAATTGGGAATAGAAACTGCTGAGAAAGCTTATGAGTACCCCTATAAATACCTGCAGGCCTCAACTATTGGTGTGCAGTTGGAGGGAAAACTTCCCCCACTGTACCCAGCGCTGTATTGCTCATACTTTACCATATTAATTAATAAATTGATTGCTGTTTGAATATTGGCCTAGTCAAGTTTCTTATTTATAACAGCCCGTATTGATGCGAAGTTCTGTTACATTTTTGGGTATTTTTCCTCTTTTGCTGAGCGTGGTGAGGCGCTCATTCAGGCTCAGTAGCAGCACAGCCCTCGTTGGAGCTGGGCAGGTGTGTGGCACAGTGTGTGCACCCCAGCCTGATGTACCTGCGAGGGACTTGCATCCATTTAGCCTCTCTGGGAAAATCTGTTCCTATGTGCATCAGTAACAGAACCACATCATCAAATTTTTACTTAATAAACTAATTTACTACATCAAAATAGCCATTATTAAAGTCCCAGAAGGATTAAGAAATAAGCTAAGAGAGGAGATAACATGGAAAAGCTGATTGTTGACCTCTAAAGCATTAGAACCCATTTTCAGCTCTGAGGATGACCTCTGTAAAACAAAGAATGTTTCAAGATTCTGAAACATCAAGAGTAAGTTTTTCACTATTGGGAATGACAGATATGAGGAAATGATAGATGTCATCAGTTACGTCAAGAGAAAAAACTACTGCATGTAATAGGTATAAAAAAATGCACCTGAACTCATTCTCTGCAACCAGTTTTATTTTAACCATTTTTTTTTTTAACCAGACTTATCTGTGGACATTTCTGGATAAAACAAAGTTTAAAGAAGAATAATAATAGGAGGTCAGAGATGAAGTTCTTTAATGAGCTATAAAGAAATCTAAAAAAGTCACTAATGCTAATCAAAATACTGAGGAGATGTTCCTTCTCAGTTCATGGAGAGCACTGGGAAATGAACCCAGTTGCCTACCAGTGCCTTGAATATCTATTCTGATTTACATCAGGTTTTCTGTCACTTCTTTTCTTAATGCATGTATGATGTTAGGGGCAACAGTGAACACATTTTTTTCCCTATGTATTGAGAGAGTTAATGGTATTTTAATCTACATTCCCAACTAAACAAGCATACAAAGTGTAATAACTTTCTGTGCTAGTTCATAAAAAAAGTCTGCAAAATATTACATACCTTGCCTCATTTTGGTTTGTTTATGTTTGTTTGTTTGTTTGTTTGTTTTTAAATGAGGATCATTTGTTTGTGTGGGAGCTTCACCTGCCAAGGAAGGCACATGCAGAAACCTGGAGTGTGACCATGAGCTCTGCAGGTCAATAGCTGAAGTCCAGAGTTTCACATTTCAGCTGCAAGTGGGAGAGAGAGCCCTCCCTCCTTGCCTGGCACAGTCCTCAGCAGCGTTTTCCTTTCCAGTTTGTGAGCAGACCTGTGGGCTGCCACAGGGAGGGGAGGCATATGTTGTGTTTGGTGAGTGTGTTATTTGTCAGGGCAGCTTGATATGTGAGGACCCAAGGGCTGGGTTATTCCTGCTGGGAGCACAGCATGGTGTCTGGCTGCTTCCCATGGGATCTGCAGGCACCACGTTTGGCCACAGGGCAGGTCATGGAGTGGCACAGAAGCCACAGCACCTTGCTGATTAGAAGTGTGTGTTCCCCTGCTGCTGGGGAGTATGGGGAAACCACACATCAGGTGAGTTTCTTGTGCAATGCATAAGACTTTGCAGGTCTGCAAAAACCACCCTGATCACTACAGGTCAAGAAAACGGGACAAAAAACTACTGTCAGCTGCAGAGGAGTAATTTCCTGCCACTTACTATCTCTGCTCCAAGGTTCCCTTTATAATCCCCTGCCTATGCACAGCTGTTGGTCTTCATTCCCTGTTTTTGTCACCTGTTTCCAGTCTGGTTTCCCTCCACTGCATTTCCCTTTGGTCAGTTACATCTCCGGTATGGGTAGGAAAACTTACTTCTTGTAAATGCCAATCCAAGCTTAAAAGTAGGGCAATATGAAGAGATAATCTACAGAATCTTACCAAGGGCTGTTAACAATTTCTTGTGTATCCCTACCATATCTAGTTAAGAAATCTCATGCTTAAGTGCGAGCTTCTTTTCTGTTTCCTTACAAGGAGTGGACTGCATAGCAGCTTGAGAAATACATGGTCTTTATTAGAAAATATCACTTAAATTACAGGCATTGGCAGAAATCCCAACTAATGCTTTAGTCTATCCCCTGGTATCAGCCAACTGGTTTAATTTGGTTCCTGTGATAAGTTTTTGACAATTACAGCTTTTTCATCAGGATTTACTTTTAAATTGCACGTAAGCAACTGCAGTGCAGTCAGCATCAAGTGGTTTTATGATGTCCAGTACCACATACCAGAGGTAGCTTGTTGGTTTTATTAGGAGGTCTGGTGTAGATGTCATCATTTTTCTATTTTGGGTTGTTGGTCTGTCCTTCTCAGTGTCTCACTCTTACACCCTTGAACACCAATTGTCTCCCCTTTGTATTCCTCCTCCATTCCACTGCAGTGCTCTACAGTGTTGTACCTTAGTTCACTGTGTTTTGTGTCAAGTTACTTCACTTAAGTTTATTGATACCCCAAGTGTCTTTTATTAATCTGCCACAACAGGTCTGGAAAGCACCAAGAATCTGGAAACAGAAAGTAAAAATTACAGCCAGTCAGCTTGGCTTTTTCCATGTAATATGGTAGTTGACCTAATATCAAACTAGGCTGTCTGCAGGTATCACCAAAGGAGGCAGTGGTGTTGTATGACAGATAATGGGTGAGGGAAGACAAAAACATCCCAGCAAGGTCAATAAAATCCCAACAGTCCCAATCACAAAATCCCAGCACTTCCAGTCAGCTGCTCCCAAGACACTCTGCCTAAACCATTCACAACACCCATGCTGCCCTGATCCCACCTTCACCTTTCATTCTGTCGCTGTGAGAACAACCCAAGCGGACTTTTTGTGTAGTTGGTTAGTGGGGTTTTTTTCATCTAAAGAGCTACTCCTGTCCAAAATTTCATTTTTTCTTTCTCCACTTGGAACCATTTTAATTCATGAGGGCTTAAAATCCATTACCCCAGTCCTCCATTTCAAGCCATTATCAGAACTTTACCTGTGAACTAAAGTGTCAAGTTCCAATAGGTTGCTAATCCAAGCAAGTACTTTCAGAGAACATAATATTCAGTTCCTTTATTCAGTGTGCCCACTCTTTATATTAGACAAATGTATATTAAACTTTAATCTCTATTATGGGCCAATCCTGCAAGCTCCTCTTCATAATATCCAATGGTTTCTTTGTGCAGTCTGAATCATGATATATTGTTTGGAGCTGATAACAGATGTATGACAAAAGAGGAAAGATCTGTCAGTGACTCACCCTTCTGACTTTCAAACTTTACTCAAATTACCAAAAAGTGACAGTGTGTATTTTGACAAGTTTCAATATTTTCTTCAAAATAATCAGTTCCTGTGGAGTAATGAGATTTTTTTTCTTGCCCCAATACCACTGATACAATCTGAAGAATGTAGACAGTTTAGATGGTGTATCTTTACTTATCAGAGCAGAAAGCATCTCTTATTGCAGAATGTTGTCCATGAGAAGTAATATCTTTTCTCTGATATGTGGCTGAACTTGAGAGCTAGACATTGACTAACAGTGATGTCAAGGATTATCAGTGTAGTCTTAGGAGTTTCATGTTGCTCCAGTTCTTGATTTTAGGTGATTTCCTACCAAACCTTGGCTTTAGATAGTCCAAGCCTCCCTAGAGAGGACCATGTATTTTAGGTGATAATATCTATTAGTGGTACTTTTTTGTAGCATTTCTGAGTAATAGCTGGAACTGTGAGTTATCAGATATGTAACAAAACTAACATGCACACAGTCCCTAGTTTTTCTAATGTTATTAGATTTAGTCCATTTTCATGTGTTGTATTATTAGTCAGGTGACATTGGGTTTAGCTGTAATATTCTGTATCTTCTGGTTGGTAAAATCCCATGTATGCACCTGCTATGCATGAAGATGTAATTTTGCCAATGTAGGATTTCTTGGACTTGAGGCAGAAATTGAGTCCATCCAGGTACACACTGAAGAGAAACACGTGCTGAACCACAAATACAGTTGATACACTGAGTAGTTTATACACTTCACACATGGCATGTATATTTTGTTTCTTTAAATTGTATATTCACCTGAGAGCAGGTCTGTTGGGAAAAGTATACAACTATTGTACTTAGCCAAACCTTTAAAAAGACATGGTTTGGCATTCATGAACAAGCATTTTCTCAGGTCACAAATAGCAGCTTACTTTAGCTATTTCTTTTAGGGTTTTTATAAAATTTAACCAATTGGTCTATAAGGAAGAAAAGCAGTAAAAAGAACTGTCTCAGTGGATTCTTAGTTAACATCTCCATGTCAGAGTTTACTGGTGCGTGGGTGTGCTAGGGTCTTTTCAAACCCATTGACTCCAGTGAGTCTATATGATGTAAATACAAGCAGGACTTGGGTCCTGTCTGTCACAAGAAGTGTACTCTTTAAAAATAGGAACAATCTGATCTAGTGGGTGGCATCCCTGCCCTTGGAGAGGGGGATTGGAACTAGATGATCTTTAAGGTTCCTTCCAACCCAAAACTTTCTATGATGCTATGAAAATATCTAAAAACATATGCGTGGTGATGTTTTAATATCTACTTTTGAAAAATATCAAACCCTCTTATTATCTGTTTATTTGTTATGCAATATTGAGCATTACTCCACTGAAATAGCTTGTTGATGCTATATCCTACTTATTGCAGTAGGGGAATTTTGTCTTCTGTGGAAAATATAATAAATGTTTTAAGGTAGTCTGTTATACGTTTGTTCACTGCCTGGAATATATACAATATATACAGTTTACTACACAGTCATATCAGTGCGCGTTGCAAGTCTTCAACAGCCAGCAGACCACCTTGGATACATTATGTAGTGTCTAGATCATAGCTGCCTTCTCCTTAATCATTAAGAGGTAATCATAAACTTCAGCTGGCAGAACAAGGATCTCTTCTTGAGTGCGTTTTTTTCTTCTGATTAAGATTTGATGACAAAATTGATTAATCCTTTCTCTTTTCCCTTTTTTTTTAATGTGAAGGATTATTCCATTGTTTCATTTCCTTGTTTGATAAATTTTCAAATAGAAGAATCAAAAGTAAAGAATAAACCAAAAGGAACTAGAAACTCTTGAAGGGTTTTTGTAATGGTTACAGTTCACCAGCTACTGTAAGTGTTCAAAAAAACAATTAGTTTCAGTCAGGGAGATTTTTACTTCCATTACAAGGATTTTTCACATATCCTTTACCTTGATTTCCACTTCCTTAACTTGATGTCTGCTCTGTTGGAAAGACAGCTGGAAGTGCAGCAAAAAGGAAATGCTGAATGAGCAGAAGATAGCAGGCAAACCTTCCTAAGTTTGTCATAGTTTTTTCCTCCAGTGATGTTGCTTTCCTTTCCCTGCATGGATAAATAAATGCTGTGTATCACCGAAAGGGAGCACCGGGCACTGATTAAATATCATCACCAACTATGGCAAAGAATCTTCTCTGACACGTCCCGGGCCATAGTGGGGGCCTAAAGAATTCTATGTTGAAATAGTTGCAGTTGTCCTGTATTAGTTCAAAAGAGATTAAGTCAAAATTTAAAACTGAGCCCTAATTTCTAAGTTTCTACTGTTTCTCTGTTTATATACAGGAATACATTATTGCAGAAAATTGTCTGAAACATTGATTACTAATCCTGCCTGTTACAAGGAATTGTTGTGCATATGTGAAGCACAACTAGATGATCAAACTTTTACTGTGGAAATAAGTGCATTATAACAACATGCTCAAAAATTCACCCAAAAAAGAGTGGAACAGTGGGATGGAAGAGCACACATATGTGAAGCACAGCTGTGAAGGCTGGACTCAGAGCCATTGAGTGGCAGACTACCCTGCTTTCACTAACCCAAACCATACAAATTAATATACGGATCTGCTTAAAGGAAAAATGACACCAAAATATTATACACAGCTCTAGGGAGCACAAACAAACCCAAATGATTTGATTTCAGATGAAGCTCTGCACATTGAAACAAAAAATTTTAAATATAAAACTGCAGTTAGGTTTTCTGGTTTGCAGCACTGTTTAGAGGTCTGTAAAGAAATCTTTCAAATGCCCAACAAATTTGCTAAATCAAAAAAAGGACAGAGGTAGTACCTAAAAAATTGTATTATTTTGTTAATTACAGGATACAAGCTTGAATCTTGTAATCTATATTGCAGCATGTTTCCAGAAAGACCAGGAAGGAAAATTAGAAAACATTCACAAAAGTGAATGTGCTAAAGGGCTCAGGAAGGGTTGAAATAAAATGCATTTATTGAAAAAAAAAAAAAGAGACAAGGTATGAAGCTGAACCAATAAACCAAAAACAGTACAGCCTATCTGAGACTATCAGTCATTAATATGAGTAAGCAGTCATATAGCATTGCAATTTATCATTGATCACTTTTGTTCTTCATAGGAAGGACCCCTGTACCAAACATTCCTACCCACTGTTAAGCAAAGGACACATTTTCCAGAGTAGATGGGATAAAATGTGCTCTGAGCTTAAATAAATACACATATTTCCTGGTCTTTGTCTGAAACTGAATTGAGGCTTGCACTCATAGAGAGTAGAGCTGGGTAGATTCCTGCTGGATAATGTACAGCCTCAACCTAAAATGGAATTAAAATACTTTATTGGAGTTGTTCAACAGCAGAAGGGCTTTTCATTTTGGCAAAATCAGGCTAATAACAAAAGCAGCATAATAAAATTTTAGATCAAAGGTGTGATATGTAAGCTCGGCCCCCACAGGTGTATTGGCATACAGGGAGATAACAGCATGAGATCATCACAGAATCATAGAATATCCTGAGTTGGAAGGGACCTCAGGATCATCAACTCCAGCTCGAGACCCTGCACAGCAGAATCCCCATTGTGCCTGGGATTGTCCAAATGCTTCCTTGAACTCTGCCAGGCTGGTGCTGTTCCACTTCCCTGGGGAGCCTGTTCCAGTGCCCAACCTCCCTCTGGGTGAAGAGCCTCTTCCTGATATCCAACTTAAATCTCCTCTTCCGGAAAGGGCCAAACCAGAATGGCATGAAATTGCAAATATGAGATAATGACTTCAGGCACACACACAAAAATATTAGAAAAAATCACCCAGTTAATTGCAGTTAATATACTGCAAATTTTTGAATGTTCATTAAAAAAAACAAGAGTGTGGCACATAACTTTTCTATATACAAGGATTGCATCCAAGAGATTGAATTTCTGATATGCCTAATTTATAAACCCTGGATATTTGGACACACCACAGCAGCCTGACAGAATCTGACTCTGTCAAAAAGTATGTATAGAGAAATCAGAGCTGAGTTTGTCCTTGGAGTTTTGTTTCTCCCTTCTTTTGAGAGTTGAGACTTCTTGGCAGATTTAAAACAGTTTTGTAATGTAAGCAAAGACTAAGCAATGAAAATTAATTTAAAACTTACATACTTTCAGTCACATTAACTCCCTGCACTATGTAATACCATATAAACATGAGCAAATAGTCCAAACTACCTACAGCAATTGTTCCTCAGAGTATATTTTCTTAGGATTATATAGACTAGCCTGGCAAGTAAGGCCAACAACACCATAATTTAACAGCTCATCTGTGCTGAAACTCTGGAAAGTATTATTTTCAGTGTTTCAATATTTTAATAGTGTTTTGAAATTGCTATCAAATACTTCCAGGGCTGCTTAGCACAATAATTGAAATAAATTAGAGTATTTTTTGTCACTATGGACTTGACCTGCCTCCCCCATTTTCTCAGAAAATTATAACTGACAACTTTCTACATACAGTTATTGGATGGCATTATACCAGTCAAGGAAGTCCAAAATGCAAAGAGCATTTAGGTAATTTACAAATAAAGCTAGACATCCCAGAAATTAAGACCTGGAAGAAAACTTCAGCTGGGGTAAATTGTCTTTGCTCCTGAAGGTCCCCCTGTACCTTCTCTGATCGTGTTCAATAATTAGTCCAAAGTGCCAGCTAGCAGAGTTCCATTGAACTGAAAAATCTGGCCTGGAGATTATCACAGTAAGAGAACAAGAGTCAAACAATAAAATACTTAATTGTGTACAACAGAACTCAGGCCATGAGCCTAATTTAAAATCTTACCTTTATTGTATAAGCCCATAATTTGAAGGGGACAACTTGTCATCTTGCTGTCTGTCTACCCTTCCATGCAAAATCATGACAATGGAAAACCAGCAAAATTCTAGACATCCCACAGGCTTTTGCATTTCTATTTCTTAGATCAAAATCCTACTTTGTTACATACTTCCAAGGAGTGTTGTTTCCTTGTGGGCTTTGCTGACAGGGTTTTATAGAGTACAGTAGCTGTCTATGTTGTACCAGTAGTAATGATAGATAGGTCTTCTAGTGGAGAGACATTTTGCAATATCTTCTAAAATTTTTGCTCTTTACCCTCACTTCATGGTTTTAATTGTTTCAAATGACTGAAACTCATATTCAGATATCAGTTGTTGAGAAGAGGTTTAGCCAGTTAGTTACTCTTTAAAATCTGAGGCTATGTGCCCCTCTTTGGTACTGAATACAGAGAATTCACCAAAATATAATAAATTGTATGTTCTATTTCTTGTGCAGACTTGTGCAAATTTATGTCAAATCAGATGACTGCTCATAGGAAGTTTATGTTTCCTATAAAAAGCTGAAACTTTAACGTATTACTATTGCTGATTAAATTTATTCATTTTATGTAAGTGTAATTTTTAGTATTTGTCTAATAGAGACAATGCCTTTCTTGATTCTCATATCTTGGGTTCCCTTGAAACAAGGATTAGTTGACTCTTGGGAACTCAGATGTCAGTGAACAAAGCTCAGTAGTATTACCTTAAGGGAATTTATTATCAACAGACACTGATACTCCTCTAAAAGTGTTGATGTTAGATGAAATGCTATGGAACACAAATTAATTTCTCTCTGTACATAGTAAGACACACAAACTGAAGCCCTGGCTTCAGACATGCTGGTACCAATTCACCCAATAATACATCAGCTGACCTTCTGCATTTCCTCCCTGCTAATTGCACAGCCACTCTCTAAATTACTTAGCTGGTGTTGTGAAACTAACATCTCTTCATCTAATTCTGTGGAAATGTGGAAATCCATTTGATCTTAACGTCATGAGGATAGAGTGGCTTCTTTTGAGAGCAAAGTATCAGACAGCAGCAGTCTGAAAAGACTTCCTTGCTTTTTCCTTGCTTTTCCCAGCTCTTCCACTCTCCCACTGAGTGGCCTGTGCCAAATACTTGCTTTGCTTTTTCATCTTTAAATTGAAACTCATAGCAGCTGCAGTTAACATAACTGATTTCATTAATATACCTTTGTGAGAGATATGCTAATGAAAATCACTTGTGGTAAAATAGTTGTTTTGAGCTTTGCTAGGGAGTTGAGTACTGTCAAGAACAGTTGTACCATTTTGTTGCTGATATTATAACCTATTGGGGTTGTTTCTGGTGGCAATCCCTGATCTTTTGTCTGTTTTTTACAAACCATGCCATGACTGTCCCTCAGAAAAGTCTCAGATGACCAATACCTTAGAACATGTGATGGATTTTGACTTTGACTGAGGTTGGTCTAATATGCAAGGGTTTGCTCAAAGGAGAACATTAATGGTACCAACATTTGATGGTGTTAATATAACCCAGAAAAAGTGTTCTCCTGGGCCATGGGTTGATGCAGTTTACTTGCCATGGAGTTCTAGAACATAATATTCCCACAGCATAAGGGTATGCAGGGCTATTCGCTCGCGTGTCTAGCTTAAATCCTGAACTCTGTTTTTCTAGCAGATTAATATTCACAGGGTGAAGGGACAAAAAGGGTTGTACAACATCACGTATAGCCTGCAAAAGAAACAAATACCTTTTAAAAATATCTATGTTCCTCTTTCATGGGCGTGCATTCATTCCTCATAGCACTTATGAATCTGTTATGATAAGACACAAAAAGGAAAATTACCAGCTTCAGTCGTTCAGAGAGCATTGATGTAACTTCTGCTTCAATTTCTAATAGTTAGAGGGCCAGATGTGAGGGGAGAGGAGATGCAACTGAGCTGTGACAGTCTGAGAAGTGCCAACATGAGTGGCAGCATGCAAGGTGAACCATTTGGGCAGAATGAGTGCACCATGACTCATCCCAGACTTCAGTAATATCACAGGGCGTCAGAAGGATTATTACGAGAACTTAGTTACACTGGACAAATGATTTACACATATTTCTTTGAAGCAGTTTCCCTAAATTGTATACAGGACTTGCGTAGAAATTTCTGGAGCAGGAATCCCTTTTGCACCCTGGAGGCCCATAGAAACTTTACCATGATTATGAAATTGGACCTGAGGATTTACAGAGACAATATGCTTTATTCATCCCTTTCCTCAGAGAGCCTTGAAATGTACAGAACACTCAGCCATCACCTGGGAGGTCTCATTTCCTCTCTTCTGAGGAGGGTGGTAGGACAGGCTGCCTGGAGACCCATGAAGGAACAGGACCAGCTGCATTGCATCTCACAGACAGGTCAGGTAGATGGTACTGCAAATATTCAGGAGGTTCAAACACTATGACTTTGCACTTCAAAACAAAGAAAAGTGGTCACCCCCAAACAATTTAAAAGATACCTTGAGATGTGTCTTGATAATAATGTGACCTAAATACAAGAATTTCATCATTGAAGACCTGTGAAGTCTTCCAGAGATTATTAAGCAACATGTAATATATGACCTTTGCAGAAGCACTGCAAGGGCAGCAGGAGCACCTTGTTTGCCTTTGATCCCATCTATGGCTGGTGAATGGGATTTCAGAAATCACTGATAGTACAACAAGGTGCTCAGAAGCAAATTTCATCCTTATATTATTTAGTTGATATCAGTATGATCTGAACAGAACTAAACCATGACTTTCCATATATGTTTTTCCTAACTGTTTTATTTAATTTCACTTGTCAGGACAAAAAAGACTTGACAAGGTCCTGGTAAGGTCTAACCTAAGATAAACCTAAACCTATTTGTAAATTTGACACCAGATAAGATATTCTTTTCCAAATTCATAATTTTACAAGTGGATTTTCTATTTAAGTTAAGATCTTTGTCAAATTAATGAAAGAATAGAACAGAGTATTCTTCAGGAAAAAAGAATGAGGTAACTCTAAATTGATGTGGTTTAGTGTTGGATGACAAAAGGTCCATATAGGTAGCAGGGATTGGCAAAGCACACCAACTGTTTTGGCTGCAAGGGCAGTGTGTTCAGCATATGACATTACAGGGGAGAAAAGGATTAAGACTAGAATTAGAAGAGGCAGATTCTTTTATTATCACGGATTAGCAAGCCTCCTTCAAATACAGGGAAAAATATTTTGGTATACTTTTGTCCAAACTATCAACGCAGTCATATTAAGATACCTAAATTATTTCCTAATTGAAAAACAATTTTATTAATAAATCAGTGTTGCCAATAAAAGAACCAGCTCCAGAGAAGTTCTCGCCTAAAACTTTCAACATCTCAAATAATGCATGATTAAGTACAAGTGGACAGACACTCGGGTTTTGTTTCTCCTAAATGATAAAATTACATCTGCAATGAGCAAGTATTTTGTTAAAGCCTCCTTTTTTGTCTCTCCTGAAACTTGCAGGGAGACAATGAGATGATACTGATCTGCATGGAGAGTGATCTGTCAAGCAGTTAGCTAAATGTAGTGGAGAGAAATGATATTATAAAGGCAACTCAGAACAGTTCAAACATGAGGACTATTGGCTGTACATTTGAGTAAATCTATGCAAAATAAAAGCTTAGAAAAACAAAACTCTTTGATCTCGATATGTTTCATGCAGAAATCCACTCCAAAATGGGAGTCAAGAGTTCATAGCAAATTCTTCCTCATTTACTCTGGCAATTTAACTAGCAGATGCTGAATCGAGCTCAGCCCAGGACCAGATGGTATCCATCCAGAACTTCTAAAGGAAATAGTAAAATTATTAACTATGATGTGCAATCTATTGTTTAGAACTATGTTGTTGCCAAGGGAAAAAAAAAAGTGTAAATGTGATGCCAATGTTTAAAAAGGACTCCAAGGGAACTAAACCCTTGGAATTGTGAGCCAGTCTGTAAGCCTGGTGTTCAGAGAAGGAAAACTGATGAGGACTCTAATAACAGATAAAAATCTCTGGACAAATTTGTAGAGGAGAGCTGCACCTTATACATTCGGAGTCCTGAGCACATGAACAAGGTGATCCAGTTTGTTTTAAACACTAACTCCACAGCTGCTGGGATTTGCACAGAATATCATTCCCTCACACATTCTGTCCTTGCTTTTGGTTGAAATTAGTACCTTCTGGAGTTAGTCATGGCTCAGTACTTATCCCTCAGCTCTTCAAGCCTGTGCTGCACCTGCTGTCTCCTGCCACTGTGATCCAGCCCCTTGGCTCCCTGCACAGCGCACAGGGTGAGCTGTGGCCAGTGCAGCCTGGTTCAATTTGCCTTTTTGCCAACTCTGTGAAGCCTCCTGGCCTCATTGGCTTCACCTGTCTTGCATGTGCTTAGCAAGCACGTCTTGACACTGAAGTGGGCCCATGCCTTGGGCTGGGGCTCAGTGAGCGGCTCCTGCTGTCCTGGGGAAGCTGCTCCTTCACCCTGTCCCACATATCTGAGACTGATAGGAGAGATCTGCACTGGCTTCACAGTGTTAATCACAGCCCTGGCCAGGCTCTCCCAGCCTGAGAGCAAGGTGGTCAGTGGGACCATGCAGTGGTGTGGGCCACTGATGCCCAGCTGCGTCCAGGACTCCCAGAGGTACAAAGGATAATTGAGAAATTAGAACTTTCCATCTAACTTTTCAATCTATTTTCCTACATACCTATTCCCATTATTTGTACTGTAAAGCAAAGCTGGCAAGACTGGAAGAGAAAGCCAGGCTTTCCAGTCCGTGTATATCAGCTTTGAGGGGTCAGGATTTGTTGTAAAGAATCTGTTACTACTCTGCTTTTAAGTAAAAGGGATTTAAAATGTAAAATTAGTTTTTCATTCAGTTATAGTAGAGGTTAATCTCTAATATCAATTTGCATTTCTGGCCATAAACAAGCTACACACTGGAAAGTAAAAGCCCATGACTTTGTGAAAAAAACACTGAGGATGATATTTATTAAAAAAGCAGAATTTCTAAGCCATAAGGATCCTTGTTTTCCACTGGTGTGTAACTAATGTGGCAGGATTTATCAGGTTTTTCAAGTTTGTCAAGTCATACACAAGTTCTTGCACGGAGGAAATGTACTCCTTATATTAACTGAAAATTCTAATATACTTTCATAAGGTGTGATCCACTAAGTGAAATTGGTGAGTTTTTCTATTGACTTGCTTGGGTTTGGATCAGGCACGTACAGCACTTTCATATGAAACTAGCACTTTGCCAATTGAGATAAATGTAGCTGCTTTTATTTTTCTGAGTCTACCCTATCTTCAGTTTACTCTGAAAAATATGAAGACAAGAATAATTTCCATGTAAGGAATGCAAAATCTTCACTACGTTTTTCTCTTCTCTGCCCTTTTATTAAGCAACTCTTACCATTTTAAATGTTAGTTGAGAGACAGATTTATCACTCTTCTCACTCACTGGGTCTCATTTATAGGCTGTGACCTAACAGGCTGACTCTGAGAAATAATGCAGAGACATGAGGAGAGGCATTCTTGCAAGGGGTTAATGCTGTAATCTTTTTCTAGCCTGTTTATAATCCCAACAGTAGTGCAGTAACAGAAGAGGGTGGATCTAAAAGTACCCAGGGGGATGTGTCTGTGTGTGTGTGCAAGGGTGTGTGTGAGTGTGAGTGTGCACACGTGTGGGTGTGAGTGTGCACACGTGTGAGTGTGTGTGCGCACACGCTTTGCTTTCCCGAACGGCCGTGTGTGCCTCTGGAATAAATCGTGCTCAGCCAGAACAGGACTCTGTGTGCTGGGTGCTCCTGCTGGAGAGTCAGAACAGCTTCCTTGCACAGCTGCCTCTCTTGCATTTCTTCTGAAGACTTCATTCAGAAACCATTTGTTTACCGAAAGCATGGGCAGATAGTTACAAACCCACCTTCTTCTTCATCAGAGCTAACCTGTGGATACTGAAGAATGGAAATAGTTGATGCTAGTAGCTTCCTTGGGAATGGTACCAACATTACTGATTTCCTCTGCAATATCATCTTGGAAAATGACACTCTTTTCTGTGTGGAGGATGCACCTTATCCTTCTAAAGGTATGTATGGAAAATTGATTTTTTCCAGGCAGTTTTAGTTCTAGCTGGATGCACAGATACTATAGAAAGAAAGAGCTATGCAAGGCATTTTCTCTGAGAGAGTGCAAAATCAACTGCTTGCTTTTAAGTTAGTATGAGAAACAGCAAAAAATTTAGTGTGTGCTGGTTTTCCAAGTTCAAAATTGAACTAGGAAAAGATTTGGATATAATGGAACACTAAAACAGTAACACTTTGGAGTACAAAATGCAAACATCTCTGCTAAGAACTTGGAGTAGCATGATTTTTATTCAATTCAATAACAATGGAGTGATCAGATCTGATACCTTGTATGAAAGTGATTTAATATGAAATCATAGCACTCTGAAGCTGAAAAAAAATCCATATATTAAAATGTCTTTTGGTTGCTTGATCTTTTCTTACTTCTGCATAAAATAGGATCTCCCATGGTGAGTAAGTGGTGCACAGTCAGCAGCATGAGAAGTACATGCTTTAAGAAGTTGTATTTGACTCTCCAAATGTATATTGTATTGCTTATATTGTAGATTAATGCTATGCAATTTAGGTAGATCAGAATGCATTTAAGAATTTCAGCAGTTTGACTGATTTTTTGTTGGTGTAAAGACGTTTACCTTCATAAAACTGAATACAGAAAGGCTTTTACCTTCTGATTAAAGGTTGAAATATATAATATTAATCTGAGTTGAATACTGTGTAACTGATCTTTTCTTGTAACAATTTTCAGATTTGCATCAGATAATACGGATTCTGCTGTATTGCTTGATATTTCTGCTCAGCATTTTGGGGAACATTCTGGTGATTACGGTGCTGATAAGAAACAAGCGGATGAGAACAGTCACCAACACCTTTCTGCTGTCTCTAGCAGTCAGCGACCTGATGCTCTGCCTTTTCTGCATGCCTTTCACCCTCATTCCCAACCTGCTAAAAGATTTTATTTTTGGAAGTGCTGTTTGCAAAACTGCCACTTATTTCATGGGTAAGTCTGGGAAGTTTATACTTATTTTAAAGACTGACTGATGAGACAGGTGAGAAGGAATTTAAAGATCTGTAAGAGGCTGATTGTTTCCATCCACCATTGAAGTTACCAGTATTATGAAGAAACAACTTTGTAGTGCAAATCTTCATGGTTTTGGTGTCCTTGGTCTGATCCAGAAAAACACAGAGGCACACACACTTTAATGACATACAGAAGTGTTTTGCTGGATGTGAAGATGTTGTATGATCAAACTTTAATGAGGAACCCAGCACATGCACTTGCTTAGCCATCACTGACAAGATTCTTATCAGTGTCCAGATCACCCACGAGAAATGATGGGCTTGTACACCCCCAGTAAGGGCAGATTTTACCCACGGATTTTTGGCAGCATAAAAAAGAAAAGAGAAATAGGCCAAAGCAGGTGTAATTTGCAGAGCTGGAAGCTGGAGCAAGTACTCTTTGGGGACAGACCAGGTGTAATCAGAGCTCACCAGAAGACCATAAAACACAGATACAGATTTTAGAGGCTGACTTGTCTCACTTTAATATTTCCTCGGCATTTGCTTGTTTCTTAACCAAAAAAAAAAAAAAAAAACAAAAAACCCAAACAAACAAAACAAAGAAAAAGAAAAAGAAAAAGAAAAAGAAAAAGAAAAAGAAAAAGAAAAAGAAAAAGAAAAAATAAAAGGAAAAAAGGAGAACATTATGTAAAGTTTTTGCTGCTTTGGGAGGCTCTTAGTTGCTTATTGAAACCTCAGGTCCCCTTTCAACCCATGCCCTTGAGAACTTTGATGTAATGTGAAAGTACACACCTAAAGTGTACGAATGGGAAATCAACATCTTTTTGTAGATAAAACGAATAGAACGAAAGGCCATGTTTAAACACTTACAATGAATTGCTGGCAAAAATACCCAAAAACATTACTGAAACATTGTCATCTTCCTCTTATTGCACACAGTGTAAATTACTTTATTAAAAAATACAGTGAAATAGACCAGCATAAAGTTTCTCATTATGAAGCTGTTTTAAGAGTCAGAAAGAGAAGATTTCCCACTAAATGTCCAGGTAACAGAGGCATCACCTGACAAACAGACACTGGCAACCATTGCTTCAAATATGCCCAATTTTTCGTTTTAAGATGTAGAAAGACAAATTTTCAATTACAGATGATTTCTGTAAAATAAACCATAACAATATTGGCATTTTATAGTCTGACACATATTCACAAAGACAAATAAAAGCTCATTTACTGAGAGAAAAATTTGCAGCAAAGTTAAGACAAAATATTGATAATTTTACAGTGGGGAACTTGGGCACCTCAATGACAGAAATACAGACAACCACAATATATTTTATAAAATATGAACAGAAGAAATTAAGGGTACTCGAAGGACAAAGATTCTGCTTCATGACTTCGTTTCTCCTTGCTTGTAACTCCATTAGCATCTAATTAAAAAGTTGTAATAGATTTAACTCTCTTGAATGAGCAAATCAGATCACAAGTCAAGCAGAACGCTCATAAAAATTAAAACAATGAAAAAGGGACTGTGAACATCTGTGTTAAGAGAGTAATTAACTGATTTCAAATGCTTTGTTTGAATTTCAGTGTAATTAGTGAACAAACTGCAGTAGCAAAGAGAATAATTAAGAGTAAAATTGTCTTCGTTCCCTGTTACCAGAATTTTATGATTTGACATAGTGTGTACTTTTTCTTGGACTTTTGGAGTAAAAGAAGTGCAGAGCAGGAGTATCAGTCTGGAGCAGTCTGGAGAGCCAGACCCACTGCCCACACATTCTTCACTGACTTCATCAGACTGGTGTTTATAAATCCTTTTGCTTATAAATAGTTTGCTATATTTTTAAATTTTTGTATGCATACAGCAAGCCAGCAGGACCATTTGAACATAACATAACCTTTAAAACAAGAGGATAACCTTTTTCTTTCTTTTATATGCATAGGTGTCTCTGTAAGTGTCTCTACCTTCAACCTGGTTGCCATATCTTTGGAGAGATACAGTGCCATTTGCAAACCACTGCAGTCCAGGGTCTGGCAGACAAAATCTCACGCCCTGAGAGTGATTGCTGCAACCTGGTGTGTGTCCTTTATTATCATGTCACCATACCCAATCTACAGCAAACTGGTACCTTTCACCAAGTACAACAACACCACAGCCAACATGTGTCGGCTCCTTTGGCCAAGCGATGTCATTCAGCAGTCTTGGTAAGAACAACTGGCTGTTAGCAAATGTGCAATTATCTGCTGGTAGCAATCAGCCTATGGAAAATCAAGTATTAACCTTCAGCAAATGTTTACACTCTATCATTCTTATTTAAGATGTAAGAAAACCCCAACATTTTTAAGCTGCTTACATTTTGACATTTGAATGACTTTTTCCTTGTCATGGGAAAGACTGCCCAACATGGCAATGATTCTCACACCATGGTCTGCTAAGCCCCAGCTGTCACTGTAAAGAAAGCATCTGTCCCTTGTAGCAGAAATACTGCTTTCACTCATTTACACATAAACTTCAACATTCTCAGAGAAATCCTTGATTAATATTTGAGAAATGCAGACACTTACACCCCTCTGTGTGCTGCCTTGCCTGTTAATTTGTTTGAAGGTTCTCCGGAGCAGAGAAGTAGAATATGAAGCTCCAAATGTCTTATTTGAGAATCCATTTGGTTGCTTATGGAGAATAGGGGCAGAGAGAAGTGGGGACAGACAAGCTCCCAGTCTTACACATCCAGGCAGGGTAAACAGCAGCAGTATCAAACAGCAATTGTACTCACACATGATGTCCTTGCACGTTGACTAAACACTGACTGGCACTGAGAAAGGGTAAGATTTTTTTTGACACTGAAGGTCAGTTGGAACTGGGGAAAAGATTAAAGTCTGCACCATTTTGGTATGATATATCCACAAAGAGAGTAACTGTGTTATTCTAATGCTTTCAGTAGTAGTCTCAGGTATTGGGCAGCATGAAGAGGAAGGGTACAGGACAAAATTCTCTTCTCTGTGGTCTCCTTGCAGATTCCCAGCTGTGTTAGTGAGTTTGCACCAAAGCCACAGGGATCAGGAGAGACACAGGCTCGTGGTTGCATTTAAACATCATTATTTCCCCAGCTTGTCACCACATCAGAGAAGCTGACTAGGAGAGTAGCCTCCTATGTGAAACCACATAAAAGCTGCTTCCTTTACCAAAGAGATTGCCAGTCCTGGGATCCCTCCTCAGGAGCTCTTCATGGCTCCAGGGATGAAGACCCAGGTTGTGGCTGCTCTGTTTTTGCCCACATGTGCCAAGGCCCTCTGGAAGTCAGATCTCTCTGAAGCACAATAATAGAATAATCTGCATTGGAAAAGACCTCTAAGATCATTGAGTCCAACCATTAAAATATGTTTAATGTACCAAGAACCCCTTTAAAAATCAGCAGGTGCTCATTTAGCTTCTGCAAGGCAATTTTTACATTGACCAAAACACAGGGCATCTGATGCTCATCTGGTTACAGCAGGGAGTCCCACTCATGGGCAGAGAGAGCTTCTGCCCCCTTTCACTGCTCTGGGAGTACCCATGTCCTCTGGGCTGCATGGGTGGGATGAAAGATGGTTTTTGGACATTATAGTCTTTTTCCTGCTGTACCCTTCTGAGGGAAGCAGGAGAAGAATTAGGAAGCTTCAAATTTCTGAGGTGTCCAAATGGCATTTTGTATTGGCATGAAAAAAATTCAAAAAATCTTGAAATCCTCTCTTCCCCAATTCTCAGTTGTATAAAAAGGACTTTTTCTAATTTTTTGCCATTCCCTATTTTCAGTGTGTCTTTTGATTCCTTAGGTACACTTTCCTGCTCCTCACACTCTTTCTTATTCCTGGGATTATAATGATGGTTGCGTATGGTCTAATTTCTTTGGAACTCTACAGAGGAATAAAATTTGATGCCAGCCAGAGAAAATCTTCACGAGGTAACAAAACAATTTGATTTGGAGTGGGCTTTTTAAAGTTACAGTTGAAGATATGAGCAGTCATTTTGAGGCAAGTAAAAGGAAAGCATTTGCAAAAATGATCGTTATGGTCAGTTATGTCATGAACTTGCCAGCCACATTTCTTGATTACAGTTATTCTGCAAATAAACCTCACCTATGGCTTGTTTGCAAGGATTCTGGGCAGAATACATTAAATTTCTAATTTGTTTATTATAGGAATACCAAGCTTTTTTTCTGGCCATGGATGAGGACCATTTTTTGTCAATAAATGTCACAATGAAAATTGTTAAATTAAAGTAGAAACATATAACCTTGAAAACTATCTTCTGTCCATACTGGACTAAGCAACATTCTTACAACTTTTGCATCAGTTAGGATAGAGGTAAGATACCGTATAGAGGTGAGAACAGTGGATTCAGAGCAGCTGGTAACATGATTGACTCAGAAGCAGGCCAGTGCTTTCTTTGCAACAGTTGCTCAGATATGAATTATGTTGTTTATTTAGATTTAGACTGCATTCTTCATTTTTTATTTGGCTGACTGTTCAGAGATATTTCGCCAACTATTTAAACAGCACTTTATATGTACAGAAAGAAGAATAAGTACCTGCAGCGCCAAATACGAGGATGGAGATGGATGTTACCTCAACAAAACCAAACGGAAAAGGAAAATGCCATTGCAACAGCTCTCTGCTATGAGCCACAACAAAATAGAGAGAGTGAGAAGCAACAGCTCTTCTGCCAACTTAATGGCCAAGAAACTTGTCATCCGTATGCTGATGGTGATAGTGGTTTTGTTTTTCATTTGCTGGACTCCCATCTTCAGTGTCAACGCCTGGCGCGCCTTCGACACGGCTTCCGCCGACCGGCGTCTCTCGGGGGCTCCCATCTCCTTCATCCACCTGCTGTCCTACACCTCTGCCTGCGTGAACCCCATCATCTACTGCTTCATGAACAAGCGCTTCCGCATGGCCTTCCTGGCCACCTTCGCCTGCTGCGCCCGGCAAACGCCCCCCGCCACGCATGGAGAGGCTGCTGATGAAGAGGAGGGCAAAACAACAAGGGCTTCCCTCTCCAAATGTTCCTACACACACATGGCTGCGTCTGCACCCCCCTGAGCTGCACTGGGGAGGCAGTGAGTGGTGAAATGTCTGCTCTTGGAACGTGACTGTGGCATCAGCTGAACGCCGTTTAGTCCTGAGTTAATGAAACGCTTCAGCTGACAGTAAACACAGCAAGAATTCTATGGGAAATTGATGCTATCACTGTATGAGTGTTAAATCACTTTCCCTTCAAAAGTACGAAGGAGGAAGAGAGCTCTGAAGATAAAGGACTTTATGAAAAGCCTTAGAAGTTGCTCTATTTGTAAAAAATTCCACTGCAAAAATTGGTGCCCTCTACATCAACGGCTTTGCTCAGTTTTCAGATGCAGTCCTGAGTATCTCCAGATATTTCCAAGATGCCAATAGATTCTCCTCAAACGTGAATATATGTAATGCAGTCTTCACTTCACTAGCTATGCCTCATAAGCAAAAATCTTTCTGTTATATTTGTAGTACCTTTTCACATTATTTTAACTGAGCTAATACATGTTGAGATAATTTTGGTGCCGCTCTCACGGGAATTCTGGGGTGGTGAGAATGGGCTTGTCCATATGAAATTAATGCTTTTAAGTATTTTTTTTAAAATAAAATTAAAATAAATATAATTGGCTTTGTGGGTGCAGTGCTTTCTTCACTCAGGCAACAGCATAAATTAGCATAATTTAATGTATTTTTCACTTATATAAACCCCATAGAACAAGGACGAAGAAATGGCTTTCTTCTGTGCTGAAAGCACCCCATATGCAAGTGGTGGGGTCTAAGATGAGCCACAGAGGCCTGTGTGGAAATTTCCACAGTGGGAAGCACAGGGATAAATACTTGGGATAAAGCAAAGAGGTGTTTTACAGAAGAGGCAGGACTGAAGACACAGGCTGGTGCTCACAGCAGTCACATTTCACAAATTTGTTCACAGCCACTTCAGGCACGGCACTGCCAACATGGAAATAAAAGCATTGGGTGCAGACTGGCAGAAAGGGCAGATACAGTGAGCAAAGGCTGAAAGGCTTGGTCAGAAAACAGTTCTTCTAAACTTTGGAGCAGCTCTTTTCTCCAACTACACACACTTACGTGTGTACATAAACAGATTCAACACGGAGTAGAGCAGCTTTGAGTGATGTAATTATTGGTGCTTTCTTGAGCAAGAATCCAGTCTCTCTCCCGTGCAGCACACAGGTGAGTGTGGGCGCTCAGGTCTTGTCCTTTGCTCTGTGAAATTCAGATGGAGAAGTTACATCACTTATTTTGGTTTGTGAAAATATCCTGTTGGAGATGTTTCTATCTTTTAGCTGAATCAATATCATTATAAACCCTTGTTATTAGACAGAGATTAAATTTGAGCACAGTGTGGAATGTAGATGTGGATATTAAATATAAGCCCTCTCAAGGTTTTTAATCAGGAAAATCTGATCTCTTTACAGAATGATTTTAAATTAGAAATATACTGTGAGTTCCAGGACCCAGATCCATATTTTGCACTCAGTTATTGCCTGAAACGGTTTACCCTAACAACTTAGGACACAGCTTCAGCTATTATTTTTTTTCCATCGAGCTTGTCCACAGACAGGAAATTAAAAAAAAATTCTAAACACTATTTATGCACAATCCATAGAAACGACGTTTTGCCTGCCTACTTAATAAAGTAGCACTGCTCCTGGAACAGTGCTGAGACCACTGACATCGATCTGACCTTTTGCAAATACCCAACAAATTAAATTATGGGATTTAATTCATAGCAATAAAATGAAAATTTTACCTCACTTGCAGATACATGTTGAGACCCTCTACAAACCTGTCCTGCGTGCTGAAACTGAAGGAACAAACTTAGCTGCTTTGGAATTTATGTGGAACAGTGAGAACAGCAAACATACTTATGAAGTATTTTATGCCATTTGAAAGCATGGATCAATTATAGGCAATAGTTTAAAAATTGTTGTTTAAGCAAGAAACCCCTCCACATGTTAATAATATACTGGATGTGACTGTTGCTGTCTGTATGATGTACTGCGGGACAGCCCATACCACAGCTCTGTGTGCTCTTTCAAAAGCAAATTCCTTTTTTTAAATGCAGCTTCTCCAGTACCTGTTATGTCACCTAAATGACATAACAGGACATGCACAGTTCACCTGCTCTCACTGATTGAGTCGGAGGATGGTGGTTTCAATGAAAGCCAGAAGCTATTTTCAACAATGCCTTAATCAGATCTCAGCCCCCCATGGCCTCCAGTAGCTGCAGCTGAGAGGAGCAGAGTTTCTGATTGATTCCCTTCTCGTAACTGTCAGGGAGCACAATTTGGAGGTGATGAAATGAGGAAGGCAGGGGAAGATCCTGATGGAGTGGTGGCTGGGAGACAATCAGGGAAGGGTTGAAATGTGCCATTTCTCCAAGGCCCATCTGTGTGTGCGTCACTCATCCCCTCCATTGCCCCCTCTGCACCTATTCTCTTGTTATATCAACACAATATTTCTTTTGATCAACCTCCCTAAGCCACAAGCCTTATGCCAAATTCCAGCAAGAATTAGGAATTAAGCTTTTAAAATGCAATATAGCAATCCAGTCATTTTGTATTTTTCTGCCCTGGTCTCCTAGCACAGGAAACTTCAGCCCTTCTGCATCTTAATGGCATTTTCCCTGATCTATGCATCGCAGAAGTCATTCCTGGGTCCAAATGTTTCCCTTTCATTGTTAAAAGATCATTACATTCTCCTAGTACCTTTAATTCAGATGCTGATGTCACTGGAAAGGTATCTTCAGCAGTAAATATGGCTGGAATAAACATACCAAAATAAAAACAGCCTATGAAATCTTCTCATTTTAGCAGTAGTTTACAGAGGGGTGTGGAGAAAAATCCTATCCTACTACAAGCAGTATCCTGCTAAAAGCAAACTGTTTTCCAGATGTAGCAGACAAATGGCAAACCAATGAATTTCCAGGTGCATAACATCCATAAATCTCAGAAGTTTTTATCTTCTTTCCCTTTCTCCCAGCTCCCAGGGATTTTCCCCCCTCTGTCTGTCTTTCTCTTATCTCATTCAGCCGCATGACACCATCTGATTCTTCTCCTGCATGCTTTTCAGTCTCTAGGTTACTTTCCCAGCACCACCAATTGCTAGATGATCTTTTTCCTCTTTGACAGGTTTATTTTCCTTCCCAGATTTACTTTCCCAGAAAGCACTCTCATCTTCATTTCCTCTATCATCTCTGGCTGACAGACTCCTGGAGCACATTTCTCCAAGCAATACATCCTGCCCACAACACAGCAGCTCTGCATTCCCCCCTGCACTCCCACGGCTGAGCTCACACAGCAGCTCTTGAACACTGGCTCTCTGGCCAGCAGGATGTGCGAGTTCAGAAAACAAAAGTGGAGCATTAATTACACCCAGATCCTCCTTTGATACTTCTGTCACTATCACTTGCAACCTCTATTATTAGGGCATGCTTTAAAACTGATGCCTTACAATACTGCTAAATACAGGACTTGGTGAGAGGCCAAAGGAAAGGTATTTCACTATTGCCAAGACAAAATACCTTCATGCTCTTGATGGAAAGCTGTGTGTGCATTTGGAACTCCAGCCACTAAAGGTTTACTAAGGGCCCCTTATACAAGTCATGGCCTTTTTTCCAATACCAAGACCTTCTTGGCAAAGTCGAGAGCCTGTCTGTGATCCCACCTGCTCCTGCATCCCCTCCTGATCCTCCTGCCTCAAGGATGGTGCAGCCCCAGGACACCCACCATGGTTCATCACAGTGCAGCCCCAGGACACCCACCATGGCTCATCAGAAGTCAACCCCAGCACAGCCACCATGGCTCATCACAGTGCTTTTCTGGCCTGGAATAAAGAACTTCAGGATCAGTCAATACTGAAATGGATGTTGAGCTAAACTGCAGGTTTCTGGTGGTAAAAGTTGCCTATTCTCAAAAGGAAAGTATAGAGAGATAAAACCTAATGGTTTTGAATTTGGTAAAGGATTATGTGAGAGCAGAGGCTGTAGCCTTTTTATTACAGCATCAGAGACAGAGTGGTAGAGAGTATAAAATGAAAGTTTGGACTTTCAGTTGGGTTTTATTTGTCGGTAAAATGTTTTGCTCTTCACTTCAAATATAACATAGACCAACCAAATACCACTTCACTCAGATGTGCATGTAGGTCAGCAGTTTGCTCACCCTCTGGCCACTGTTTTCCAGTCATTTTTCTATATGCATTATTAATTTCAGTTAAACAGCTTCAGCTTTTATGCACAATCCATCCAGCATGCACCCAGCCCTTCTCCCAGTACAGCACAGTAATGCGTGCCTTTGACATGCCAGAATTTCTCTCTCAGTGTGTATAAAAACTTCAACTTCTAGAATTAGCCATTTTTATTTTTTCCTTCTGCAATGCTTGTTAGGCTGCCTTGGGTACCTCCTAAAGAAAAAAATGTAAAGGAAATCTTTATGAATTGTAAAACTCCTGTTTTGCTGCCTAATAGCAATTCATCCCTGCTAGAAGCTATTTGTCTGCATCTTCACAGATAACTGTTTCATGAAGAGTTTTCTTGGCTTCCACTCCAGTTGTGTCCAAAAAGCTGATTTTGAGCTAGCAAGATGTCAGTTGTTCCACTGTAAAGTGAGACAAGAACAAAGCATATTCATTAGCATCAGCTGGTAGTAAACATCAAGTAGGAATCATCCCCTATGGGGTAAACATGAGTTAATTGATGCCCTGCTATTTTGACAGTTATTAAAATTTTAAAAATATTTCCTGATACAATGAAGAAATGCAACTCATATACAAAGTCTGACTTAAAACAGCAGACAAAAATCACTGCATATGTCCTGTGAAAGTCACACAAACACCAGAGTTACAAAACAGGCATGAAGAAAAGTCACATGTACAGAACCTAAATTCACAGGAAGGAGGTTACTCATGCACTTTGCTTGCTGTCAGAGACAATTTTTAAATTATTATTGAATGGACATTGGCTCAGGGCATTGTTCTGAGAATATTTAGCAACTGCTAAGAGGCCTCATTCCTGACCAAGTGAAGAATGACACACAGAGGTGAAACCAGAGGGTAAACTTTGCTAAACGGATAACTGCTCAAGAGAGAACTTTCCAGCCAGCTGGGAACTTTGCATCAACTCCTACAAACCTGCTATGGTCCTTCTAACACCTGAGATCCTCAGAATCCTCAGGAAGGTAGGTGTGGAGCAACCAGAGATGCTCCTTGCTCTGCAACTGACTCAAATCTCAGCCCATATCCCTTTGAGGACATTTGGCAGTGTTGCTGTGGCTGGCTTGCTGTTATTGAAAAGGAATATGAGGATAGCAATGCCATCCAAGACACTCTCTCTTTGGAGTTGTTTTTCCTGTTGGCATCCCAAAAGATGGTCCTGCCACATGCAAAAAGGAAAAAGAACAGTACAGGTATGGCACTGAAATTAATTCAGGAGTTGTTCCTCAACTTCTTGTCCAGCAGCCAACACAGAGCTCACCCTCTGCTACCACTGCCACGGTGAGAGGCAGCTTCCAGGAACATGATGCTCTATCAGACAGGGCAGGAATGACAAAGGCTTCACAAACCATAAAAACCACTTGCAGTAAGTACAAAAACAACTATCGAATGAAGCAAAGGATTATTTTAAAAAAGAAACAAAAAAAACCCCCCAAAAACCCCCCAAAAAAACCAAAAACCCACAAGCAAACCCCTCCCCAAACTGTGCTGTTTGCATTTAATAGTTACCAGTAACTAACTAGCATTTCACTAGAAAGAAGCAGGTATTGCCTCTCCTGCCTCACCTCCAGCTCACTTTTCTAAAGCTTTTTTTTTACCACAGAGCTCCTGTGTCCTCATTTTGAGGACTGACAGCAGCAGTCTGGGGTGCATCTCAGTGCTACCACCTGCTTTGCTAGATAATAATTGTCAAACCCATGTGTCTGCTTAGGCTACAGTGCCTTGAGGGTTCAATTATTCTCCTAACTCTACCAAAAGTAACATTCTAAATTAATCAAAACTTACCAAAATGCAACTTTATGACTGATTCATGTTGTATCTGTGCTTCCTCCAAATGTAGTTTGAATAATGTTTTCTAATCTACTAACACATAAAACAAACTGAAGACTTTGATATTATTTCCATGTGCTTGTGGGCTCAAATGTAGCCATCTGTGCAACTTCAGGCTCTCCTTGTGTGCCAAGAATTGTTATTTACTTACATTTGTCCTTGGTCCTCTCAGGAGGAACGTTATTTGTGCAAGTGCTTTTGAGCACTTTGCTTTGTCTGTGAGAGTCTCCCCACCTGTGTGAGCAGCTATCGTGGGTATCAGGCGGGAGGGCTTTGAAGGAGGGACACTTGGGAACACCTGCTTTTTACTTACACCATCAAGGAAATTTACACCCACTTCTCTTAAATTTCAATTTTTAATACTGCAAAATTTCACATTTGGCTTGAGGTCCTTATATTTTGCTTCATAGCTTTAACATGAATCTTCCACTTTCACCTCCTATAACTGATCTCTAATTCCAGCAATTCCCCTCTTCCTTGGGGAGTATCTCACACACAGGTCACCAACAAAACTACTGTTTTTTTCGTATCCAGGAAACTAAAGCAATTTTTGATTGCTTCTCCTGATGCATTGTGTTCAGCTTCATCAAATTTAAAAGGTTAATTTTATTAATATTTCAGGATTTCCACGTCTGCCCTGACAAATTACCGTTCACAATTGTTGGACCATCTTGCACTTTTTGGTTTCTTGCATTTGGGCCCTCCAGCTCTTTCTGTGGGGTGAAGTGAGATGGGATGACCAGTTACCTGGTAGGAGCAGCCCATGGGAGACACTGAAAATAAGGAGAGACATACATTTTCCAGATTTCAATCTCTGCAATAAATTGCAAGGAAGGAGTGACAACACATACTTATGCATCATTAAGGAGGGTGAAGGTTTGGGCAGCAAGGCAAGAGGAGATTAAAATTCTTAGCACCTGATGAAGCAGGAGGCCACTGAGTACATAGATTGCATCTGTGCTGGAGAGGAAATTAGCCTAAAATGCAGACATTTGAAGTCTTTTGGCGTGGGTGGATGAGTTAGTTTACACCTGCAGCAGATATGTTCAGAAAGGAATAGCTCTATCTTGCAAGAAATGGTGTAAATAAAGGTGCACAATACCTGAGATACTGCTGATGATCTGGAAACCTTTTACACATTTATTAGCTGCTTCTACTTCAAACTCAGACTAGGTCAGTGCCATGTAACCCTGCTTGTTCCCAAACAGCAGCTCTACAAACAATCTTGGGCTTACATTTGCAGATTCTATTGCAAGTGTAAACTACTACATCCATAAAGCACAACTCCCCTTTCCTCTGAGTGTCCAAGAAGACATTGTGTATTTGTTTGCAAGTGCTTGTCCACACTAGTCACAAATACATCTGCCCAGAATCCTACTCTGGGTGTGTCCATCATGGACTTAATTCTGACCCCAAACACCCATCTGTGGTGAGGGTGGGGCTGGAAGGCCACAGAAACAGAGTCCATTGGCTCAAACTTCAGGCTTGGTTCATTATTATTTTATCATTTTGAGCAGGCAGAAAAGGTTTAGTGCTGTAGTAAGGCAGTGGAGCATTTGTATCATTTACAAGGAAACAATTCTTTCACTTTTCTGAGGAACTTTAGCTCTGCCTCCAAGCTGAGATTCCTGCATTCCATTCAAAAGCTCAGCCAATGACCAGACTGACTGACTGATTTAGGTGCCTTACCAAGCAGATATCCAGCACACCACTGGAATATTCCTCATCCAACAGTTCCCAGAGCAGGGCTTTTCCAGGCAGCAGCTACAGCTTGAAGCTCATCAGTCCCCATTTTCCCTTATACACAAATACACTCTTAGCCCTTGCATTTGTGCTTAAGGTCTGTCACCTCCAGATCCTTTTTGAGGACTTACAAGTGCTAAAGGTAATGGTTCTTCAGCACCCTCAGTTAACATGACTTTTCATTTGTGCACACTAAATAATTCCTATTTCTCCATCTCAGGAATATAATTCATTCCTTGAATAACTTCACAGTTCAGCTCCAGCTGGGAAATTAGGCAAAGTCAGAGTTCTTCAGCTTTCCTATTAAACTACCCAATAGAAAATGTTTTGATAGAGATAAGCCAGTCAGAGTTATTATTTTTTTTTGGCAGGAAGAAAGCTATTATTACCCAAGACAGAAATTCTGATTTAAGGTGAGAGAGAATCAGATTTTAGTCCTTTCTGCCCCAGAAAAAGGATTTAAACCTCAGCTGGCTCCATTCCAGGCAAGATGGACTCACAAAATGATGAAGATGGAAGACAGACTTTACAGCCTCTCTGGTCTGATGCTTTATCAACATCTATGAACTATTCTTTATTGAGAAAACAAGGAACACATAAATCTCTAGAGAAATATTATTTCAGTAAGATGCATCCCAACTTGGCATCCAAAGTAACTATCTTGACCAGACTTTTTTCTTTACCATTTTCCCTCTTTTTCATTTTTAGACTTACTCTCTCTGACCCTGGCAAAACACATCAAAGTAGTTAAGATTAGGTAAATTCAAGATGATTTCAACTTGGATGGGGCACATGCCCGAGTTTCTTTAGTAGATATTCTATATATGATATAGGAAAAAATCCTATATTTGATATTTTATATCTGAGCCCTCGACAGTTTACCAAGGACAATGAATTGCTAGAGAATAATTATTTTTAACTCAGTTCTGGTACAGTCTAGCAGTACACCGAATTGCAATTATCATTAGTCTGTTATTTAATTTTTCCCATTTTACATCATCAGGTTTTAGAACAAAATGATTCCTAAGTTCTGGCCATCAAGGCTACATCTGGTACTCAACAGAGGGATTTCATGTGTGGTTTTTTAACAGCTCATCCTCCTGTCCTGTATGACTCACTCTCTCTCTATATATATGTCTGTCTATACAATTGGAAAGTTTTCAGTCACATATACAGAATAAACTGAAAAACAAGGTAAACATTGTCAGTGTCCGCTCTAATGTGACTAGCTGCAAAGAATTTGTTTAAACAAGTAAATGCAAGTACAGGTGAGAGAAAGAAGTTAGATTGCGATATTTGTTAGATTGTAATGTGTATAATGTGCAACTGATTAATAAAGGTTTTTCAGATTCCAGCAGATGAATGGCAAAACTTCACCATATTTCATAGCTGTATCCCTCAAGGTGGCTGAAAAAACATGCTGCAGAGATCTTTGTATCATTCTTAAAAGCTATGGTTGCATGACATATTTCAATTTTCTCCTTGAAGACAACCCCATGTAGGTAGTAAGCCTAGTATATTGTTTCACCATCCTAAAATCCAGTGAGAGGAGATGAAATTTTTTGTTTTCTAATTGAACACATTTATCTTGGTAGCCAGTATCTATTTTCTACAAGTTTACCTGTAAGCTGACAGTAAAAAGTTGGGCAAAAATAGAATTTTATAAAAATTTATTATTTCAAGCTCTAGATCTGGAAGACATTCAGGGGATAAAGACACCCAGATCATAAGTTCTAGGATGAAACTCACTTGCTTCATGACAGCAAAGGTATCTGAAGGCAGAAATATAGAACAACAATAAAAATCAGATTAGGCTTTTTTTCTTTGAATAAATAACACAGAATTATTATTAACCTGAAAAATGAACCACTTGGTCAAAAGTGGAGTTGTATTTGAAAGTCTAAACACTCACCAATTGCATTTATTCTCCCAAAGTAAGGAATTTTTCTTATCAACATTATTTCTAAATTAAATTAAGAATAAACCATTTTTTCAGACCACAGTTTGATTTCCATATCTATTAAATCTCCAAGGTAAAACTGTTTAACAAAAAATTGATTTAGAAGTCCAAAGCTTTCTGAATGTGTGAAACTGGGAAGATGACACATCAGTCTCATGCCTGAGGTTACCACATCAAGCACAGTCCAAAAGGCAGATGGATTCCTTAAGCCCAGGAATGCTGCAAAAAGCAGTATGGAGCAGCAGCAGGACTCACAAGGCAGATACAAAAGCCCAAAGAAAGATTAATTCATGTCAGGTCCTTCAAGAAGCTTAATTTTCTCAGATCTCTCTTCTGAAATTTGTAGTAACTGGTGAGTAAACTCCACAGCAGAGCCACAAGACATTTTCATGTTGAACAAAATTAAACCAAACTCCTCCTTTGCTGAGAATGTTGTGCTAGCTGTCTATTTGGTCAATACAAGATTTAACACCTTTTCTGTTTATGGTTTTATAAGGCATCCTGCTGTGCACTCCTGCAGACTGCCAGCCTGTGCCACCTCAGCAATCACAGCTCACCACAATGCTGGAAATGACCAGGCTGCAGCTCCTATGGAAGCAGAGCCAGGATAAAGGAACAACAGGACCACTTACTTCCTCTCCTAAAAGCAGCAAGATGCAACTCTGCAGTTGCTCTGTCTGTACACTGAAGAGCTTGTTTTCTCATTCTGGTGAACAAGGAATTGCCCAGAACTATGCTAAACAGTGCAAGAAATTTAAAATTCTTTCTTTCAAAGGCAAAGCATAGAAGCACTTTGCCTTAGGACTAAGATGAGGACACTAAAAATCAGACATGCTACTTCCTAACCTAATGATTTTTTTCTTTTTAAAATCTAAGTTGCTCACATTTTTGGAAAAGTTCCAATTGCATTTTTTCAGACAGTAAATTCAACCACTATGAATCTCCCACTGCCCTTCCCAATTTCCACAAAGAAAAACTGTTGGCAGTGAAAGAACTAAAATGGAATTTGAAGCACACCTAAGAGAGAACAAACAGCAACAAAGTAAAATAGGGCTAAAAAGATACAAACCAACTATTTGTGTCTGGGTTTTTTGTATGTTGTGTATCTACATGGTGTTGCACAAGACATGCTTATGCAGATAAAGAAGTATTTATAGATAGCCCTGAACTAAACTCTGCAATTACACTGCACATACAGAAGTATCATGCAGATACTTGGACACAGACCAATGAAGTTGGAAGGCACTGTTGTCACATTTTATATGCATAATGACACCACCAACGTGGATCTCAGGATCACATCCCATTTCACAGCAGATACCTTGGCTGGATTTTAACAGATCATGTACAATTTTATTAAAATTATCAAAATCAAGAAGAAACACTAGAACAAACTGCTTCATTAAAAAAAAAGTCTCCTAAACTCACTTGGAGATTTTAAGAACTAAAAGTTTGTCACCAGCTAGCTATTAAAAGAAGTAATTTCAAGACAGAAAACATAGTATGTATAGATCTGTGCTTCTATCTTTTATGCAACTGTTGAAGTTATTCTCCAAACAGCTCTTGGAAGGATTCTGATCATATGGTCTGCAAAGCTACAGCTTCTGTATCAAAGTCCTTCTTTTGATGGCCAATAGGTGGCAATTTAGTTAAATGTAATGTACTGGTATAGCAATGATCAGATGAATGCAGCTGCTGTTAGCTGTAAATGCCAAAGGCTTCCAAGTCAAGTCACTCAGGAGAAGCTAAAGCAGAAAGATGAGATGGAGGTTGGGCACACAAGTAGCTTCAATAGCACAGGGCCCCAGCTTGCTTGTGAATGCACCCATTGGGATTCACAGAGTTAGAAATAGACAACTTTTACCAGTGAACAGATCAGCAAATGGACCAACAGAGAAGACTGAAGGTTTAAATGAACACAGATGAGAGTGCAACATGACAAAAAATACAATTAAAAGATAAATAAAAAGCAAAGGGTTTCTAAATTCAAAGAATTTACAACTTTATGTGGTTCTAAATTGTGCCCCCCTCAACTAAAAACCTGTAGATCTTTAGGGCCAGGTCTGTAGATCCTTCCACTCCATTTATCTACAAGCACCTTAAAAAACAAACATTTCTTTCTCCCCACCCCACAGTCCAGCGGCAGAAACAACACGAAGAGATGGCAGAGTGTAGTCTCAAAAGTTGGAGTTGACCTTACTTAAAACCAACTCCTCTCCTAAATTATGCAGCAAAATTTACACATTCTGAGAAAAACTGAAACATAATTAAGGATGTGGAAAAGTACACATGAAAAATAAGGGAACTGAGACTAGAATACAAAGGCACTAGCACACAGAACAGACGATATCCAACTTTAACCATCCCTTTCCATACTCGAAGGAGATGCAGAACCTTAAAGATGTCAAATTGTCAAATTCAAAAGATTTAATCAGATCTTTCTCACACAGTAGTTAACTTGCAAGTCTGCTTCTACAAAGAATCAAGTCTTCTCAACTTCTCTCACTTTAGCACAGGTCATTAAAGTCTATATTCAAAACAGAAGTATTTTTAAGTAATATGGGCTATAACTCCTCATGCTTCTGATCTAACACTGAGCTTGTACTACTGGATATCAGAAATAAATATCCTTTACAGAGACACTCAGTTTTTTCCACCCTGCTCAGGAGCATGCAACTCCAATCTTAACAGTGCACCATGAAAGGCCAACTACTCGACCAAGTTCAGTAGTTCTGAATGTTCTGAAATGGGACATATTACATGCAAACACTAAATGGATCATTTCCTCTAGCCCTCACACCACTCTCCTTTTAATCTTCTCTGAATCCTACTAGGATCTATTATTTAGACTACCTATATAGCTAATTGCCAAGGCTTAGCTGAAGACATTTTTTTTCTATCCATAGTTGTTCATCTAAGACCAGCACCATCCCCTGCAGTTTCTCCTAATGACACCAACACTAAAGTTTAGCAAGTGACCATTCTCTTTGCAAAATCCTCAGATCTAATTTCTATTCTGTTCCAGAAAAATCAATTTACCATTTCAGAAAAAGACTGAAGGGTCTTGGAAATAATTTTGAGACCATAATTTTGAGAATAATGTCCATAATGTCTCTGTTTCAAAAAACAGAACTTCTGCAACTCTTGAGTCTCTGACTATTTTATGCATCTTAATGGCAAACACCTTGCAGATGTCTCAATAAAAGGATCCGTAATCCTTCTTTAAAGCCAGTGATTTTTTTGTTGTTTTTGTTGTTGTTCTTGGCTCTCCTACTTAAGAACCACTTTTAGCCCCTTCTCACTCTTACAGGTAAACTTGTAGTTCTTCAATCAGTTTAATACAGCACTAGTCAGTACTGGCAGGCTTCTCCTATTCAATATTTTCTCTCTGCCATGTCCACTTCCCATCTAAAAAACTTTCTTGAAGTGACTGTATCACTTGTGCTTGTAAACTGAGAGTGCATCATTTCTAGCTGTTCCTGACAGCCCTACTATTCTGTCAAAACAAGAAATAAGTTAATTTGCTGAATTTCTGTTTCTAGCTATCAACCAACTGAATGAAATGTCAGACATTCTGCAACTAAGAATAAGATTAAAAGGAGTCAGGTGCACTAGTTGCAAAAATGAAGTTGCTAAAGTTAAACAAACACAGTTCATTTTTTCTTATTTAATAAATTATATAAAAAAGTGAAACTTTTTTACACATTATTAAAAAACAGTTTCTTATCTAACTTCAGCAATAATACAAGCAAAAATGAAACCGATTTAGGTTTTTGGGTGGACATTCCATATCCCATTTAAGTGGAGTCCAGTGCGCACAGCCTCACAAGTACTGATGACTTCTCACTCCCAGGGCTGGTCTTCTTTTGTGCTGTTCTGGTTCCATAGATGGCCTCACTGTTCATTTGAAGGAAAAAAAACAAACCCAAAACAAACAAAAACAAACCCCTATTGCTTGGTCAACATTGAAAAAAAACCCCAACAAAATGTGGCAAGTTTCAACACCTGTTCAAACCATAAGTACTTTTGTATCATCATACAGATGTTCAGTTATGTTTGTCACAGCAACAGTAACATGGCATTTTATCTTTAGCCTTGTAGAAAAAATGAAACCCGACAGTTTATGCACATACACACACAGAGTACACTTGACAAGAACACTTTTATGTGGTTTACATTTCACTTTTATTTAATCCTCAAAACTGCCCATATCGCAGGGATTTTCTTGATGAAATATGGAACTGAGCAATTAATTCTACAAAATTATGGTAAAAACTTGCTCGTTTTTCTACCTTTATTGCTAAGAAACTTTACAGGTGCACAGTTTGTAAAAATAACCCTTTTAAGACTGAATGTATACACATGCTACAGGATTTTAAAAAATGACATTAGCATAGCACCTCCAGATGGGGCAAATGCAGTGCTGAACACAGACAGAATGTTTACGAAGTTAGAACTGCTCATTTATTTTACAGCTTCTAAAGGGAAGAAATTGTTCAGTCCTAAAAGGGTTAAGTAGAAACCCTAATATACTTCTTTTTCTAACAAAGCTGCCACTCAATCCCACAGTACAGTGCTTGAAAACAAAGTCAAAAGTCTGGCACAGGAAAGTATACACATTTGTTCAGTACTCATAAACACAGCTGCTTTTGAAAGAAAGTAAATAATATGGTTAATAATTGAAGAGCATCTTAGTTTCAAGATGGACATCTCTATGGAGTCATTTAATCCACAAGTGGGTAGCTTACTTCCAATAGATAATTTAATTCACTAGGCATTAATATTTTCTATATGGGGAATTCATCAATTTTTGTCTTGAGTTAATGACTTTTCAGGTAACCATTCTGATTTTTTAAGTCTGTGCAATGAAAACAAGTACAGAATACCATTATTAACATAGTTGTGGGATGCCCTTGGGGCAAATAATTAGGAAAAACATCAGCAGCACATTATTAAAGACTACGCTAGTGTTGAATTCTGAAACGCAGTTCCAAGCAACAGAAAACAGGAAAAGGCATAGCTAAATTAGAGCACTCACTCTGCTTCTTCTTCCTATAGTTGGAACTATGACAACATTCTGAACACAGACTCAATTTCTATGTATACAGAATTAACAGCAGACTTAACAGCTAGACTTGAACAGTTATAAGAGTTTCATAGTGAAACATTTTATAAGTAGTTTTATCAAAATCTTGAGATATTGTTAATATCATGAAAATTGTTAACAGCTCACAAGGCCAATATATGTAACAATATCACCCCACAGAAAAAAAGTTCAGGAAGATAATATATCTGAACAACTGGACATATTAACAACAGTAAGGACCTGGAAGACCATTTCTGTACTACAGAATAACTACTGGCAACAAGAGAGCCACAAGCCAAATGAAAAAATGTGGTTTAAAATGGTATTGTAAGCAGAATAGGCTCCTTTTTCACCCACTTGGCTGTAGTGTGTAGAACAGCAGATATTAGAATAAATCTTTACAAGTCAAGGGATATTATATCTATTGGGCAAAATTACCGCATGTAAAGAAACTGAATATAAAAAGTATTGCATTTATATGTAAAAAAATTTAAAATAATGAGTATAAAAGCACGTGTCAAGTTCTGAAAAGCTATTTTAAATAGTCTTTGAAGGTTAAAAGGCTTGTTATGGTTTGCCTGCTGTGTGTCTATCATGGTTTCTTGAATACCCTCTAAATCTGATATATGTATCTTGCTTATTTTAATTCTCAGTCTAATTAGTGATGAAAATCTGTGGCTCTTGAACTAAGCTGTACTGTAAGATATTTATGCGCTTCTAACAAAAACACTGTGAAACGATTCCTGCCACAACACAATAACCCAAAATTTTGCACACACAAAGGTAAACAGATTTGCAAGTAAATGCCAGTAAACAGTTTAAAACAGAGATAAGGCCACGATGAATCCTGCCCTTGGTCACTGAAATGGAGATGAGGTGAGGCAGCATTCACTAGTGCTAGGAACCAGCATTGCGACTACATCACGGGAACACGTTCTGCAATACAGAGTAACGAGTATGAAGGCCTGTGCTAGAATACAAGCACATTTCGGGAGGACAGTGGCACTGATTTTACTAGTTGCTAAATATGCTTTATAACCAATTTCTTCCTTTAAACACATTGTTTTCACACACACAACAGAGCACTGAAGCAAACAGGTAGAATGGAGCATCAGAGTACACAAATATGGTGCAGAGACGATGCTTTAAAATGGTGGTGGGTGTTGAAACTGGAATCAGTGGTCAGAAATAAAACCCTATGAAAATGGCCAACAGGTAAGCTTGTAAGCAATGCACTGTAGGAAACCACAGGTTCACATTTACACAGCAGTTGTGACTTTTGCTTCAGGGTACAGGAAAGGCTGAACACACCATGAAATTTTGGCTTTTAAAGAGGAAGATCACACTGTCAGAACTTGTCCTACAAGTCTATGCCTAGCTCTGTGACTACAAATGAACTACTGGGGTACGTTCAAATACAAATGAAGCAGGCAGGTCTACAAGGAGGGACAAAACATGGTAAAGTCAAAATGAAAAACAAATGCAACAACCAACAAAGTCAAAGTGCAAATGAGCCTTGAATTTATGCTGGAGAGAAGACTTGAAGTTGCACAAGCTGTTGGCAGGGAAAGGGAAAGCCACAGGAAACAAGGATGGGAGGAGTTGACATCTTCATAGTGCTTTTATGATTTTCTATTTGCCCATTTCTAAGTAATATAATTTACTTCTAGTTATTACTGTATGATCACTTCACAATGAAAGCACGTTCTCAATACAAGTGTTACACAAAAGTCTGGCCTAATTTACTGAACAGTATGAAGAAAAACATGCTTGTTGTGATTCTCAAGTGATGAAGGGCATCACCTACCAATCCCATTTGTAGCACATACTTCTCATGGTACTTTAGTTTCATGCCAACAAGACAGAAGACATGCTTCCAAATGAAGTTATTGGGAACATTCCACTTTTGAAATAAAACATTTAACTTACACTTAATACAAATTATGTACAAGATTAGAAAAACCTGAACAGATCCTGAAACATTTTCAGATGTAATATGACTGAGCAAGGAAGAGGGGGAGTAACCCAGTAACAACCCTTCAAAAACACCAACATATGCCTGTGACATGAACAATCATTAATATGACTGCTTGAGATGCCACTTTTAGGAAAAAAACTCATGTAATGTTAGAACCTCATGAATTATCACTATAAATACATATTTAAAAAAGAAAAACAGAAATAACTATTAACAATGACTGAAAACAGAGCACTAAAGTTAACATACATTGCATGTATTGCAGGCAAGGCAGAGGCATTTTTTAAAGCTTTTGCACAGACTTCATATAATCTTAAAAAAAATATGCTGGCCTTTACAAGGTTCTACTTGCTGAAATAAAAACAATTTCAGTTCATAAAAAGTCACAAGACTTCAGTTTAAAAAAAGGAACAGTTCCAGCCACAGACCAAAAATATATATTTTTTTTTAAAACTGGAAGAGTATGGTAATTAGATTATACAAGCATGGTCAGGCTTGGAACCTGAATATACTTCAGAGCAAAAGCTCAGAGGAAAAAAAAATATAAACTATTTGGTAACAAAAGTGTACTATATGTTGTGATACAAAAAAGGTATGGTGAAAATGTACCTTTTATACTAAAGCTTATACAAGTTCCTTGGTCCATAAAAACTATGTTGTGTTCGTGTTTTCTAGTTTGCTCAACATGTATCCCAGCCACATTTTTGTTTCTTGCCCACTAAAAAAAACCACAGCTGAAAAATAGATTTTCAATAAAGTTCTTATGTTTCGGATGTTGGTTTTTTCTTTTTTTATTGTGGCTTCTGTTTTTAAGATCAGCACTTGCAGATAACAAGGTTGAAATCATATCACCTAAAATGGAAAAGTGTTTTCCCATGAAACCACAAAAATTGTTCAGTTCTCTTGAATGTAGCACGAAAAGTCAATGAAAGTCCAGACAAACAACAGTAGTTAGGAAACTACAGTTGCCGTAGATGATGTGACATTGGTGGGGTTTGTGCTGACGCTTGTGTAACTTCCCTCACTGTTTGTGTTTGTTTCACTGGAGGCCATGAGGCTTGAGTTGGCTCTGAGGATTGCTCCAGCAGCACTGCAGTGTGGCCGTGGCCCTGGCTCCGGTGTGTATGTAAAGGTAAGGCTGGTGGAGTAAATGATGCCATCGTTACGGACCAAAGTTACTGGAACCTGGACTGGCTGTCGGACCCACCTCCAACCCTCTCGAAACGCAGAAATGTCTGGAACAACACAAAGCATGCTCTCTGCACATCTGAAAAACAGGAGAGTCAGCTGAGTTAAGTTGAAATAATTCAATAGAACAGAACAGCTCTGTTGGAAGGGGACCTACAATATTCAACTAGTGCACACACCGACCACTTCAGGGCTGACCAAAAGTTACAATCATATTATTAAAGCCCAATTCCCTTTATTTGGTTAAACACAGAGAGGCTTGGGGCATCAGCTGCGTTTCTAGGAAGCCTGTTTAGTGTCTGACTACCTCGTCAGTAAAGAAATAAATGCTGCCCAATGTCCAGTCTAAATCTTCCCTGGGGCAGCTTTAAACTATTCCCATGTATCCTGGCACATGATAGCAGGAAGCAGAGCTCAGCAGCTCCCTCTCTACTTCCCCTCCTCAGGAAGCTGCAGAGAGCAATGAGGTCACCTCTCAGCCTCCTTTTCTCTAAACCAGACAAGCCCAAAGTCGTAGGAAATACATTCTGTGCTGTTCTTGTGAGCCAGCAAATGATAATGAAAGCCCCATATCTCTCCTGAGGAAGACACCGGGGCTATCACCATGGAGACATGATGAAGGAGAGAAAGTTAAGAGATATGGACTCTAGCTGGCTCACAGAATGACGTGGCTCCCTGACCACCTACTGAGAACTTTGTTTCTTTCCTATAACCAATCGGCAGTGAATGCGTATGTTGAGTGAATGTAAATATCTTGAAAAAGTATAAAAGCAACATGTTGCTATAACAAATCTCTCTTGCACCCTTCTGGGGGAGTCGTGGTACTTTGTGCTGTGTCGTGCTCTATAACGACATCAACTCCTCAGCTGCAACTCCTTGGGCTTTCCAGCCCTTCACCATCTTTGCCACCCTTCTCTGGACATGTTCTGGTACCTGAACATCCTTCTTAATGGGGAGCCCCAAACTGCAGGCAGTGCTCGTGGTGAGGCTGCACCAGTGCTGACTGCAGTGGCACAGACATCTTCTGACCAGCTGGATGCTGTTCGGCCTCCATGCTGCCGGGGCACATTGCTAACTCATCCTGAGCCTCTGGCAACCAGCACTCCCAGACCCCTTTCTGCAGTGCAGAAAAGCGTACACTTGAGTGTGTACACATGTATACACTCTTTAAAGTGTATATATCAACACCGAGTAACACATAAACACCACAGAAGTAATAGAAAATATTGTACCTGTACATGGTTTCAGCTTCCACATCCCCAAACCAGACACGTAAATTTGGAGTGAAGTTCTGTCCTGTAAGTTCCAACATTGCTACATCCCCACCACCATTCAACTGGAAATGGAGCAAACAGAAAAAGAACAAGAAAATCCCCCCAAATATGTATTATTAAAAAGAAACACTCTCCCCTCAGAAAAAACCCAACAAACAAAAAAATCCCACCAACGAAAAAACTCACAAACAAAACCTTCACATGCAGATAAGAACTTTAAACAGTGCTGTTTTTTATCAGCTGGACAAAACCAAAATGCAAACACAATCCACACAACTGAACTATAAAGAAGTAACATATCTAAATGATATTGCCAAATAATTTGATACTATGAAGGAATTTCCAAGTTTTGATAATGGCTGCTTAGAATAGATGTCAACAAGGCCTTGAAAACAGAGAACAAAATCTTTCAGAGAAGGTGTTAGGGGAGCTTTAAGCTTTTCCTCTGACAAATGCTGGGGTTTTTTTTAGTAAGGTTCTTTTTGACCTATAATTGGCAAGAGTCAAAAACAATTTCTAAATAATCAACAGAAGTCCTAAGGATATCCCTACCATGGTAGTTTCAGAAATTAAATTCTAATTGTATACAACAATATTAGTATTCCTCCTATGATGGATAGGCTAATGTATTCTGAAATGTAACAAAGAAAATAAAATTACTTTTGTTTTCATAATTCATTTATAAAGCTATTAAAACTATTTTCCTACATTTCAAAAGTATTTCACAAGGGTACCATGAAGGTTATATGAATATGACAAAAATAATCTCACAAAAAAACAGTTTATTAAAACAAACCACTAACTTACTTGAAGACTTTCCACAACAGGCACAGGTGTTACTGGAGCATGGACTGGACCCATCCCCTCATAAAATGTGTATTCTGCTTTGTCTGTGCTAATGATTGTCCAAGAAGCTCCATCATTAATCATTTCTTTATTTGGTTCTTTTGGGCATGGAGTGGCCTTAGGGAGAAAGAAAAGTTTAAAATCCGATCTGTAGAGATGTTTGTCAAGTCACAGACCTAAAAACCAACTCAGCCAGTAACAATGCCTGTTATTTCAAAAACACGTTTTCTTATGTTTTCCTCTAAAAATTACCTAGAGAAACCCTCTTCACATTTCAGAAATTGTGAGAGCACTAAAACTCTCACCTAGAACACTGTTGCCTCTCCAACCTTATGTTTGAGTTTTATTTTAGTTCAGCTTTGAAAGTTTTAATGTTATTCAATAGGCATTAACAAAAAACCTACAGCAACTGGAAGTAACTGCTTTAAAAAAGATGTCTTATTAAGGCAAAATGTCTAAAACAGCTACAGAGTGATGTGGAATACTTTTCATTAGTTATGATTTTCATCTGCTCTAGATTTTTTTTTTCTTTTTAGAGTTCTTCACCCTCCACAAAATGATGGAAAACACAAGCTTATATTGCAGCATTTGTGCAAAGACACAGGAGAGAAGCTGAAGTGACAGCCTTACAAATTAGAATAATGGAATCACAGAATGGCTTGCACTGGAAGGGACCTCACAGGTCATCTAGTATCTCCCTCTAAATACTACTAAATTAGTATACATAGATAGGTGGATACATAGAAAATACACAGACTTTTTTTTATGGCAACAGAAGCCTCACTTAACAATTTCACCACCTAGCTACCCATACGAAAATTGTGTATAGTTTAAACAGAGAAAAAAATGGGACAAAAAATTCTAATAACTAGATTGCATTTCCCTTTCATTAAGCTTTAAGGATATATTGGTAAGTAACCATAACCTTCACTCTTCAAAGTGGCAGATAAACTTCAATTAGCATGAGTTGTCCATATTAGATGTTAAAAAACAAAGCTGCATTTTCACGTGGACTCTTCATTCTGGTATGATCATGTAAAAAGCACTGAAAACAGCTGGCAAGGGAAGTGTGTGACACGGGTAGTAACTACAGATCTCTCCAAACTCAAGATGCACAAATTAAACTTCCATCAGAAACATATACAACTTCTGGATTACTAACCCAACTTCAAAAGAGGAGTTCTATAGGAACTGCTGTATACTATTTTGAAGCATGACACCATTCCTATAGGCTGATTGCAGTTTTTGTTGGCATGGAATGATATACATTGAATCATGACAAATAAAACCATGGGTGTGGAAAAATGAACAAAAGATCCTTGACTGACTTTTTTCACATTTCCTAGGTGCATGATGTGGAAGGTAAATGCCACAGAATTTGTTCTCAAAATCCTGTTACATCAAGAATCATTTCAGTAACACATTACTCTGTCTGTTACAGAAATCTTTAAAAGGTTTCAATTCCTCTTTTAGAGAAGCATTCCTGTCACTTCCAAATAGGGCTCCAAGGACATTTCTCACCCTTTCTTTCCTTTTTTAACTAAATTTTCTCAACAGGTGATACTGGAAGATTAAAATGCCTTAACATCATGCTTAGTACTCATGTACTGTCTGGCTTCAACTGGAGACAGAAGTTACAACTTGGGATCCTAGGGTTGCCACTGACAGTTGTCTGAAAGCACCACCTTGATGTGCAGTGGCAGCTGTGAGTGATGACACAATGCTGGACACCATCAGAAAACAGGGCTGAGAACAACTATCTGGTATTATTTTGCCAGTGTGAATCCCTTGTTCACCTAATTCCATAATACTGGGTGCAGTTCTGGTCTCCCTATCTAAAAAAGTCGTGGAGAAAAAACAAGAGAAGTGACAGAAAGGGCAACAAAAATCACCAAGGAGTGCTGAACTTATGAGAAGAAATGGGGAATACTGTACTTTTCCAATGAGGAGAGAAGAAATTAAGATGTTGATGGCTAAGTCAATGCAGAACTGTTGCTCACTAAATACTGCAAAACTGGTAGTAGGAATCATACAGAAATTGTTACATCATTCAAAACAAATACAGCTAACATTTACTACACAGGGAACAGGAAACCTCTTGAACCCTCTGCCACAGATTACTGAAAAAAAAAGAACATTGCACATTCTGAGGTTATCAAACCAGTGAACACATCTACAAAATGACACTGAAAGACAAGAGTCAGGAACGCAGCCTTTAACAATACTTGGTACATCACAAGTGTTGGATGCTGGCAGAGTACAACCACACTGGACTGTGGAACACAACCAGATCCACTTGCTTCCTGTAAGCACCAACTCCTGCTGCTGCTGCCAGACTGGGCACAGACAGGGATGTGCTCTGATCCAGTAAGGCACCATTTATATCCTCCCTCCATGGTCCAGAACACATGCATGTGTTGAAAGAGAGATCTGGCTGCTGCTTCAGCAACTGAATTTGAAGGTTCATGCTCACCTACAGACTTTTTACAGCCTCCTTGCTTCAAGCTTCTATGGTCTCTATATATGGGTTTTTCCATTCACCCAAGAGAGACTTGTCATCCTAAAGTTTCAGGACTTTGGGGGGTTGTTGTTATTGTTGTTTTGGTTATTTTGGGTTTTTTTTGTTTGTTTTTTTTTTTTTTTTTTGTTTTTCTTTGTTTTTTTTCAAAGAGTGACCACAGTTTGCCTAGATTCCTACTACAGAAACAGTATACACATGCTGTTTCCCTGGTCTTTGTCTTCTGATCCAAAATAAAAAACCCCGATAAAACAGGATTTCTCTCCTGGCATTGGAAGAAAGAGTTTATCTTTCACTGTGATTTCACCTAACAAAGCATGGTAGAAGTCTGACATGCAAGTTACCAGATTTTTATACAACTATAAGCAGCAGGTTCCTACTCCACTAGGAGAATTCAGGATAGGGAGTGTCCTTTTATCTAACTCCTACCCACGCAGAAAGTTCAGAGCTCTTATCAGACTGGGCTCCATGAGCACTGCTGAAACTGAAGAGTGGCAGGACATCCTGACAGTCCCACAGGCAATTCCAGGATGCTGAACTAAGGCAGCTGTCAGAGAAGCAGGAGCTGTTTCTTCATTCAGCCCTTCCCATACAATACTCTAAGAATGATTAAATAGCAGGCTGATCCTGCGTTATTGTAGTTCACATTTTACAGCTTTCTTTTCTTAATGACAGTCCATTCTCCTTTACAAGAATATATATTGACAAATATGTATTTCTGCTGTGTGCTGTGGGTAGAAACAATAGATCTAGTCCCTTCTGAACCACACATCATGAACGTTTACTGAAATAGGAACAAAGCTTCTCATATTCTCTTTCCATTGTCCCAATTCAGACAGAATTGAAATGACTCTTCACCAAGCATTCCTGTCCCTTCCCTTATATTAAGGGACATCGTCAATGTTAGCTTCTAATTTCCTACCTCTACTTTTCCTACCCAAGAATGTATAGCTGCTCTAAGGAAGTCCTGAATCTCTGCCAAGCACGGCCATCTTCATGGAGCACAGCATTATCCCTCAACACCCTTTGTTATTTGAGCTGACCCCAAAATATTTAAAGAAAATTGCAATACTTAGGTAGTCCTGAACTCAGTCAAACTCTTCAGAGTCACAGAATATTCTGAGTTGGAAGTGACCAAGAAGGGTCATCAAGTCCAGCTCAAGTAAAGACTAAGCATGTTCAGGGACTGAACCCACCACCTTGTTGTTTTCAGCATCATGATCTGACCAGCTGAGCCAATCTTAGGGTCCTTGGTCTGGTAGGAATTACCACATGAAAGTGCTACAAGCATGCTAATGTACAAGAGACTAAAACCCGATGCTTTTCTCCACCTGCTGGAGAAAAAAATATTTCAGAGAAAGTTCTATTCTTTACAGACAAATCAAATTTCTGTGGCTTTTCAAGTTACTGTGGGCAACTGCCACAGCTGTCCATGTTTACACTCTTAGCCAAGAGCAACACATGGCAGCTCTGCTGAGTTCATAATGAAACAAGACTATTATCAACTGTATCATTTCCTATTTGCTGTAACCTAGAAAGGGACACACAAATAAGTAGTGCAGCACCACTGGCACATGTAAGCCACAGTATCATGACCACATGCACAAGTTTCTAGTGTGTTTCCTTTTTCTCCACTGGAGAAATCAGAATTTATTTTCCAGACAGACATGGAAGAAGATTATGAGGAAAGAAAAACAGATTTGGAAAAGCACAGATAACAATTTGTTGCTTTCCATCCTCTCTTTTCAAAACAAAATATTAGACTCACATTCAAAACCTACTGCAAAAATGTCATTTATACGTATTTTGGGGATATTTGAGAAAACTTTGCAACTACACTTATCTATTAAAATAGTTTTGAACAACTTACTTGAAATTGGATTATTCTCTCCTGGGAAAGGCACAAATACATTCTCTCAGTGTCTTTAAGGTAAAATGCACATTTATGGAGCTGTGATACTGGATCATCTGCATCCAATAATGCCGTTTGTTTATCTACTTTTCGAATTATCTGTGAATGAAAGTTGTACATATATACTTAGAACAATTTCTATACTTCATTACATATATACAGTCAGTAAAGAAAGTGAAAAGTAATTTTTACAAGATTTCCATGCCTCTCATTTTGGTATCAACACTAGATTCGTATTTCTTAATGCTTTTGAAACAAGAACACAACACTGAAGTGATACTCAGTACTACTTCACTGTGTTGAAGGCATATAGATTTTATCTATTTTTGCTGAAGGAGTGGGGAAAAAAATTGAAGCTTCAGCAAAATCTACTTTTGTGTCATTTGTTGGTGTAAAAGAGCAGTTATTAATTATACCATTATCTTCAAATATTATTAATTACTATTTTTAGTAATGAATATGTTTCTACAGAATCTTTCACCACTGATAGGATCAACAACATTCTGTGGCAAACTGGTAGCTGAAGGAGAAGAATTAAAATAAGGATTAACTAAAGGCATTGAGATGTCCTCAAATACAGTTTTGGAAACAACAATCATAACATATCTTATCAGTAGTTGGTCATTAAATATTACTTAAAGACAACTTAAAGAACAACTGTTCCTTACATTTGGCAGTACAGTGAAAAAATATCTGCTGACTGAATTCAGATCTCTTTTGCCAATTAGTTTCTAAAATCAAGAGCTATTCCCTTAGATAGTGAAAATCTGTAGCTCGTAATTCTAACTCGACTCCTAGAAAGAAGTTTAATGCTTTATGCAACACTACCAGATGCAACAGCCAAAGTGCCTGAATATTTCTAAGCTGACAATCAGAAACCAAATTGTCCTCTGCAATATTTAATTATAACAGAGAGTATTATTAGCAAAATAAATTTAAAGGGTAATTTTTTTCTTCTAAATTCTTTGCATTTGCTTATAAAATACCTGCAAGTTATCTTTTAATTGTATCACCTTCCATCAGTCCTGTAAGCAGTATGACAAATGTTCCCCATGGCAAACAAAACAGGAATTTTTAGCCTAATTTCTTTTAATCTGTTTCTACTTACAAATAAGGTTTCTAGAATAATAAGTGGTGGCATCTCATTTCATCAATAAAAAAGTATTAACATGAAGCCCAGAAAAAGGTGACATCCTCTTACTGAATTTCCTGTGCTTGAACCATATCTGTAGTGTAACCAGTGTAACTGCTTTTGTCAAATGAAATTTTCATTTTGTACTATTTACACTGAGCAGGCTATTATCTTTTTCTTTTAGCTAAGTTTGGTATTGGGAGAGAAATTCACATTACAGTCCCAGCAAAATTAGTCTGGAAAAGGGAACAAAAGCCTGACTGCAGGAAGTCTGTTTTCACATTGGTGCATTCTAAAGATTGCTTCTATCTAAACTGGCAGTAGCAAAGCCTTGTACAAAACTCGTAATGAGCTCACAAGCCACAATTTCACAGAAGATCCTGTATGAAGCACTATTGATTATTAATCACATAAACTTCCACTTAGGCTGGCATTAAGTGTATAAAACAGGGAAAAAAAATCTATAATTCTGCTTAACTTTATTTACAAAACCCAGTATTGTGTATCCAGAAGTAATTTTTTATTTGGTTCACAAACCTTAACTGGTTAATCCAAAGGCAATTCCCATGTTTCAAATTTAAAACAGATAGTATTAATAAATATGAAAAAAATGGTTTTTGCAAGCTATTACTGGTATACTATATTCTCAGGAGTACACAGAAGTGCTTTTATATTGAAATCAGTCAAGCATTTTTAAAGCTATGCTGGAACTCAACAAACGGAAGAGTCCTACTGGCTGAAAATATTTTATTCATCTATTCAATATCAATATTTGAAGCATTTTGGAACAGAGAAATCTACAATACTGTTTTTAAAATAGACAGATTAACCTATTTTGGCAGGCTTAAATTCTGAAAATTTCCTTATCTTATTTTACAAGTTGTTCTTTGTTTAGAGAAATAATCTGCAGACACAAAAATATGCTTTAATCAAAAGAAATGCCATTTGTCATAAAAAATATGTATTACCCAAAGGCAACACACAAGACCAAAACCTGTGAACACTGCAAACCCAACTATGGAATTACACTAAGCTGCCATCTATAAATGAATTACAGCATTGGAGAAATGAAACTGTACCAGTCTCGGGAGTGCCATGCCAGTAACTGAGCATACAAGTTTGACAGTCTGCCCATAATGAATGTAGCCATCTCTCACTGTGAATTCTTCTCCTTCTGATTCATCATCATCCACTGCATGAAACAGGAATTTTCAAAATTACTTGTTTTAATCACCATTTTTCTTGATACAAGAAACATTTAAGATCACACTGTTACATCAAATATACACTCAGTAACAAAACAAGTCTGCATATGGGCAATTAATATGGAGGAAAAAAATGCAGGATGTTTTTTTGTGAGGATGAAGGAAAGAAAGTGAAGAAAAACATACAGATTTGCTTTTACTTACACAGGTGAATGTAAAATGCTCCCCACTGTTGTGAACTGGCATGGAAATTACCACCTTCTACGTGCAAATATCTGGTGCTAACTGTTTGGGATCGAAGTCTATTAAATAGTGCCACTTTTGTCCCTGATGCAATACATACTGCAAGGAACACATACAGACTTGAGATTATAAAATTACTTCATCATTACATAGAAAAGTATCAAAAAGTCACAAATAACATAAAATAAACTGAAGAATACTTGAAGTCAAGACATAATTATCAAATATCGGTGAATTTAGAAAATATTTATATTTGTGACAGACCAAAAACAGACATAAAATTGTGAGTGCAATAACATATATAGTGGCTGTTCTCCAAAGGCATGCTAGCTCACAGAATTCTGCCACTTAGCCAAATGGGCTAGAGCTTGCCAGCTGAGCACTCCTTCTGTTCATAGTTCTCCAGCAGCTGATTTAAGCAGAAGCTTTAGCTTGCCCTTGTAAGTACTTAAGACAACTTTCAGCAATCATTTGAAGAATATTTGAAATATAAAGACACAGTATTCTTACAAATCACAAGCAATTGAAAGGAAGACAGACATAACTATGTCAAATTATAACCATGCAACTTGTAATGTTCTCAGATCTGAGCTTATTTATCATTCAAAAGAGAGAAATGTAAAGTTTGCTCCCCTAAAAAAAAAACCAGCAACTAAAATTTTGCCACCAGAATGGGCACGTTGTTCTACTTGGTTCATATTTACTATTGAAGAATGCTTGGTTCATATTCATTGTCCATCAAAACTATCTGTCTGAACACAAATTCAACAGTGCATACTCTGAGCCCACGGGCGTGAACTGCACAGCAACAGATTGCCTTTAGTCATGTGCCAAGCTAGCGGCCCCGAGATCCACATTCCATAGGTGAATGGGTTCCAGCCCAACACAGATGGAAGAGCCTTTTAAAGCACTAGTGAAGAGAGAGAGAAAAAACAAACAAAAAAAAAGGGTATCTCTTGAGGTGCTCCTTGAGGTGGTATGCAGGCAAAAAAAGGTGGAGGAAAAGCAAAAACGTTCCCAATTATACATTAGCACCAGAGATACCGTTAGTTGAAAAACATGGTAAGCTAATAAATCTGGGTGAAATATCACCATACAGATTTCTTAAATGACTACTTAAAAGGAACCATGCAAAACAAAAATAAGAACAACATGAAAATGGTATGAGACAGCAAGAAGGTGGCTGTGATGTGACAAAGTGCAGTTTGGATAACATGCTGCTACTCATTTATCACAATCTGAAAGCAATCTCTTTGATACTGATCAAAACATTCTAAGGACCAGATCATGGTAATTGAAGAGATCCAAAAGCTTAGAAAGTTGAGTAGAACATTCTTTATACACTTGTCTACACGAATTCATTCCTCAGAACACATGGGGGTTTGGATGGGCCTATTATATTTACTAAATAATTAACCATGACTGCATAGAACTCAACAGGATAACCTATCTATATTGGAATATTTTAAAATACACTGAAGTGCACAGTTCTAAAATACAGCAAAAAAACTGGAATTGAAAATTTCAATGTATTTCTCTTGTAGTCAGACCTTAGAATACATAAGAGAAAAGTAGTACGAAACAAAATCATTGCTAAATAAAGAAAAAACAGAGAAATACTTACAGTCTGCATTTTTCAGTGACTGTTTCTTTTTAGAGGGTTTGGAGATGACTTTGATCCGTTTACTGAGGAACACACCGATGTCATCACTATTGCCATAGAACATTTTTACTGATAACATGAAGTGCTTTCTCTTGTCTGAGTCTGATATGTATAATGTTTTGGCAGTGCAATAATTCTGTAGGTGAAAACATACTGTAGTTTATTCTTTGAAGCCAACCCAGTTCAAGAAACTAGGCATATTTAACAGTGAATAAAATAGGAACATTGATGCAATAGTTTCTAAAACTGATGAGGACCTGTTTTTTCCACCTCTTCCCTATGCAATTCTTTTATGACAACTGCTTAGCTTTGTGAAGTGCTGCACCCAGCCTCTTTACTCTATGATCATTCCAAAGACCCCTACCAGGACTAGAAGAGATGACTGGAGACCATAACTGTGTTAAAGCCACCTGTGAGGGGTCAAGAGCACTACTAAAAATTACATTTGATTAGGGCTGTACAGACCCTACACTGGGCATGCACAAGGGCCCACCTGTCCAGAAAATGCATTCAGCTGAACTTTTCTTGAAAGGATGGGAAATGACTGGGTTTTGAAACACAAGAAAGTTACTTTTGGCTAAGTGTTTATGCTAGGTGACAACAGAATTAAAAAAAAAAATCTCATAAAGAACTTCAATTATTCTTTATTCTTTTCCTATTTTGGATATATGAAGCATTTCTGGTAGACTGTGATGGAAATACCAGGTAGCTATAAAATACTGCTTAATAAAACAACCAGGTAAAATGAACACTTTTATTGCTAGTTCTATTCTAACTGTTTAAGTCATCACAAATACCTAAAAAAAATCTTGTAAGCAATTTATACCACTGTAAAAATAACCTACTAAATTTTTAAGATGCTACTTCAATTGTATTTTTAGGCACAGGGACTTAAAGACTACTTCTAGCAACAGATGTTTTGATATTTCCTTGATAAGATTATCCACTCATGCAAGCCAAGGAGCAGGACAGAGAATTTGGGCCAGAAACCATATTTTAATTAGCCACTGATGCCTACCAAATAACCTAACAGTTTACTGAGTCTGCATCAACAGCCTACAAATGAAATGTTAGTACCTTGCTATGACCCTAGGAGCCAAAACCAACTATTCGATTGTCCTAAATATTTTGAGGGATTTTTTTTTAAACCCACTATGCAATACCTAGAAAGAAAATGATCCAAAAATTAGAAAGGGCGTTCTTTGAAATATACACCGTGTAGCTATAATATCCTTTGCAGTTAGTTATCTTAGTGGTTTATTACAGTTTTTCTACCTTTCCTTCCAAGTTCAGCTGCTGCATTTCTTGGTCACTGTTTCCTATCCCAATAAAGGCGCAAGGTTGTGACTCCTGCTCAGTGCAACCATCCCGCTCCATTTGCTCTTTTTTTTTCTTCCATCCACTGCCCATGAGATACACACATGGAGGAGGACAAAAGAACCTGAAAACAAAGAACATTACGGAATTGCACACAGTTTTCCAGATAAACAAACTGATGTGTACCCATTGCTTCCACATTCATACTTTGCACTTGAGTTTATACAGGCATGCCCTTCATTTGTCTTGAAGGTTTTCTAAAATGCAATTAAAAAAAAAAAAAAGGAAAATCAGTACTGTCACTGAGAATATTTCCAGTTCAATATATTCCAGGTAACAGTCTGCATCTCTATAAAATACCATACAAAGAGATTCTGAAAGAAAGGAAAAAAAGCCTCAAGAGTTATTATAGTCTTTTGCAGGTGCTTAACATGATGGAGCAATTAATCCACACAGAAGAGCTCCACAAACTAATTTAATGGACAAATGCTCACTACAGTTCCTACATGTTGAGAGTTTTGTCATAAGCAAGAAGAGAGTTTATTCTGTCCACACATAAATCTCTCCCCAGTTTTTAAATGGAATAGATAACTTTTTAACTTCATCAGTATGTGTAAAAAATAAGGCCTAGTTTTCAGCAGCACTGACTCTAATCAGTCTAGATGCTATTTATAGCAATATGTTCAAAATTATATTCAGCATTATAATACGATGCATTGGTCTTGACGTTTCTGCAAATTGTTAAAGCCCAAATCCTGAAAAGGTTTGGTTTTAGTTACCAAACAAGCTGCTGTGTTTTTATCATCATTCCACTATGATCAAAGATAAAGTGGAATGAGTACATCCAGTTGCGAGGTAGCTAAGGAGGCATGTAAGGGAGGGAAACATGAAAAAGTTTCTAATTATTTTATTTACTTCAGTTTGGAGAGTAGTGTTATAACTTGGCACTTCTACAACCCAACCATAACTCCTACCTTACAGGTGAGGGTTTTCTGGCCTTTTTTTTTTTCCTTCTTCTGCTTTATTAAAATTTGGCTTGGGACATCTGAATTCCAGGCAGGGGGAGCAGGCTCCATGCTGGGGCAGCAGCCAGTTGTGCTGGTGGGCAGATGTCAGGGCAGGGGAGTAAACTGAACTGTGGGCTCCAAGTCATGGAAAATGACCAGAGGACACAATTATTCAGTTTCTGAAGTGTCTGTGGGAGTCCTGGGCAAGAGAGGTCAGTGCCAGGTAACCAGTTGGACTTGATGATCTAAAAAGGTCTTTTTCATCCTAAATGATTCTTATTTCTATTAAACAGCATTAATGCTAGTTTGAGTATGAGAACCTAGTGTAAAACTCCTATTTATCTCATCTATTCAGCATTATTTTTTCCAGCATGATCACAAAAATTTAACAAATATAAATTGCTTTTTTAAGTTACAGAATTCTTTATAGATGAAACCAAAGTCCTGTTAATAATACCATAAAATTAAATACACATATTAAGAATACATATAAATAAATGCAAGTATTTGTAGTATTTTTGGTTAATGGACACAAATAATGTATATTCTCTGTCAGAGAAACAAATCACCAAATTTTAAGTCTTACTGCTATTTAAAAAGTCTTAGTGGTTATGAAAACAAATAAAAATTTATTGTCTGAAGGCAAAAAATTCCTCAAACTTTCTTTCTTGACTATAAATCTCCAGTCAAAATTTTTCACTTATATTTGTTCTATTTACAACACAGCAAAGCAGGTGTTATACCAAGAGGTATACAGCTGAAAGATCTATGAACCTCTTTCAAAAGTATCGTGGTCATCATCTGTAAGCTATTCCTGATGAAGAAGTTATGCACGGATTAAAAATCAGTGTCAACCTTTATTAACAGAGCAATGCTTTGGTAGAAAAAACCTCCACCAAACAAAACCAAAACAAAAATCTAACAAATCGTTTCTATTCCAAATAGCATTACACCATAAAGAACATGACACATTTAGCTTCTTTCCTTATGTACTCTTTTGTATTTATCTTACTGGTTAGAACAACAAGAAAAGAAAATCCCTACTTTTTACCATACCCTTTCTCATTTCAGCTTTATTCTAAGCCGAGTCCTTTGAATAACTACAGCCACTAGATGGCAATAAAGACCAGTAAGAAACAAGGTGTAACCCACTGATGAACAGAAAACAAACCACAACAAAAAGCACTCTTAAAATCAGAATGCAGAGAAACATCTTTGAAAACTTATTGAACAAAGAAACTTTTAAAGCTGATAAAATTTTAAGTTTTGTTAAAAAAACTACAAACATGAAGAAAGAGTCTGGACACTCGCAATTTGAATGGGTTTTCTTTCTTATGTATCTACCTCTTTCTCAGCTTTCAAGCAGAGACAGCTACAGTCTTGGGTCTTTTTAACTTCATATTTACCATTCCATGAAGTCAGAAGAAATTAGCTATGAATATTCTGTCCAATACAGAAAACGTGAACGAGGTTTGAACTTCAAAACCACCATTATTAAATCAGATAAACATCAAAGGAGAGAACAGTATTCCTTCAGTCAATTCGAGCCAATCAATACAGAGAAAATGTGGTACTTCAAGCAGAGAAGCTACTCCAACTGAACTTGCTAGGAAGCAAGGGCTTAAAGGGAAATAAGAGCCGCTCGTGTCATTTCTACCTAATTCTGATGCACTCAACGCTCCCCTCAAACCACAGGCTTCTGTCACAAAGGTTTGCTTTTTCAAATCATCCAAGTCATCTCTGTGTTCATCTTATAGAAGTCTTTGCCTTCAGGAGAATTGAGATGCTTCTACTAGCTAGTTATTTTATATCCAGGGTGGTTTTAGAAGGGAAGTTTCTCCTTTGTATCTGTTGGTAAATTCCTAGTGTTTGTCAATTACCCACATTGTTCTGAGTATGAAACTGCTAAGCAATCTTTCTTCATAGGAGATAAAAGAACTAACAACATCCACTAAAGAATTCCATGTGACAACAAACAAATGAAAAATCATTAGGTACTACAGGGCTAAGGACAAAGCAGTGGAGCCATGCCGTAAGCCCTGGAAAAAGCTATGCTCTCAATAAAGAATTTTATCCAGAGGACAGTCACACTCAGTTCAGAGAAAGGAAGCACTTGATCAGAAATTACAGGAGCTCCTTCACTAACAGCTGTAAAACAAGATGCAGCTACAGTGTTCTCATGCTAATCAGCAGTGATCATGTTTAACTCCAAACAGCACAATCAAAAATCCCTATCTGGCTCGCAGTCTTTAGATAAACTATGCCTTGGAATCCAAAACACTTCAGTCCTTTAAACTGCTGAATGTTCACACTGCTCAGACTTTGAAGAGACAAGTCTCAGTCAATAGTAAATATGGAGAACAATACAAGAAGTTCAAACCAAATACCCACACTCATCAGGACTAAACAGCACCTGAGTCTCTATCAGCTAAATGCCTTTGAAAGGTGACAATCATCCAACAGTAAACATCAGGCACAAAGTCTTAAACTCAACTAAAGCCGAACCTGAACTGAAGCCTCCGGGCTTCTTTGTGAAGCTAAAAACCATTAACTTTATGAAATGCAAGGCTCGTATGAAGGGTCGACTCAAAAAAGTCAACTCCCTTAATTCCTGTTACTTGGAAGTACCAAAACCTCTCAAATTAACCTAGGAAGTCTGCATCCATGCACCTGGAATAGTGTTATTGAGATGCTTATTTAAAACAGGCCCAGCTACATGAGATCTGCACCATCTACAGTAAACACTTAGAGTATTTCACCACCTAGTAACCCTCATCAAAACACTGAAAAGTAGTTGTTGTGCTAACCTTTTAATTATGATGTGCAAAGTTTGCTAATGGCAAGCATTTTCCATGATTTTGCAACAAGTAAGACCTAAATAAAGACTGAAACAAGAGGTGGAAGTTTGTCTAGGTTTAAGTTCTGTATTTACTTGACAGAGATATCAAATTTAAGAATTAATTCCTTCTGTAACTTGAATTCCTCATTACGAAAGTAATGCAAAGAAATTTATTCTTTAAGGTCCAAAAATGAACCAGATGATATCAATGCCACAATGAAATCCCATGGAAAACAGGAAATTTGTCTACAAAAGTAGGTATAAAATAAGTTTCTAAGATGTATGCAAACCAACTCACTTCAGAAACTGTCAATGTAAAAATGATGAAAACTTGACTGTCGACTTGCATAAAGCAGCATTCAAACTTTACTGATTTTGCTTACTCCAGAAATATGAAGAAACAAAGGCCACAGTTTGCAATAAATAAAGCAGAAACAATTTAAAAACTCAAGAGAAAAAGAAAAGAAGAAACAGGAATATAATAATTCATCATTCAGTTTTACTATGTACCTGAGGGCACACATGGATCCAAGGATTTAATAAGTGGCACTTTCCTTTATGCTGATAACAAGAGGACATCATTACTGTTGCTGACATTCTGGGAACTAGCAGAACAGTATTAGAGACAGTCTACACTGTATGTTATAGCTTAAGAACAACTAAAATATTTAAACTGAAAAAATGAAACCTTACTATGTATAGGACAAGAGGGAACAGGCAGAAACTGATGCACTGAAGTTCCACTTGAACACAAGGATGAACTTTTTTACTGCACAGGTGACTGCACATGGAACAGGTTGACCAGAGCGGTTGTGGAGTCTCCCTCACTTGGACACATTCAAGAATCATCTGGATACAATCCTGTGCCATGTGCTCTAGGTTGGACCAGACGTCCCCACATGGTCCCTTCCAACTTGATTGATTTGGTGACTGATTCTACACCTTCATTTCATACCCATAGCACAATAGCAATCATTTCAGCACCATACTATTTGATAACCAAAAACAAATTATTTTCATTCCTGATCTTCTTTTATAAAGCTCTCAAGTTTTCTACACTCATGTGTCATGCTTCCATTCTTAAACAGATGAATCAGAGATAACCTGCAGGAACAAATGCAACTGTTAGGCCCAGAAACCCACATATGAAGGAGCATCCTATTTGCTTCTACTAGTATGCAAAAAAGCCATCACACAGTGAAGACTGCAAGAGAAGACTGCAGGAAAAGCACCTTTGCCTAAAAAGCATTCATTCTCATGTATTCCTGCAGATTCTGTCCCTTAGAAAAGTACCTATAATTGTAATGTGTACTGTATTGATTTTTGCAAGAAAATGTTTATCAAAAATACAGTCATGATTGACCTATCATTCTTTTTAAACTTATTGCAGATGTGATTCAGAAACTTATCTTACTGAGGCCAGCAATTTCCCTTTCATAGTAATGTGAAATTATTCAGAAAAAAATTCCTCTATAAGTATTCACTGTTGATCACCTCATTTACTCCAACATTAAAATGGAAGGTTTAAAATGAGAACAATGTTAAGCAATGGAAGAAAAGCTTTGCCCATAGATAGTGAACCTCTTGGTAGAAACTGGCATCACTCCATTGAATGCTATAAGTTTGCAGTACATGTTACACAATTAAATTATTTAGGAGGAAGCATTTTATGTTTCTTCAGACTACAGTGCAATCTGAGGAATTCTGCAAAGCACTGTGCACCCAACTACGCAGTGTAGTTTCCTCAGCTCCCAGCTGTAGACAGACTCAGTACAGCATAACAAGTTACCTTTTTTCGTTTCCATATGATTTCTGCGCAACTTTCGCATGGAGTATTAGCACTGTTTGGTCACCTCGCTCCTTCAGGTAATTTCGCATTGCTTCCCTAAAAATCAAAACACAATATAAGCTTTGAAAGTTCTTTTGGTTTTGTTTACAACAAAATGAAGACAACTTTAAAAAAGGCCATCATTACCAGGGTCAAGATGTGTTTGCTCACTGTTTAAGACAATTACACAGGAAAAAGAAGTAACTATCCTGCACAAAACTAGCAATATGGGGTCTGTGATCATTTAGAATTACTGTATTTTCCAGGAAAAAAAATTCTTCTGATGCAAAATCATACCATTGCCAGTAATTACACCAAGTTTAAAGTCCTATTTGATTAAGCACCATGCCACAAATTAGAACACATTTCATTAGTTAAATATTTTCTTCATGATCTATTTAGTATCTCATTATAAGGACAAATTGTCTAAGCTTTTAACCAACTCAGTGCAATATTTCTATACAAGTTTTCTTTTGGTTTTGAAGATACTAAGAAAAAATTAAATTCTTCAGCATATTGTTTCACCTAGTTTTCTAGAGAAAAGATCTACTTTCTGCATACAATCAGGTAAAAAAAAAATAAAAAATGTTTTAGTGTTCATCATCACTGTAATTACCTCAAACACACCAACAACAATTCCTTGAGAGAAGCAAGAGAACAATAACAGCCAGCCACTCTTCTGTATAATAATCTAACTGTTCATTAAGCAGCATGCCAAATTCAACACCCTAGGGATCAGCTGTGCCAGAGTGCTGGCAGGAACACCAGTTCCTGAAGAAGCTTTTGTGGGTTGAATGCCCACCAATGCACTCATCTTCAAAGTCATCTACCAGAGAAATAAATTATGGATTTATCAGGAATTTATATGAAAAGATAAAACCCCTTACAAGAAGATTTTTTCCTTTGGTTGTTTGGATTTTTGTCTTTTTTTCTGTGAACTGTGCCAACTATTGAATTCCCTTAGGACAGATCTGGAAAACCAAACATTTCTAGTGAAAAAATCATGGAAGATAGAAAGCAGTATTTTATTGACCAGACCTTTTCCAAAAGAAATCCCCACACAGTTTCATAGAGAAAAGCAAGTAGATTGAGCCAGGGCTGGGTTGGACATCGACAACTCAGCTTTGCTAATGATGTTTTGCAAATTCTTGTGTTTCTCACGCCTGCATAGGACATGATTAATGTCTAGTGATTAGTGAGCCGATTTTCTGTGTAAATACCAGGATGTAAGAACAGAGAATAGACCTGAATTGCTGTTTTAAATTTGGACTAACTTGATCTATTTACATTTGACATTGCTAAAACTGGTATTTATCCATGAAAGTACAGCTGGAAGAACTGTTTCAAAGCCCACAGACTTACTAATTTACAGCCATTTTTTAAGAGTATATTTTAAACCCCAAAACATAATTCACTGTGAAATTATTATTATACACTTCATTATGATATATATTAGCTGCATTTAAGTTGTTTAAAAACTTTCAATCTGACAATTTGAAATATTCTATTAAGAGTACTATCATACTAAATTAAGAACATCTGTTGTATTAAAAACTTTGACATAACTACTATTAAACATGGCTACTATCAAACCCAGCAACTCACACAGAAAACTGCTCAATGCTATCTAATCTTTATTTAGCATTGTATGAGGAAGAAAAGTTGTGGTTTTTATTGGTCTGTTTCTACAGTGGATTTGCACAATCCAAGCTCCTGTGAGAATAAGTGATGTTCCCCCTCCAACCCTCCCACTATCTTATGTGACATTTTTCATTATTCAATGCTAGAATTCTTCATGAAGGTAGTATTACTACAGTTTACATCTGAAACTAACTGGCATAGTATGAACAGAGTAGTGTTGCTCTGCTGGAGATTATTAGTGAAACCAGACAGCCTTTAAACAAAAAACCCAGAGCAATTTTCCAATAATTGAACTAAATGCTTTTAAGGGTTTACAGACACATTTTCAGCATTACGTAAACAAGTCAATCTTAAAAATAAGGGTGACAGTTGTTCTGTTTCAGCAGTTTACTCTTCAGAGGAAAGTTAGGTTATTTGTTTCCAACATCTATCATCACAGGAAAGGTTTTCAAACTGCAGTTTTGAAGGATGGCTGGCACTTCTCAAATACCCACCCTGTATTCAGCAAAGAGCAATGAGCATACCTAGTGGCTAAAGTCCTGCACATGAAATTCAGAGTAACTATAGTAAATAGAAAACTTATTTAAAAGCTCTCATTGCATAGTAATTTCTTTTTTCGTTGTTCTTTTTGAAACACAGAAGATACATTCTATTTTTATTCTTTTTTTTTTTTTAAATGAAGGAAGATAAATAATATTAATAACTTCAGGGTTATAGTATAGATGCTACTACTCAAGATGGAAAGCAGCTCATTACTTAAAACATAGTATCTTCAAATATCCTTGAAGACTGCCAGGCCAACAAGCAACTGCCATGTTTGGTCAAATACTTGTAAGTCAGTACAGGTCAATTTTGCATTGAAATGAAGTTTAATGATGACAAGCTAACCTAAAACTTATCCAGCAACGCAGTGAGACAGATATTCACAACACAAAATGTAAATATTCCCCCCATCGTGTGCTAACATAAGGTATCATTTCATTCAAAACAGAGGCTGTCAGGGTGACAAGAGGCTTCCTCTATCACCACACAAAACTATAAAAACAAACGGCACATCCTTTTTTGCTTTCAAGCAAATAGTGGATTTTAAAGCCAGGAGCTAACTAGAATTGACACAGTTGGTGGCACAGAATAATAAATATTTGCATAGACTGTGTTAAAGCAGTTCAGAAAAAGAAGGTGACTTCTTAACAGTTGGTGGTGTAAATACATCCCAGGCAGGCCAGGAGCAAATCAAGCACTGTACTCCAGTCACCCTAAACACTCTCCAGAATGGATTGACTTGATAGTTCTGTTTGATACTCTCTGATTATTTGGGGCTCACCAAAAATTGGTTCAGATCACTCGCTGACAACACCATGTTCAATTCTGGCAGCAAAAAGGGTTACATGACCTCACTTTGACTCAAGAAACAAATCAGCTCATTCCTGAGGATTTAAAAACAAGCAGATCCACATCCTACAATATAACCTACAATAACTGATACATGAAGTCAACACCATTTCCAGAAAATGCATTTTGAGTTTCATATTAAAAACAAGCCGGTGTGTCAAAAATTGTACTTCTGGCTGCTGATTGCATATATAACTGAAAAGCTTTGATATTTAAAATTCTAGAGTCAGCAACCCACAAATTTTTAACCTAATTTTTCTGAGAATGCAAGGGGTAACTTCAGAAAATTGTTAAATACTGAGTTTCTTTAATGCTTACCTTGTGAGCCGTTTCGGTTGAGGTCGCTCTCCAAATTTCCTGAAAAAAAGAAATAGTTGCTAATTTAAAACAAAAGTGTTTAGACATAATTTTACAGTAAGATACTATCCCAATTTCACAATTCTTGAAATTGTATTAGAATTTTATGTCTTTTCTTTGTAATTTCCTAGATAAGATCACTATTAAAGTATTAACCACCTCCCTGCAACAGCTTTTCCCACAACAGCAAAGGCTTTTTAAAATTTGAACACTAAGTAACTTTGTTGAAGTTACATTTGCTCTCAGAATCACTTCTGGAAAGTTCAGACATAACAAGAATGTAAAGAAGCAGATCTTTGCCATAGAATTGACCAGCAGTGCCATCAGCAAGCAGTTACTGTAAACATACAGAAATTAACAGACATTTCTGTGTTGACAAATAAGTGAATGCTTTCCACCAGGACAATTCCTCAAAAATCTGTTTTTCCTTCATGACTTCTTACAAAAAGGATGACAACATTTTCATACATGCCAGTACAGAATTACAGGAAAAATCTCTCCTATGGAATGCAGCCAAGCTTGATCCATAAATAGCATGCAATACACTCAAGGTTTTTTCTCCATGAAGTGTTTTGAGACAGCTGTACTTCTTTCAGTGCTTCAACACCATCCTTGAGAGGAAGAATACTCTTTACACTAGGCTAAAACTTTCCACGAAAGTCTTTATTTACATAAGACACCAAATTAACACATGGCAGATACATTTTCATTACCAAAACCACCCTCAGAACTAAATGGTCAGGTAAAAGATCTGAAAAAAGGAAGGCTGCACCCAGCAATGTACATCTGCTAATCCTGGTGAGGAAGTGCAACCACAAGCTAAAACGATGACAAAGATGGGGGTAAAAAACCCCCAAGAAACCCACAATGAAAAACCAAAACAGCAAAAAGACAGGCTTAGTTTAACACCTTTTTGCCTAAAAATAAACAGAGACATAAGAGACTGTGCTTTTACTGCCAGTGTTCATAAATATCTCTATGACATGCCAAGTTCATTTTATAGGTGGGCATAGCTTTCCCCTTTATGTTTCCTGGATAGGGAAGAGAACCTTTTCCTACTATTGTCCTACAAGAGTATTGGAGGCTCCCTAGGACAAGAATCTGATCATTAAGTGATGTGACAAGAAATTCCCCTGTTCGTGCAATGGATGTGTCCTGGACTCTACAGCTACTGATGGTGGAATGATTTCATACATTCCAATTGAATTTCTGTAATCCTAGAAATGTACAAATATGTAACTGTTATCATTTATATAGCTGAGCTAAATAGCACTCTCCTGACAGGGCAGTGACAACATTCAAACAATTTTAAAGTTATTTTTCAAGACCTGAGAAAATATGTCTTCTAAAATACTGGCACAGTCGACACAGAGGAACTGAATAAACGACACAAAGCCAGATTTTCTCTTCAGCTTAAACAATGAAATAAAAATTTATTTTTCCAACCAGACATAAATTCCCTTCATGTTTTACTTTGTTGTTGTTAGTATACAGTTCACTTCTCTGACTTGCTTTTAATTTTAAATGAAAAAATGAAACCAGAATTCTTGCTGCGAGATTTGTTTTTATACATTTTAAATTTTGAGGTCTACTGGACACAAACTTAATTTATATTTTTCTCTGTGGTATGCATCATTGCACAGACATATCTGTAACACAGAAAAGGTAACTAGAAAACCCAAACAGCTTTGCAATTTGGCAGAGGGAAAGTTACATCCAAAGCCTTTCTGCTTCTAACACTTATGTTTTCAGGATCTGCCTAGCTACCTCCTGAGCACACCCTGTGCCTCTGATTTTCCCTGGATAACAGTGTGAGTAGGTGTATATCCCAATTCCCCCATACTGTCTGTGTAGCTGCTGTTCTCCCCTGAAGACCCAGGATCATCCTATTTGACAGAGGGTCTGTGATTCTCTGAGCAGAGAACAGATTGCCTTTAAGCAATACTCTACAAACAACATCCCTATAGACTAGCTCCCTGCTTTTGAGCAGAACTACTGTCATTGTTCCAATCCCTCTGCACATTTCAATTCACCACAAAAAAAAAAAGAAGAGGTGCTTATCTTGGAGCAAAGAAGGCATTATGCACACCACACTTACCACTTGTACCGTGGCCAATAGATCCAATCCAAGATGAGGACCTTAATATGCCAGAAACTGTATTACCACAAAAATCCCCTTACAGACAAAACCTCACACTGCCTCAAGGTAACACACACCCTTGCAGATCTGGAGTGCAGCAGATACATTCCCCTTGCACATATACTTAATTACTAAAAAGTCTTATTAACAAGAGAGCTACACAACACAGTTCCAATTACTGAAAGAAATAAATTCCATCTTTTCCCTCAGTCAAATCCTGAACATACAACACAGGAGAAAAGTACCAAAATCCTCATTCTTCAGAATCAGAGCTAAAGCACTGAGTCACTCTGGAGATACACAGGGCAAACTGATCTGATGCTCAGTGCAGAACCTCCCTAATTCATACACCAGCTTTCCCCAGCCTCCTCCACACAAAATGAAGTTATTTATGTCACTGTAACACTTGTGGACACATCTAAGTGCTACCCTCAGCAACATGAACCTTTCAAAGAGATGATGTAAACTGGGTAAACCTTTTATTGTTCTTTCAATATACACTATAGAGAGGTAGAATAGGAGGAAATTGCATCTTGATATTTAAGTCTCATGTTAACTCTTTCTAAATTAAATTCAGGGACTTTTTCCTCAATAATGTTGTCTTGACAGATGACTGATGGCTACATACCATAGCCACGGTGTCAAAGAACAGCCTTTTCCTGCATCAGTACAAAATCATTTCAAATATCCCATAAATATTCACCTCCCTAGCTCAACAGCAATAGTTAAAGAAGTTAGAATTCAAAAATGATTAAGAATGAAATAGGAAACGGAAACATCACCATGTCATGGCATTATTCTGCCACACCCTCACAACTCTGAAAACTTGCAGCAGTGGAAAAAAGTTATCTCAGAGTAATAAAAGTTAGCATGTTAGTCAGCATGAATAATCAATAGTTTTTGTATCCAACTGGCTAAAACTCCAGCCTTCAATGAGAGTACGAGAGAAAAGTGACAAACAGATGCAAAGATATAAGAGACTGATAAAAAATATGCAAAATGTGGAAAGGATATAGCTATTCTCTGCTGTCTCACAAACACAGGAATTGGGAAATATATCCAACACCACAAATTTAATTTAAAATTTTTTTTCCTTGCTCTACAAACACAAAACTAAGTTATAAAACATAGTGCTAGAGAATATTGTGGAGGCTGAAAGCAGAAGTAAGCTCAAAAGACTAAACAGAAGCCTGATACAGAACTCAATTCGATTCTATTCAGTAAAATGACCTGTTTTTACAACCTTGTCCTCAGGAAAAGCTTAAGTATATTCTACCAGCAGCAAAGAAAATAGCATGAATTTAAAAAAAACCCAAACCAGTCTACATTTACCCTGTCTTTCACATTCTTTCCTTTCTCATCCATTACTGATGACTAGCAGGCATGGATCAGTATATAAACTCCTATGAACCAGATCTATTCCAAAGCAGCAACTGCATTCGGGATGCCAGATTTTCAGTCACACTATAAAATTCAAATATACAAACAAGACACAATTGTTTTTTAAAAAAGTATCACATGTATTTTGTTTAATGGTTCATCTGGTTTACTTTTCCCACATGTTTGCAAACTGAAGTAGAGATGTACTAACAATATAACCTGAAGGACAGAAACTATCAGCAGCTTCTACACAGAAGAAAAAACTAAGAATCTTTTTAAGTTTTTTGATGTTAAGACAGATGAAAATGCAAGAAACACATTCTATGTATGGTTTTTTACTAAATGACATCCACTGCACAAGCTGTGATCGTTGCTATTTCAAACTTTCATATTTGACTGGCATGCTGAAAAATGAGCCAGTTCAGACATTACAAGGTTACTGGTCAAACGAAAGAGAGACTGCAACACCTTTCTTGTGTACGTGTTCACTTGATTTCACTGTTCTGGAATTTCTTTATCTATTCAGTATTTCTATTTCTCTTTTTTTTCATCTTGAAAATATGCAGATTGATGGATAACAAAAATGTACAGGAGAGGAAACTAAAAAGGTATCATAATTCTATTCTTGCACAGGTTATTAGACAAGATAAATATATGTAATTTGAAGTCCTAATTACAGGCTATGTATCATTATATTTGAATGCTAACCAAGTTCCTTTAATTTGCTGGGTTTTTAAAATTTTACTATCCAAGACTAAGTGCTCTTTCCGGTGTCCTGTATTGGGATTCTAGACATACACACATACAGTCAAGTTGCTGTTTCATTCACATCAGGTCAAGTTTTATTTATTAGTAGATCCTAGCACAGTGTACTGGAAACATGAGTGAGAGCATTAGTTACACCATAACCACTTGCTATTGGAGCAAGTTATACTTGCCCTAATAATTCTTTTCCCAGTCCTGTTTTTTTTTTCCAACCACCAGTTAGCATTCTACTATTTCCTGTATTCTGTTTTCTGATGCTTTGCAGAAATTAATTTCACTCCCATACTCTGCACTGTAGGCATAACTCTTTCTTCAATATCATGTCTCAAATAATTCTTTTCATTAAGCAAGTCTCAGTTTGCCATTTAAAATGCTTTTCCTCATTCACAGAAATGTAAGGAAACATAGACCTTCTCCTTTTATCTCTTAACTGCTCTTCAACTAAGTATGAAAGTTAAGAGGTAAAGTAACACTAATCTTGTCAGTACAGTAGATAGCTTTATTCAAACTTTTAAAATTCTCAGGTTAGGTAAACACATGGCACAATACACAGGAAAAGTTTCCAATGTCTTCAGACAATACAAAATGGGAAATCCTATTTGGAATTTCTAGCTCAAATATAATATGCACTACAATTTTCTGTGGCTGCAGGAATATGAATTTTCACTGCTTTCAGCATCTATCAATAGTTGTATAACTTTACTAAACTTGCCAAAACTTTTTTGTTATATAGTCTTATTTTCTGGACATAAATGATCTGGCTCTTTTTTTTTTTTTTCTTTTTTTCAATGGCTCTATGTGCTATGTGTCAATTCAACTTTGGATGGAAAAACAAATAAATGAAAATTACCAAAACAGTTCTTCCATTTGCAAGAAAAAGAATTATGAAAAAAAATCTACAAAAATCCCATGCTATCCTATCTTCAACTCTGACTGAAGATCTATGGTCACTGAAGGGCTCTAGCATCCTCCTGCCTGGAATATGAACTGCAAATTTTTCCGGTACTGGTCTTCAGCCAAGAACATCATTTTAACAGTCCCTGAGAAAGACCATTCACCTTCATGTGCTGAGCACAGAAGCCTTAAAAAAATATTTCCACAACATACGAATAGAGAAACTTCAGCAATTAGGTATTGTATCTTCACTTGGCCTATGGATTGACACAATTTTTGGCATCTAGTCAGAATAGCATGGATCTTTTTGTAAATGCTCTCCAGAGAAGCAAAATGCAAAAGGGAGTTGTCAAATTCAACTACAGCAGAAACAACAGCTGAGCAGAAAGCAAGTGTGTTGGAGAGGCCAACATGAGGGAGCAGCAGAAACAGTGTGGACTAGGAATGGGAAGACATGAGCTGCAAACTAAGACCTGCTAAATGAAAAACATGAATCTGAGACCATTATGGGAAATGGCACCAGAAAAATCTGTGGAAAGGCAAAACATTCGAATTTAACTCCAGAATATACAAAGTGTAGTAGAAATACACTACAGTTACTCTTTTCTGTGACAATTTTTTTTTTTTGTGACAGAAGTTTCTTTGGTGTCTTAAAAATTTCAACACTGAAAATAAAAGTAAATACTTTCCTTACCCTGAAGAATTCAAAAGCATTGTATCCAAAACCAGGCTGCCCAGAAAGCTGCTAGATGCCCCATCCTTGGAAACATTCACTGGACAGGGTTCTGAGCAACCTGATCTGACTGAAGACATCCCTGCTTGTTGCAAGGTATTTGGACTCCATTTGGACCTTTAGAGGTTTCTTTCAAAACACATATCCATGTGTTGAGATCTCAATTTCCTTTCTGCCTTACACAAGTATGAAGAGATCATGTGGTGCTTTGTTGCTCATAGGTCACTAACGATCCATTCCTGCGTATTTCCCCCTCACCATCAGATGGGTGAAGAGAAAAACGTGGATAAAGAGCAAGAAAAACAATTATATGATGTCAACACCTAAGTTAACATAGAAAGCAGAAGTGGAAGTAGAGAAAAGCAAAGTGAAACGGGGCACTCACCACCACCCATGATCAATACCAAGGCACCTCCTAAGCAAAAGAAGGGTAACCTCCCTAAACCCCACTGCACTCCAGTTTATTGCTGAGCATGACATTATATGGCATGGAGTATCCCTTCAGTTTCTTTGGGTCACCTGCCTGGTTGGATGCCTCCCAGTACCTTGTACACCCCCCCCCCCCCCAATCAGTGTGGGGGATCAGACAGCAGGCAGAGTGAAAAAGAGAGAAGGCCTTGATGTTGTGCCAACACTGTTCAGAAAGAGCTGAAATATCCGTGTGTTATCAACACTGCTCTACTCACCAAGAACATGGCACCGTAACAGCTGCTAGGAAAAAATTAACTCTGTCCCAGCCACACCCAGACAATGAGAAAATAAAAATGCATGCTTTCTGCATGGGAAACAAATGCCAGATTTTAAAAAGGCACAGAGTGCCCGTGCATTGCAAAAGTTTCACCCCCAAATACCTGACTGCAAGATCATTTCCAGCTGGACCTACTCACTTGCTGGTGCTTTTGACTGATGTAGCAAAGGCCTAACATCATTCCTGAACAATAAACTCAATTCTTTCTTAGTCCTGTTATATCACAGTCCATGACACAGTATTTGCTGCAGAGCATTTTAGAAGAACTTGTTAATAGGCTATAAGAGATGACTATAATACCTCAGTATGGACTTTGGAAAAAATCCCCAGACAAATGTCACAAAGAAACTGGCCTGGATGGAACTTACCCCACACTTTTCAGTTCAATGGTTTCAGTTCCATCTCCCAGAGCACAAATGTCTCAACATTGTGATAAGTAAGATATAGCAATCACTAATTTAAGCCAGTATAAGACCCAGAGTATTAAACACAGAAATTAAATACAGAATGGAATGATCAAGGAAAGTTTTTACTTCCTTAGAGGAGATCCAAGGGAAACAATGCTTGAAACAGGAGGAGTCTAATAAAAAAACTCCAGATTTTTATATAGTCTTTGGCAATGTCTCAGACTACATTATGACTTCAGAAATAAAGAAAGCAAGAAAATCCATCTTCTGCTCTCCAATGATATGAAGTGACTAAGAAGTCTGTTGAGAGGCTCAAGTCCCAACACTTCTAATCCCTATCAAACAGCTGGTATCCCACAAACCATTACGCGTGATAGACTGGAGAAGAAGAAATGCTGCCATTTCAAGTACTCCTAAGTGCATTTCAGCCAGGAGTGTAGCAAAAGAAATTCCTGTGCTTCCCTTAACCCCAGTTCTAAAAACAGTGTCAATGTCAGGTGCAACCTTTTCCTAGACTCTTACAATATAACTTGTGAACAAACAACAAGAGTTTGTGACTTAACAATCAGACAAAAGGAAAGAAATTAAAATAAGAGAAGTAATTTACAGGTATTTTTGATCATTCTCCCTCAGCTTTAAGGTAACTGCTACATAGCTGGAAAGTTGGAAATTTGTCAAGTGTTTGTTCAGCTCTTAGCACCAGATAACAAGACCCTCGTTGAACAGACTCTATTACTTTCTACCATGAGAAATGAAAATACTTTTCAAAGAATTAATTTCAAGTTACTTTGTGATCTGTTACCACAAACTCATTACACTACAAGCTCACCAGTACGGAATCTCAAGGGTTTTCTTGGCCTACTGAGGTTATCTAATATCCAGGAAAATGAAGCAGTCAGGTTTCCATTCAAAGTTTGAGGATCAATATAAAAGTATTCCTTTTCAGCCACTAACACAGTGGCTGAAAAGGAATACTGAGAAAAGCTGAAAGATAGATTTAAGTCGCACGCTGGGACTTTATCTTCTCTTTATTTTAATTGTCTATCCTCTGCCTATTTCCAGCTTCAATATGCTTACCATGGACAAATTAGTGAATAACTGAAGAAGCACTGAGGAAAGCTCGTATTTATGGACTTTTAAAATGCTTGAAATTATCAAAGCCAACATAAGCCACAGTGCCCATATACAGGGCACACTCACTAATTCTCACAAGTGATTCCTTATTCTGGCATTTGCTAGAAACACTTCCTTTGGATTGAACAGCATAGTACAACTTATATGGGAAGACTCAGCCACTCCACATCAGACTTGTTTTGGTTTTGCAGATTTCTATATTTAGATGTTACATCAACTGCAAAAGCAGGTTGTAAATGTTAAAACACAGGATATTCTGTCAACATAGGTATACTTTTCTGTGCACAGATTTCAGTGAAGACAAAACGTAAATGCTGAAAATATTTCTGTGCATTCACCTACACAGCCATAGCCTATTACAAACATTTTAGAACACAACTCAGGAGGGAAATGATCAGGTGTAACTAGAAAACATTTTCCCATCTGGTGGTTTCACAGACCCAAACAGGAATTCCCATGTACTGAAAAAAAGGGCCATTTATGATCCAGCATGAGCTGGCATATAAAGACTACCACATTTCTCACACTGGTTGGATCCACAGCACTTTAACATGTTTCCTCTAAGAGATAACTGCTGGATTTGATTTCTGTAAGTGCATCTTATTCCACACTGATATCCTTTATTTTTAAATGAATCTGAAAATAGCACACTGCTATGATATATCAATGCTAAAAATTCAGAGCTCAAAAAAGTGGTGATCTACAGGTTTTACACAGGATTAAAAAGCCAGAACACCTCAAGGACGCAATTTCTAAGAGATTAATGCAAAACACATATAATTGTATATAAGAATTCAGTTAACATGGAAGAAAACACAAGCAATTACCTATGCTCAAACTGAAGATTTCACACTGATCTTCTCCATGGATGAAGATATTAAATAAATGAACCATACCAGCGGCTAAAAAAAAGCCATCAGAAGGAAAATTTTATCTTCTCCAAAACAAAATGGGTTCAATATACACAAGTCTGATTATGGGAAACTAACAGTTGTATTACCAGTAACATCCAGCACTAAACAACCTCCACATTGGAAACAAACTAAAGAACTAAAATAAACTAGCTAATATTGTCAAAAGAAAGGACAGATAATGAGGAAGTACTTCTTACCCACTCTATACTCCACAGCCTACAGTTCATTCTTTACAACACTTCTCAGACAATTCCCCCTCCGTGTCCCACAAGCTTTTTGGGGTTTTGCCCTCCACTGATTTTTGCAGGTTGTTGTAGATTAATGCCATACAGTCTAATGTGCCCCAGCATACCCTGTATTCCTAACTATCTGCATAGTATCCTAGGGTAAGGAGTCTTTAAATCCTTAGACTACTCACACCCTAAATACTCCATTGTCTTGTTCTTCTAAAATATCACACAGCTGAGGTAAAGAAACTGCTGAAGAAATGCCACCTATCTCCCTCCCCCTGCTGCCCCCTCTAGACACAACTATGTCCATAAGTGTGATCCTCCCAAGGCTGATGAACTCAGCAGACTGACTGACAGCTTCCAGCTCACCCATGCCAGGCTGGTTCATCCTTCAGGATGAACACACACACACACTCTAACAGTCACACGCAGTCATCAAGTCACTCTCACTTTTAAGCCTGCCAGCAGCACTTTGGCCCTGATTCTCATTAGGGTGTCTACTGTAATAAATATTGCTATAAAGACTTTGTCCTGAAGGTTAGAGTTGAATTAAAAGCTAACCTGTTTTTAAAAATAAATACAGTTTTCATATTCGCATACAAAGAACCAATCTCAGCCAACTTGCTTTGAAACGCTACTGACACAAGGTGCCCTCTTTCTTATCCATCCTACAAAAGGAGATAAAATTAATTAAAACCACACCAATCAAGAACGTCTAACAGACAAGAACAATAGATTTCTACTACTCCTGAAGTCCCTTTCTCCTCTGTAAAGAGGCAATGATGGGTGGTCCAACTGCACTGTGACTCTTTGGAAGCAGGGGGCACAGCAGCCCCTGAAATCACAAAACCAGAAGGTTTTTTTATCAATACACAAAACATTCCCCCCTCTTCAGCAACAACAACAAAAAGACCCACCTGCTCCAGGGTGAATGCCACCAACCAAGCACTATCACATCTTTGTACTGCATGATTCTGTCCTACCCCCGACTATACCTAAAGAATTTAAGTCCCCCAAGTCGGGGAGCATGTTATGTGTTTGAAACAAATCTTCTACTTTACAGCACTGAACACACTTCTGGCACTGTCTCAAATAATACTGACAAAAATACAACAGAAAAAGCTCTGCTTCACTTAGTCACGCCCTCTCACTGCAAGTCACTGGTTCAATTAGAAACTCCCTCTCCCTTTTCTGACCTGCTTTCATCCTCCCACACTGCTCTCATTATTGTCCTCTCTTTTCCAATCCCCATAAAATCACAGAACCACAGCTGCAATTTCAATAAAAGCTTGCACTGTATCAGTAAGCAGGCTCACTTTTTAACAGCTTAGAGAAAGTAAACAAATTCACTTCTTTATAGCAGTCTACCTAGATATGGAAAAAAGCTCTATGCAGTAATCACTACACTTGTATATGACTCTGAAAGTCAAAGGTCTTGTCCAAACAGGACATAATTTTAATCAAGACAGCATTCACACAACTTTGCCACACTAAGTGAGGCAAGGAAGTCAGTAATGATAGCTTGTTTAATGAGGAAGTGCCAAAACATACACCTGGAGATGTGATTTCCCTGTTTTTGCTTTTAGCTGTAGGTACCTACAGCAAGGAGCTAGCAATCCAAAGATCTCAGGTATACTAAAGGACTTAGATACTATCAACTTAAAGGATAAAGCCACTAAAATGTTGGAGTGGTGTAGAATGCAAGAAACATAGTAAAACATTAGTCAATTTATTATGATTCCTTTATACTAATATGCTATTATTTCTTTTTTATTAATTGCCTAATAACATTGGCTCAAATATTTAGTGGAAACTGTAGACTTGAACACACATACCTTAGCAACTGACCAAGTTATTAGCTTGAAAAACCAGCATGCCAACAGAATCCCAGTCCCTAAAACACAGTATAATCTGGCTCAGCCATTGTGACTGCATAGGGAATGTGCTAATTAGTTTTATCTTCATCCTTTCAAACCAAAAGAGAGTGGATACTTGGAAAAGGGAAAACACCTGCACATTCAGTTCACAAAACTGACTATTAAAGTAATGGCAATACATAAAATCAGCCTGGAGCATGATTCTACACAAAACATCCCACAGTCACAGTTTTCATTGACAATGAATTTGCCCACCTTATGATTACTAGACCTCTTCTTGTCCATTTGACACAGCAAATTTTCCTTGGGATCTCACTTTGCACATCACCTTTGAATACATACTTCACAAGCAATCTTGACCCTTATTTTGCAAGAAAGTGATTTTATATCCCCTACTAACCATGATTTAAGTGTCAGCAAGTCCTTAAAAACAAGCAGTTACCTATTAAAAAATTAAATTTCTAAATATGGCAAACACAAAGCTCTTGAGTACCAAACCAGTGCTTTTTAGAGTTACTACTGGCCCATAACTGCAAGTAAGATTTAGTCTGAAGAAATTTTTTTTAGAAGCATGAGGGAAAAACTACTAAGTGTACTGATTATTAAAACTACTGATTATTATCTCTGTTGCCTGATTATTTGGAAAAAGACACAAATTAGAAATAAGAGGAGACTTTTTCAACCACTTTCCTGCCAATATAGGAACCCAGCACTATAGTATAGTACCTAAGGATTTGTTCAACCTTCATTTCAGTGACTGAATGCCTGCAGCGTTCAAAGAAGTTTCTCCTCTGTAAATATAATTTCCATCCTTAATTAGAAGATAAGCAGATATTCTGTGCAGAAGGTAACTTTTAAAAAGTGAATAAAAAGAAGGAAAAAAGTTAAGGTTCATTGTTTTCTCTGAACCACCACCATTCACTGTAACACCAAAAATATGTAACAGGAGAAGTTGTGAATGATTTTATAAGGAAGTGGTAAGGAACCATATTAAATTTGCAAAGGCAGAAGATTCTCAAAAAGCCAGACTAACCTCAGTAACCATAAAGGCAAATAGGTATTTCTTTGGAACACCTCTTTAGGAGATAACAGGTTCTTGATTGGTACAGTCATTGGTCAGCTTCAAAATCTCTAACCACCACTATAATAGAGTAATAGGATAATCACTCTTCCATGTCCTTTTCCTTACCCTATACCCTCATAAACAAAGGAGCTTTATTGCTACAGCAACTGCTTCCTATGAGCAGAAAAACAAGGAGAATGGCCTAATCTGTCTCTAAGGGGCTTACTGTCCCTGCTCCAAGCTCCTCAACTCACTTGCCCGGCACCACCTGCAGTGCTCAGACCTTCAAAAGGAGCTAACTCAGTCCATCAATCTGGCACACCACTAATACATGGGGAAGCAGGAGATAGGGAAACCAGTCATGTTGGTTGCAGAAAGTTGTTTGGTCACCTCAGCAAACTCAACTTCAACAGAAGCCAAAAAAGATTACAGGAGCAGCTAAGCAAGCCTGTAACTCTCATGGGAAAAAACTATAACATAAGAAAACACACAGAAGAATCCATTATGGAAAATTACTTGCAAAATGCAAGACTTAAGCAAAATAGAAAGATCTCACCAAGAGACTAACATCCTTAGTCAAAGTTTATCTTAGGGTACCTACGAGACTCTCAGCCAAGTGCAGTCAGAACTTAATGCAAAATGACAGCTAAGTAAACTGGCATCTCTAAGGTTTAAGCAGAGCAACTCTGACAAGTCTTGCTGACAGTTTAAGTCACCACTGTCTCAAATGCCTTTCCCACCTCCCTGCTAGGTCAGGGCAAGCAAACGTGCCTGTATCCCAGCTGCTCCAGTTCACAGTTGGACTGTGGCTTCAGAGGCAGCTGAGCTGATTTGTCACTGCCAAACAGGTCTTGCCTGCCAACTTCCCTCAGCTGCACTGACCTACCCTCAAACACCAAATTCCAGCACTTGTCAGACCTTTCCACAGATAATTCACATCAGTAATCCAGAAAATAACCTATATTTCTGGGGAGGCCAGAGATGGAAAGGGGAGAGGCTTCACTGATTCAATCACAAAGCCAGTGAAGGCCAGCAGCACCTCAGTGCAATCAACAGGCACACTCAGGAGAATGTGACCACCTACTGTGGTAGCAGGGCACTGTTAGAAACCTGCTACACCTCCACCTTCAATTTAGACCCATTTAATATTACTGTAAATAATGTTAATAATAATAACAGCAATAGCAAAAGGCCAACAAAAACCAGTTCATACACTCCCTCAACTGGTCTTATTTTAGGAACTGTAAGCTCTAACAGCAGTGCCTAGCCCTGCAAAGCAAGTTTCAAGAGCCATTTTTAAGTATCTTTACTGTATTCCCACACTTCTAAAACACACCTCTAAGAAATGGGGACAACTCCCTATCATCTCCCTCCTCTGGCAACTCAATCATTTTCAGTACTTTTTTTATGCAATATAATTTCTTTTTTTAAACACAGTGTCATTACAGTATGTACCCTCTCCTTTCATTCCCTTTCTTCCTCCAACTTCTACACTGTGAACCTTCAAAATGCAATATGGAAGCAGCTCCTTATAGTCAATAAAAGTACACTGCCAGAGTTCTATAAGCTTATTTCTCTGAACTGTGTCTCACCCATTGATCCTAGACTTGTAAAACAATTCAAAAATTGTATCAATATGCAAGCAGAGAATAGATTATCAGCACCTAAGCAGGCTGCCATGCTAACAGTAATTTCCAAATTGGTAAATAAAATTTATCTCCTCAGTAAATTAAAATGACACAAAACCTGTGCCTACATAAACCTTTTAACAAAGCTGTGTTTGGCACCAACCTATGTTACAAAATTATAGGTTTTCCTAGATATCAGATGTTTTCTTGCATCACCCAGGAATTACATGGTTACACTAACATTAACTGGGTGCAGCTGTAAAATGAGCTGTCAGTATCCTAGAATTAATCAATCTCAAGTGTATTGTTTTGTAATTAAGCTTATGAATACATCATCCTATGAATATAAAAACAGCAGCAATAAACACATCCCAGAAAAGAATGAGAATTAGAAGGCTCTTTTCTAACTTTCTAAGACAACTAAATCAGTTGGAGGCCTTCTCCACTGTTGGGCCTTTTCCCTGTGATTGTGCTGAAGGTCTCTAACTGGGAAGCATTTAATACAAGCAAATTATTCTTAAACCTTTAAAGTCACATAACTTGCACAGACAGCAAAATTAGGTAATATTCCATCTACAGTTTACAAACCTGTGTTTTAAGAAAAACAGTTGTTTTAAAAGATTCAAAAGCTTTGGACTTTTTGTCCCTGTTGTTGAATTAATTTACAGTTAAATTCTAAGTTTCTAAGATAGTAAATTATACTGCAGCTACAGCCCCAGCAATAATTAATAGAGCACTCCAACACAGGAAAGACAGAAATTCATCCTGCCATTTAAAAAATGCTTGAAGGAGAGAGGCGAAAATAGGTAAGTACAACAAAAACTATATTTCTGTTTAAATTTTATAAGCTAGAAGCTCCTTCTAATTATTTCTAGTTCTAACTGTAAAACTAAAATATTTGGAAACAAATTGCTAGAGAAATATAATCTCCACAATGCCTACCATCAAACATGATAATACTTTTAACAACTGTTATGGTAACTGGGTCAATGATCCCTGTACAAGATAATTAAACAGACACTGCAATAATAAACTTTTACTCCTCCTTATCACAGTACATTTACAATAACCATATGAAAAGATTAGATTACATGGCTGGAACGTCAGCAAGCTAACACCTTATCATCCTTTTTTCTGGTATTACAGTATTACAGGTCTCTTACATAGTCACACATGCTCCTATTGTGCCCTAACAGCTTTTATGCAGCATTTTTCATAAGAAAAAAAAATCTGAAGAGCACAAATGCAAAGCAGTTATTACTGTCCATTTTTTAAAATGGAAATTGTGTGAATCATACTTAATTCAAGGAGGTTTGCTTTTCGGGTTTGTCAAGTTTAAACTCCACACAGATGCAAATTACTGGTAAAACTTCTCCCTGCATCTTAATGAGGTACACTATAAACCATGAAGCCAATTTGAAAACAAGAATGTTTTTCTGAGACAAACTTTACTTAACATAGGTATTCTAAATATTTAAGGAACCAGTAGTTTTTTAAAAAAATGTACCCAACAGCACTTAACTTCTGCATGATCTTGAACCTGCAACTGCTTCAACTCGAGTTTCCCAGAATAAAGCCCGTGCTGGCACAATTTTTTGCAAGGATTTTACAGCATGAAAAGTGTGCCTAAGCACTCTTGTGAAGGCTCCCAACTGCTGAGCTCTGAACCCAACCTCTTTTCAAAACATTGTCTCATCCTTCCAAGAACATTCAGGCCAGAAGGGAATGTAAATTGTCAGTGTGTCTTGAAGCACTAAACAACCAAATCTGTCATTTCAGTTAGCAGCTACCAACCCTGTCAAGTGTAAACCAACACAGGACTACCAAGTATGTAGGATGTGAAACATGCCAGTCTATAGAGAGATCTCCTTCCTGAAATTTCTGCCCACTGCTGCCTCAACAGGGCAGTCTGAACTCTCTAAGGCAGAAGAAAAAAGTGACAAATGCAATCATTAAAGTTCAACAAACAGATGGATAATCTGAACTATAGAATGAAAATATGCAGACAGCCACACAGCCAAGATAAATGAAAAAAAGAAAAAAATCCCATCTGAAAAAAATCAAGGGATAACCTATATTAGAAGTTACCACTTAGAATTCACCATTTTAGAGAAAGGGCATCTTTTCTTCAAGGCATTAATGCATTCTGAAAAATATGGCACACTCTGTCCACAGAGCAGGCTTAGTACTATATTATTACAATTAATAAACTGATTAGCCACCCTTGCAATAACTTAGGAGCCCATAAATCTGTTTTAACTAAGTTTAAAAAGAAGAAATGAGCTTTTAAAGAAAATTAAGCTTCTATGAGTTTTATGAAAACTGGAAGCTGGATAGACATTGCCAATGTCACCAAAAAAGACAAACCAATTTGGAAATTACTGTTTCACAGCTGATCACCTAGCATATGCCATTTGGCTAGACAGTAAGCTTATGCCTTAGATATGTTAGCACTCCACTTTGTCCATTAGGGATAAAGGAGTTCGTGGTATTGTTCCATAAACCTTCCTCGCCATACTAGGCACAATTGTACAGGATACAGAAGTTCTTTAGTCCTACCATTTATAGAACAACTTAAGAGGCTAAAAGCCCACAAACCTGTCACGTGACAAGAGAACATACACAGAATGCAGTCTAAACAAATGAAGGAAATTCAGAATACAACAAGTTTTAAAGTGCTTAAATTATCTTATATAGTTGTGGGAAAGATTAAATAATGTGAAGAGAGCATTCATATTGAATACAGTATGTTATCTACATACTGCTCACCTAGGCATAAGAAACAGAAACCATTTGCTCTGTAGTCAGATTGTAAACAGAGCATCTCCAGAACTTCTAGTGACAATAACACATTTATGAAATGCGACTTAACTGTCGAGTTACAAACAATTTTAGGGCCCCCACCTTAAGTGGACTTTTAAGCAAAAAAATCCCATGAGCTGTATACCAAATTTATTTATAACTATAAACCTCTTGGAACAGGTATCAAAATTATGTTATATTTACTAGCCTGAAAAAAGCCTAATAAAACGTTCTGGCAAGTTAAAGATAAACACCAGAGAAGTGAAGCACTGTGTAAATTTTTTTTATTTCCCCAGTGGTTCAGAGGTTGTTGTAATAATTTGGTGTGCCAAGTTAGCTATCACATTTGCTATGACAGTGTCTAGCTCTCCAGATAGATGGCATTGCTGTGGGTAGGGGAAGGACTGCTGGACTACTTGTGTGACAAGAAAGGTAGTGGGAGAAGTGAAACGTGAGCCACAGGTTTGGAAGCCTGAGGTATTTTTCACTTCTGTTTTTTATTTTTCCTACACACAGGAAACTCCCTTGGGGGGGGGGGGAGAAAGAACAACTTCCCTACAGCTAAATAAAAGAACACATGTAAAACAGAGAAGCCACTCAATGTTTCTGTACCCCACTAAATAAAAACATTAAGAATCAGATAAAAACTTTTAACACTGAGACAGCAAAATCTACTTCTCCCACCTCCAAAATGTCTTCAATGTCTTTGCAGCAGTAGAAAATTCAAGAAATGACTGCCTCCACACACATATACATACATCATTATCTACCCTCAGAGAGTTCATTCTGTTCCCCAGCCCCAGACCAGCATCCATCCATTCCTCTCCATTCCCTTTTGCTAGTACAAAGTGAGGCAAAGATGAGAAGGACGACAGAGTGAAGACAATACACTGAGGTGTGCACGGCCTTCTGCTCCCCCTGCTAGGGGATGCACAGGTTATTCTCATTCAGGCCAAGGCTCCAGCAATCCATTTCTCCATTTCCAGCAGCAGGATTAATGGACAGTTGAAGAGTAAGAACCATACAAGCCTAAATGGTACCTCCCCTCAACCTTCTCCTGTCTGTGAGTCTTTTCAGTTCAGTGCAAGGAAATCCCAAGGCAACTTCACATCAGCAATATGATCAGCCTCAAAGAGCTGTCTCACCCCAGAATCAAAATTTAGTTTTAACAGATCAGTAAATCCAGGTTCATACTGGAGTGACACTGGAAAAACCTGCAAATCACCCATCTCAGCAGCCACAGATGCTCACCACAGACCAAAGTGCTCCAACAAAATGTCACTGCTATCTGAAGGTACACACAGAAACCAGCTGTCAAGTGTGGCATGATAATACAAATGCTTATTAATAAAATTAGCCACAAACTTTAGAGGAAAACATCATAAATCTCTACTGGTAATTTTTCTGGGGGAAGGGGAGGGCAGCAAAGGAATGGTACTGTGGAGTTTTCTGGATCAAGTTAGTTTATTGGTTTGTTTTTTTTTTTAAATGAAAGGATTTTACAGTTTTTCCCAAGAGATTGGCAACTGCAAAGCACAACGCCCTTTAGGAAACAAATCTTCATTAACTACACGAACAGCGCCATGACAAGCACTGTTTTTCAACCCAACAGCCTTTCAACTATCATCCTTTCACTAGTTATAAAGATCTGGCTGGCCATGCCAGCACACCTTGGGACAAACCTGAAGCATACCCAACATTCAGCACACCATTCCCAAAACACAAGGAGTATAGAGAGCTGGTTTTATAAAGAAAACCAGAGTTCACCATTTAAGATATACTAGAGCCCTGTTAAAAGGGCACCCTGGACCTGCATGCCACCCAACAGCTTGCAAGCAGCTTGAGTGACAGGTGAATATAGGTTTACTTACAGGACACTGTGCCAAGACCTAGGGCACTTTGAACTTAAGAGTCCTCAATATGTTTCTAACACCCACAATTAACTACAACACTGCAGAAAACAGACAGAACAAGCAATCAAAAGGACTGAGACAACAAGTCAAAAGCAAGTGGACAATGTAATAAACAGCCTCAGGCAGAAAAAATGTAGTGAATTCCATTACAGATTATTTGGCAAAGGAGAAGCTGATAAATGACTCAACTCTTAGGAAAACTGCATGAAGCTAGTTTTGGCTTCCAAGAAAGAAATTAAGAAAGCAGCTGAAAAAAAGGAAGACGCCACAGACTGAAAGAGCAATGGTGATCTGGGACAATGCCTGAAGTGTTTGCTTCCTGTTTCTCCAACTATGGACCAGTGCTGCAAGTCTGAGTTTGAAGATTTCTTTTACCAAATGAAAAAACCTTTAACCAAAGGAGCAAGGCTGCACACATTAGCCTTGCTGGCTGGAACAATGATTCAATTCTGATGTCCAAAGGATATGCCTGTTTGACTTTCTAAATTTTGTTCCTAAATGAAGTGGGGAAAATGCTTTAGACAAAGGCCTACATGAGCTGTTTAATCAGCAAAAGTAAACTGAGGCTCACTGTTGGAAGAAAAAGTGCACCATTGTTACACATCTATTTCCAGAATATCTGTATAGTAATCTTTCAAATACTTTTTTTTTTTTAAGCAAGATCAGACAAGATCAGGATGTGTATCACTAATAAAAATGCCATCTACAATGAGAAAAAAATGTGTAAGGAAACTATCCTGATCAACCTATCCTGGTAATTTTTAACCTATATTAAGACATCCCAGTATTATACCATTTCTGTAAGGTTCTGAAAAGGTACTAAAAAAAGCAAATCAAATGCTTGCATTCAACCACTGAACCAGGCAAAAAGAAAAGTTACTATTCTATGCAGAATGTCATACATGCTCTTTTAACCCATCTTATGTTAGAAGAAACTGTCTGTATAGTAAATATAAATCCAAGTTGTATAAAGTTGTATAACAAACACTTTTAAGTGTATCTATATACACAGACACACACCCACCACGTTTTGGGCAATGCTCACTTACAGAATTCAAACTGGTCTCAGCTTCACTTTGTTTGCTTTCATCACTTCGAAAACAATCCTTTCTCCCTGTTCTGTTGCTTTAGAAATATACTATGTTAGTAAGAACAAAGTGTCCTGCTTCTTCACAGCTTTAATACACACCCTACAAAGCCACCAGCAACACACTACAGTCTGTATTCATTCCAAATTCTATTTTATCCATTCTCTTTGCAGTAGCAAAAGGATAAAAAAATAGCAGTAGCTTCCAATACATGAAGAGGATTGAAATATTTCAAAAGAAAGAAGCAAAAAACAAAACTCCTCCAAAATAAAATAATCCTTCACTATGCCTTCTTCCCCCTCCCAAAATATATTTCCTGCCTTCACAATATTAACACTGGATCCTTCTCTGGCTTTACCAGTATAACTTAAATTTTAAGCTTCTCCCTCTGTATCAATGTTTTGTCTTTTGTTATATAAGATATCTCAGGTTCTTGAATTCTTTAGATTTTATTTTCTCTCCAATCCTCATCAGTTCTTAAGGAGAGACAAGTCACATACAAGTATTTATTAGACATCCCCTCTCATGATCCAAGACACTGACAAAGTGAAGTTTCAAGTTCCCAAAAGCAGGAATGGGGTTTGGATTTGATTTAAAACATACAGCTGTTAGATTATCACACTAACTGAGTAGCAACAGTGACTGCTCTGTAGATAATGGCTGTGGTGATGCTCTAAGTACACCATAAGCCTTAGGGCAAAATTTAGGGGAAAAAAGGAACAACACTGTTGGGCAGCAGCCTGAAAGTACTGCTCTGGACAAACCTAAGTGAGCATGGATTGCCCAGGAACAAAGACAAGGGGCTTATACAGAAACTTCACAGGAAAAAAACCAAACAAAACAAAACAAAAAAAAACCCAAAAAAACCAGAGAAAGTATTCTGGTGTGCTACTCCATTAAAAATAATTAAAGAGAGGAAAAAAAAAAAGGAACTCCAGAAGCAAAACTAATTGAGGCTGCCCACAAAATTCAGGAGAGGACACAACTGAAAATGACTAAGCAAAATACAATACCCTCTGTTATTCCTATATGTTTTATATATGTAACAAGAGGAAGCAGAATTGACCAGATATAAACCTGAATCAGAGAAAAGGAATGTCGAGCTGTGGCTATACATGTTTTTCAACTAATGTCAAACCAAAAAAAATAGAATATTAGCTAGGAATGCAATTTGTGTAATGACAGAATAGTATTTTTCTTCTTAAAAATCTAATTTCATTACTGAAAAAACTGTTCTACAATCAGGGCCATTAAGTAGGAGAATACTGAACACAACAAAGAAAATATCTCAAGTGTCACCAGCAAAATCTGCTGAGTACTTCCAATAACAATATCCCAATATCCACAATTTGAATCCTAATGACAGAGGAGAACTTTCAGTAAGTGAAGAAGTCTTTATCTCTACAGATATAATATTCATCACTGCCTAATACCTTCTGGCAAACATAGGTCTGTTGCTTATGGTTCGGGCTTTTTTAGAGAACTAGTCAAACTGAGAAAGATAAACTTTTAAATTTAACCTGATGCAATAGTACTTTCATGACTATGCAAACTGACAAGTCTAACCAGTCTACTGCTAACTCTTAAGTGCCATCCAGCAATATGGTGAGACATTAAGGCAGGAAGGTCAGTTCAGTTTTTCTGATTATTTACTAAGTATTTAACAAAGAAAAAAAAGTTAAGATTTTTTCCAGAAAACAACACAGAACCCAGAAACATTAAAAAAAAACAAGGGATATGCCTAGAGCTTTTCTTCTTCTATATTTTATTTCCATATGGAAATTCAGGCTACATTCAAGGACTGGCTTCATACTCTGTATTGAGAGGTACCCTGAGCATATCTTCTGAGGTCACTCTCCGTTTACTGCAGTCTCAAAAGCCACATGCAGATGCAGCAAGTCAAAAAGAATGACTACTACCCTTACAGCACAAGGGGTCCAATAACAACAGTTGCTCTATACTTTCTAGCAGTCTTTAGCAATCACAACTGACTGTAAAGGCCTGGTCTACTTTTCCTTTGCTACCATCTGAAGTACGATTTATCACTTCAACAAGCTGACTGGGAGTAAAACTCAGTCAAACGTTTTTTAAATGTTGTTTCATAACAACTCTTTTGTTTTGCCTGCTAACTGTTGTGAAACACAGGTATTTTGCCCATTGCAAAAAAAAAAAAAAAAAAAAAGGCAAAAAAAGCAGAAAGTTCTGATGTTTGTTTTGGCATAGTTCTCACGTTTGTTTTAACACAGTTCTTGGTATTTTGAGCGTGCTGCTATCTAAACGTAAGCACGGGAACACTAATCTTATTTACTGTATTATCAAAACTGAACATGAGCCTGGCCAACATCTATATTATTAATTAAAACAGATTATCAGAATAGCTTTTCATGCCTTCCCTGCTTTAGGTGACTCTTGGAGCAAGAAATCTGCTTTAGCTCTAGAGAACTGCCTGTTTTTTTCTCTCTAGTTAACACATTCTTCTATCACTCTTACAGACAAACTAAGAGAGATGTTACCTCCATAGTCAACAGCAAAACAATTAACAGAGGAAGGCACTCTAACTTCAGTACTTATACAAAGATCCCTTGAGCTTTCATATTGTGATCAGAATTCCATCTCAGTATCATCTGTGCTGACTAAAACAATTTGTCACAAAACATCAAGAGCGCTACAAGCCTCTCTCAAGGAGGAAGACTTATACAAAATACTTATTTTGATTAACTGCTCTCCGTCACTTACTAGTGAGAAAATTGTAACACACACATAAGCAAACCAAAAGCAACATCAACCACACAATAGTAAATGAAAAAAAAAACTGGAATGCAAAAGGAAAATTTAAAAAACAAACAAAAACCCCCACACAAACAAAAACAACACAAACAAAACCCCAACCACCAAACCAAACCAAACAAACCCCCAACAAACTTCACCAAACCAACAACACCCCAGGACTCAATGCTGACAAAGAAGTACTGAACAGCAGAATAAAAGAATTTGGCAAAAAAAATACTTGGACAAAAAGACATGTCCAAAATAGTTTTGATATATCCCCATAACTTCTGGAAGATATTACATTATTGAGGATTTTACTAGTCATCATGTATATCTACTACAAAACTAAGTATGAAAAGAAGCACACATATGCAGAATAACTGCAGTCTCTCACTAAAGCCTTTTCTTTTCTGAATTCTGACACTCACCACTGAGACCAGAGCCGGGTGGCAGATTTGGAGAGTAGTGAAATATTTTCAAGTTTGAAAATAAGTACCTATGCAGAGTAATTTCTCCCGCAGTACAAAGACATGGCAACAGCACACTGCAGCACCACCTCATTTCATTATTTACTACATGGCACATTTGTCTACTGGTCATGCCCTAACCACAGCATCTGTCTCAATTATGTAAGAGCAGCATCTCTCTAGTGCCCGCTCTAATATCCCCCACTCTAACCAGAACACATTAATGATGAATAGTCACTCAAGTCTTATTTACCATACCTTTCTGTTATGCAGATGAAAAACCTAAGGAAGTCTGATTTCTCCTGACCAGCTTTCACGGCCGCAGTTGGGAGAGATAACATGATGTCACCTGTCAAAACCCAGCAAACAGCCCATAACTACACCAAGTACAAGAACAGAGGCAGGAGATAGTAATTCTATTTCCACCTCTCCACAGAATCTGTTTGACCTTGGCAAGTCACTGGGGTTTTGTGCTTGTTTTTTCACGTTCAGGACATGAGGAGCTTTTACGCAGACGGCTGGAACAACAACAATAACTGAGTAAGGCTAATTATTATTTATTCTGTCCGGCCTTAGAACTCTTCCACAATGGCATAAACTCAGAGTGTGCACAAGCACCTCCAAGACTCTAGACCTTCATTTTGCATTTTGAAGCTCACTTTATGTAAGATCATCACTGAAAGCAGTAACCCCCCTTACCAAGACAACCTCCCCTGTATTCCATCACTGATAAAAGCTTAGTTTCACAAATTCTTCTGCTACACAAACAACTTTAACCTTATTTTCTATACTGGTAGCTCCTAATCCACAATTTGCAACTTGCAAACACTGCCTGCAAACCCTCTGCCACTGCTCCCAGACAAAATTACATTACAGAGTAAAAATAAGAGCTGCCAGGAAAAGGAAGCAGGATATTTTCTGAAGAGTATCTTTTATTCCGTGCAGTTTCTATGGTTCGGCAAAAATCAGGAACCAGTATTTTGCACAATTCAATTCCCTCTTTAGGCTTGGAAAATTCTGAATTTCACGGCAGCCTGATCAAGTTTCATTTCGATACCAACTTTTCCTGGTAATCTCCCAAAACACCACACACTAAAAATATGCCACAAGTATGGCTTTGAAAAAAACAAAGTGTAGATGAAACGTCCTACAGACCAAGCAATGTTACCAAGAATAAAAGTAGAAGGACATTTTTTCTGGCACATTCAGAAAAATGTCTATATTTGTCTGTACTCATAAAGGAAAAAATTTAGGTATTCATTCCTCTACTCAAATAACTATAAGAAATTATATTAATAACCAAAATACCAACTAGGATCCATTGCAGTATATACCTTTAATCTAACCTAGGAGAAGTAGAAAAATTAAATGAAGAACGAGGTATGATCTCACACAGAGCCATTAAAAATTATTAGTTGTCAACAGAGCTTGTTGCCTATTTGAGAAAGTGTTCTGGATTTTCAATGCACTGATGAAATACCACTGCATACAAGTTAGTCATGCAGTACAACAAAATGGAGATAAACTCTTGCTCCTGAATAAGAAACAAATGAAGAAAAGTTATAACCACAACTACCGTAAGGTCTTCATGTTTTCCAAGTGAAGCATGTAAACAACTTTAGAGTCACAGAACACCCTGAGCTGGAAGGGATCCACCAGGATCATCAAGCCCAATTCCTGGCCCTGTGCAGGACACCCCCAGACACACACCATGGGCCCTGAAAGCAGTGTCCAGATGCTTCTTGAACTCTGTCAGGCTTGGCGCTGTGACCACTTTCCTGGGGAACCTTTTCCTAATATCCAACCCAAACCCCTCCTGACATAAATACAGGCCATTTCCTTGTGTCCTGTCTCTGGTCACCAGAGAAGAGATCGGTGTCTGCCCCTCTGCTTCCCCCTGGGAGAAAGCTCTAGGCTGTGATGAGGTCTCCTCCAGGCTGAATAAGACACCTGATCTGAGTCATTCCTCATATGACTTCCCCTCCAGACCCTTCACCATCTTCCCGGCGCTCCTCTGGATGCTCTCTCAGAGCTCTACATCTCTCTTACACTGTGGCACCCAGAACTGCCCCCAGCACTGGAGCTGAGGCTGCCCCAGCTCAGAGCAGAGCAGGACAATCCCCTCCCTTGCCCAGCTGGCCATGCTGTGCCTGATGCCCCCCAGGACACACTCAGCCCTGCTGGCTGCCAGGGCGCTGCTGGCTCATGTTCAGCTTTCCACTGACCAGGACCCCCAGGTCCCTTTCCATCCCCATTCCCCAGCCTATGCACACCCACAGCTGCCCCATCCCTGGCACTCACTCTTGCTAAATTTCACATCTGGTGATTGCCCAGCCCTCTAATCAGCCAAGATCACTCTACAGGACCTCTCTCAGTTTAAATAATGATGGAAATACGTACTTCAATTCAACACCAATGTTTCAAGACTTTTCTACATAAAAAGACATCCTCAAAAAAGAGCCTCACAAGCTTCCTGAAAACACGTGCTGTTGACTGAAGTGTACAGGCTGCTTTAGAGAGAACAAATCATGTCCCAGCAGCATGTCATTCACTAAAAAATCTTATAATCAAACAGTAAAACATGATACCAATTTTATATTATAGTAAAATTTTACAGATCAGCCAAGCTTTAAAAAAAAACTAAAAAAAAAACTGTGTTTATCTTAATCTCTCTTTATTTTATATTTTATATATAATTTTAATAAATACATAATATTAGAATATATTATATATATAATAATAGTCTGTCTATTGTAATCTGTGAGCTTAATCAAGAGACTTCTCACACTGTACATGCTGAAACTCTTACATTATTTTCTTTCTTGGTAAAAAATTTACCACCATAAATATGTAGTTTATACATTTACAAGCACAGAGCAAGAAGATACACAGCCATATGTCACCATCTGGATAACTAAAGTGCAGTTAAAGAGCATGAAGTATTTTTTAGAAAATGAAATTATTTTTAACAGTATAAATAGGCTCTGAAAAATGGTTGGGATGTGACATAGCAAAGGTGACAAAAGATTCCTCAGGTTGTAAAGGTTACTTCATTTTTTTTGTAAAAGATAGCAACCACAAAACACATACACAAAATATGAGTAAAGAACATCGCATAAGTAGAACCCCAGGAAATGAGAAACTCAAAGTTTAGCCCTTACTTTTCCAAGACTCAGTAAGAATACAGGGATATAAAAACTTCTTCTATAATAATTTCTTCTTCAATGAAATGTATTGGCTGTTTCCTTTTCTGAATTTTTACACTACAAAAGATAACCATAATTCTATATTATTTCCTTACTATATATCATCTTAATTGTTAATTAATGCAATTATGTTCAAGGTAAGGATGAAGTGTATGACATTATAATGCTATAAGCATTTCCACATAAAAATAATGGAAGTTCACTGAGATGAAGAATATAATTTATAATTATAAAACTGCCTTGAAATACTATACACTTAAAAGACATATCCACTTTTGTCAACAGAATTAAGATTTCACCTGACAATACAGTTAGTGACATTTACTTTTTTCTCTTTTTCACCTAAACATAAAGAAAATAAGTAATTCTATAAAAGCCAGCATACACAATTGCTCAATTTTTAGAAACATTGAAATAACAAATTAAAAAAAAACCCAAAACACTTAAAATACACCTTCCCTGTGAAATGTTCTTGGGAAGCAATATTTCAGCACATTCAGTGCCATATAGTTCAGTTAATAATTTGCTTGCAATTAACATCCAAAGAATTTAGGGTTGCAAGTATTATGAACACAGAAAATTGATGTCCTGAAACTTCAGAATTCTGCCAGCATTATTTGATCTCCAAATGTCAAACTAATACTGTGTATAAACTACATTCTTCATCCCAGAGAGATTCTAACAAACTGCATAAGAGAATACTTGTTTGTATTAAATATGCATTTTAAAAATTCAAATGACAACCTATCTTTTCAAGTTTATCTAAAACCAAACATAGCACAGAACAGGTACGCATTGCACCATAACTGTAATCTTCACCAACAACGAATTAGCAACTATAAAACCTTTCTTCAAAATCTTCACCTGTGAAGGCACCACAAGTCTTTTAGAAAGACTTTATACACACCTACAGGCTACTTGCTCTTCTTTTCACAGTTTTTTTTAAACACAGAAATTGGAGTTCAAAATAATGAAAAATAGTCCTAAAGTAAGTTACTACTGCAAAATAGAAATTAGCAAGTCAGAGGGGAAAAAACTCACTCTCATTCACAAACCCACGATCATTATGCAATTCATAGTACAGAACAATACTTAAAAGAGATGCTGATATCTATTTTTGCAAAGAGATATCAGCAAAGGATATTTCCTTTTAATTGGCTGTAGCAAGCACACACATACTATGCCAAATACAATAGTCTACAGATTATTTCTGGAGAAATCAAGCTATAGAAAGATTATTTTCAAACTTTCTTTGTGCTCTGTATCAACCAGAATAAGTCAAACAACAAAGAGCTACTTAACACAGTGAATACACAGCAAAAGCAAATAAAATCCAAATTAAGACCTTAACCCCATAAAATTGCTTCTACTGAAAGCAGAAGGTTAAAAGGTTAAAAAGAGTATTTGCCAGCATTTCAGAAGACTCCTTCAAGAATATATTGCTCACAAGGATTTCCCAATAGTCTGACTTAACAGCTCTTGCTCCTTGATAACAATTTAAATGTTAGTCACACAAAACCATCTACTCATTTGATTGTGAACAAGTTTTTCCCAATCTTTAACACTCATCAGGTGCCTATACACAACACAATAGCTGCAGTTATACTACTACTCAAATCTTAATAAGCACTGCTTAAACCTTCAGTGACAGTAAAAACTGTAGCCCGAAGAACTCATCCATGAATTCTAGTCCTATAGTCTACATCATCCTGTTTCCACTCCTTAAATGTCACTGCATAAGAGAATTACTTTTCCAAGACATCCTAACATCTCCTGCAGCCTAACCCCATGATGAGACTCAGAATCAATATGTATTTGTTCTCTTCCTTGACCTGTCAATCACCCAAGACTACCAGCAATGCTTCTTTTCCAGAAATAACTCTCCCTCATTCCCTTGGCATTGCTGCTCTCATGACTCATCCCTTATCACTCTGTGCTTTCAGTGCATCCTCCTGAAGGAGCCTCCTCATTCACCTGTATTATTTTATTAATCACTTCCTAGGCTTTGGTCTTGCATCCCTTTCCATTTGCCTTCATTCAATCCAGGGCCAGGATTCAGATTCAACCATGAACTCCCTGCCATGAATCAGAAATATTCTTTCTACTCCCTATCTCCTGTGCTTGTCCAAGTCAACACTCCATCCTGAGTCTGTTTCCCCACACTGATGCCCCACTACCAGCTCAGCCTCAGCACAGACAACACACAGGTCATATTCATTCCACCACGGCTTCAGTCTGCTTTCCAATACTCCAAGTCCTCAACTTAACTAAGCAGTAGCTGCCAAATCTAGCTTGTTCTCTGTAGGTCCTAGAAATAACCTGCTGTTGAGATCCTAGCCATGCCCATCATATCACTAGGATTTCCCTCTAGTAGCTGAAATTCTATCACATGACCACAGAAGTTCACACCTGAAATAGTGAAGCAATCTTCTTCATCTTTCAAGATCCAGAATTGATCCTTATGAACATTCCTCTCTCGATACTTTTAGCCTACAGCCAGATCACACAAGTCCTTCCCCATCTCACTTCCTGAGCAGCATCCGCTTCACTCTCTACTTCAAGACCCTCACTCGTCAAGGTCCTCATTCTAAAATTACTAATCAGGATGTAGATGAGGTAAAAGTTCTGGTGAACTGTTGTATTTTCACCTCTGAACTTCTTTTCTCCTGCCCTTGGGGTTGGGAGAGCTCCATGAAGCAGCGCCTTTTTTCAAAAACCTCCTACAAGTTTTTTTCATATTTCTCATTAAAAACAAAGAAACAAAATGACCAGATGGCTGTGACATCTACACTAAAATTCACGGCACTGATGCCAAACACTCTCCTGTGCCATCACAGATCTCATGATCTTCCCTCACCCTTAAATCATTAAGCGTTCTGGGTCAGGAAACCCCTCATAACCACTGAGCTCCAGGATGACTAATTCAGACATGGAACTTGAATAGCTTGTTACTTAGAAATGTGACTAAAACAATTTTCTACTGTACAGTGCCTATGGAAAACCAGCATCATACCAGCAAGAAGCCTACTCAAAGTATTTTTGTCTTTTCCAAGGCTTCTCAGCATGTTTGAAAAATAATCCAAATGCTATATTGTATACTGCTATTACAGAGGTTTTAACTGGTAATCAAGTACTTAAGACAATGCCTACTATTTATGATTTCCATCTGTTATTTCTGAGTTGGATTCCAGTATTTTAAAGATCAGGTTGTCCCAGGCTCCTAAGAGGACACCATCGCATACTTTATGTCACTGTAAAATTACAAAATTAAGTTCATGGCACTAGAGATTTTCTCTGTCATATGGCTTTATTAGACCCAGCAGGGCAATTTTCTAGCTAATGGATGCCTACAGGTATTTTTGCAGTATAACAATTATTTAGAAACAAGTGGTTTGCACTCAAAATATAATTAAAGAAGCATTTTCATTAATTTTGTAATCTTAAAATGATATTTCTCTACATTGTTCACAACCAAAACCAAAAATACTCCACAAAACCCCAAAAATACTATCCTATCATCCCAGCCATAAATTATCCACTTCTTTTAAATAGTAGTTGTGAATAGTAATTCCTTTGAAGTTACTTGTCTGATGTTCCTGTTTACTTTCTCCCCACATCAGGTTCTGACACTGTGCAGTTTAGCTTGTCACACTGCACACATGCACGAGTTTAACCAAAACGCTTCTTGTGAGGCAGCAGCACGAGTGTGCCACATGCTGCCAACAACAAAGCAGAACAAACTCTGACTGCCCCCAAAACTGCTGCAGGAAACTCCTGCTATTCCATTCCAACACTGAATAAACTTATGTACCAAAACTTGAGTTTAGGCATATAGCTTTCATAGGGGAAAAAAAAAATAACCACTTTTTTCATTTGGGTAACACTGACTGCAAAAGAGCCATAGGTTTTACCTCAAAGTTCGAGTGCCCATGTGATGCCCATTCAAACACAATGCAGGATTTGCATATTACATTCTTCAGCTATTGCTTTTTAATCTCAAACACTTTTTTTCCCCTGTCCAAGTAAGTTTTTACAGAACAGCCCAGAAAGAAAACTCTTTATACGAACCATTTTCGAAAAAAAAAAAACAACCTCAGCTACTGGAGAATAATCAATTTTTAATTCTAATACACACAGACAACTCAGCATCAGAGTGACACCCCAAAAACAGGTCATTTAATAAAAAAAAAAAAATTAAAAAAATCAGGCTCCTTCACACAATATAACTACAACATTAACCAAAGTTAGCATATTTCATTTCACCTACACTGGAAGTATTTAACAATAAGAAAACAAAATTATTTTCCAGAGAATTATTTGACGTATAGGTTTAAGCAATAAACATAACATAAAATCCCAAACTACAAATAACTATTTCACTCTCATTAAAATGGTATTTTTTTCTACTGCTCTGATTATTTGATCACTGTTTTTAAAATAATCCACGGTTGTTTTGTCAACATTTTAACAGACACCTGAAAAGGATAAAACTAATGTCGCAAACATGACAACACTTCTGACAATCCTGTAATAATCAATAAACAGAAGGAAATGGAACCCAAATATTCAGATGAGTAAACTAATAGAAATGTGGAAAAACTTAATTGCTAACTGGAGCACAGGCTAACTTTATAGCAAACTTGAAAAGCATTTGTTCCCTTCTTTCAAGTCCAACCTCTAAACTAGTACACTCCAGGAATCATAACAAACAAGATTAGCTTCCCTAAAGAACATTTAATTGGGAAATTGTGTATCAGCCACAAGATACCTTCATCAGGGCTGAAATCAAGCAAAAGCTTCAATTTATTTTTTGACAAATAAGAGTGAGGAATTGGAAACACTATTGCAGCAAATCAAAACAACAAAATACCATAATGCTACCTTCTCCATGAGAACAAAAGCAACAACCACCAACTCCACCCCACCCCCAAGCAGGCTGTTGCTCTCTAACCACAGAGCCAATGCTGTAGACAATGTAATCCCACAGGGAAGACAGAAGGTCACAGACACACTGTGAAATCTTAAAATAAGGTCCACGTTTTAGAAAGACCTAAGAGTATTTTAACAAGACAAAATTACATTTGGAACAAACAGGTGGAGCACAGAAACAGCCTGTTCTCCTCCTGACTGTCTCTTCCCTTAACACATAGAGGGAAGTCACACTTGCTCCGTGTAGTCCAAAAATTAAGGATCCGGCACTTGAAATAAGCAGCAGCAATCGAGATGTGGCAAGGATGGCAACGTGCAATGTGACACTGCAGGTGTGATTGCGTACTGTATACCGGCAGTGGGTCTGTTATTATTCATCAGCTGTAGGTGGCTAAGAGGGTGTCACTTATTACAGTGACACATGCTGCAGCTGGCTAGCCATGATTAAGTATTACCCAGTGCGGCTGAAAGGGATGGAGACTACCATTCATTATGATCCAGCGTGGCTTAGTGGCGTAGGGAGGCTGCTACCCTTCCCCGCGCCGCAGCATTTGAAGGAAGGCAGCTAAAACTCAACAAAGCGCTGGGAATGGTGTGCAGAGAGGACAGAAAGGGAACCCCGGCCGCCCAGCCTGACGGAGTGGGTGTCCTGCTCGCAGGGGCGGAGAGCCGCCCGCGCTCGGCGCGCCCGGGAGCGCTCCGCCGCCAAGTGACAGCGCCGGGCCGGGCCCCGCCGTGCGAGGGGCGCTGGGGGCCCGCGCTCAACTTCCAACCACAGCAGCAAAAGCCTTTGTCCGAGCGCTCCCCGTCCGTAGCCGGGGGAGCCTGGAGGACCCCCGCCTAGGGCGGGACGAGCCAGGGCGAGCGAGAAGGGAGAACAGCCCGTGGCAGCCCCGGGTCCCCTCCCAGCTGGGCTCCGCCGCTCCCCTGGGAGCCCCCAGAGCGGGACCCGCTCCGAAGCAGCCGGGATGAGCACTGACCCTGCACGGAGTCCCGACCGGCGTGTCCGTGCCGGAGAGAAGGAAAGCAAAGTGAGCGCCCGGACCCGCCGGGACTCCCGCGCCGCGGGGCGGCCGGAGAGCGCGGCCGCTGCCGGGCCGGCACCCGGGGCGCCTCCTCCGTGCGCCCACCCGGCGGGACCCCAGCCCCACGAGGTTTGCGCCGCAGGGCCCGCCCGCGGGCCGTCCGGAGGGCAGTCCCCCGTGCCCTCGAGCGACGGCCGAGGAGCGAGCGGGCGGGCGCGGCGCGGCCTCGCCCAGGCAGCCCCGGGCGGCGGCGGCTCCGGCGGGCGCCGCGAACGCCCCGCACTCACCCTGTCACAACAGGCGCCATCTTCCACAAACTCTCGCCAAAACTCCTACTCTCGCGAGAGCGCCCCCCTCCCCGCGGCCCGGAGCGCGCGTGCGCGGGCCCGCGAGACACGCGCGGGGCGGGAGGGGGGGGCGGCGCGCCCCGCCCACTCAGCGCCCGGGCTTCTCCCCTCAGACACAACAGCCCGGGCGTGGGAACCGCGCCGCTCTCGCGAGAGCCCGGCGCCTGCCGGCATGCGGACCGCGGCGCAAGTCTCGCGAGAGCGGAGCGCGCTCAGGGGAAGCCGAGGGATTCCCTCTGCCCGCTCGCGCGTCCCGCCCCCGCCGGCGCGAGGAGGGGCGGAGGGGGAGGAACCATTCGGGGCGCGGAGGGAGGGGCGGGGAGTGGCCGCCGCTGGCGCGCGGGGATCGCCCAGGACCGGCTCCGCCTCCGCTCCGCACCCCCGCGGGGAACGCGCGTGGGGCCGCGCGCCTCGTGCTGCCCGCGGGCCCGGCACGTGCGCGGCCCCGAGACCCCGCGGCGGCGCCGGGGCTGAGGGGCCATTGGAGCTGAGGGGCCATTGGAGCTGAGGGGCCATTGGAGCTGAGGGGCCACTGGAGCTGGGAACTGGGACAGGGCGGAGGGAACTCTGTGTCAAACGTGGATAAAAAGAGCAGGAGTCTGGGATCTGGAGGCACGGTCCTTAGGAAGACCTCTTGGGCTCCCTACGTAGAATTGTTAGCAGAATTTTCTTTTTAGAAGTGGGTTTTACATTAAAAGCCCTGTTTCATAATTTTGTTTTCATGTGCAGCTGAAGTGCGTAAGATGCGTTTGTTTAGCAAACAGAAGCAGCGGAGTCTGGCAGGGTCCCAGGCGGCCGCGTGTGGGCACGGGGACAGGCGGTGTGTCAGCGCGGAGCTGCCCGCTGCGCCCCGGCGTTTTGGTACGGCACAAAAAGAAGACCCCAACTTTGGATTCATTTAACATTACCCCTTCAGGGTGCTGGTCTGATTGTCCATGAGGAGACCAAATCTGAAAACTAATCCTTTTACATCGAGACTTCTGTCTGTTTCAGCTTCCTCTGTGTTTAGTATAACATGTTAGTCTAATTTCGGGACAAATGCTGCATTTATTTAAAGATTGCTGAGATTCCAAAGCCCACATCTTTTTAATTTCGTTAGCTCTGTACCTCTGCTGTCTTCCAAATTACGGGGAAAAATAACATTTCAGTAATCCCATTAATAAGATTTCAGATTTCTCGCCCACATATGCGTTTCACTGCTTATGCTAATTCAATGAATACTGTCTCAGATAAGTAAAATCACTTTTGGAGAGATTCCTTGGTGACAGTTTTCTGTATGTGTCACTGTACAAACAGCTATTGTTCCTGTCATTAAGGGACTTTCCCCATCGTGATTTCCCCCTCCTCATTAGATACAGGAGGACTTTGATTGGCTCCCTTGTACGCACAGTTCTCGGCAGAAGCACAATGCACACTGGAAATCCTCTGTATTGTTTGCAAAGAGCAACTCATAATCCCTTTGGAAATCTCTTCCTAAAAACATCTCTCTTTTTTTTTCTCCCAAGGCTAAAGAATGATCTCAGCTCATGCTAACTCCATTCCATTAAGAATAGTTTCTGGATGTTTGCCATGGACTGTCTCTAGATGGTTATTTTATGGGGCCCCTCTTTTAGTGTGTTTTGAACCAAAATGGGAAATCTAAAAATACAGCACACAATAATCTGCAATGTCTGGCCTCTTTTAATAATTTACCATTAAGGCAGTTTGATTAATAACCAGATTAATTGGATACTGGAGAAGGTATATTATTTTGAAGAATTAATAATCATAGAAACCATTGTAATCCTTTCCATCACTGACAGCAGTACATTGTAAAACAAATAACCAGTGATTCTGTTTTCTTAAATTATAAATGATGTGCAGTTCAAAAGGCCAGGAATACTATTCAAATCAAAAACAATAGCTTGAACCTCATGTGAGTAGCTGATGGAAGAAAAGATAGTAAACCTAAATGTTTTTTTTTTAATATTGTTTATGCGTTGAATTTTCTTCTTGCTGCTAAAAGTTTGTATTTCACATGGAGTGTGAACAATTCCTATTGAGTTTATTGGAAACTGAAAGCATCCACTACCTCAGGGAAGTAGACCTCACCTTCTTGCCTGTAACAAATATAAGCATTTCCAGAGCCAAGGTAGAAAAATTTAAATACCAGGTTTGCACCATTTAAATGTTTGTGTTTGCTATGCAAATCAGTAGTTTGACTTTTTGATTTAAGCTCAGCTGAGGTTGTCAAAAGGGTTCTGAATCAGGCCTGTCACTTCAGAGACAATTTGGAGAATCACAGCTGGAGGCAGCTTTGAAGGATGTGATTTCCACAGGTATTGGGCCTCACCTGTGTTCTAAGCAGATGCCCTGCCAGGTGACTCCAGCTGGATGCTCAGAATCATTGGTGACCTTTGAAAATAGAAGGCTGATCATGCAGGAAATCCACTTTACTCTCACCTGTCAGATGGGGGACAGGACCACCTGGAACTTGGATTCACCAGCATGTGTGTATGTGGACAGAGCCACTCAGCAGTGCTTAGAGGATCTCAGCAGCTTCATCTTGGGAATCCATATGGTTCCCCTGTCCCCTCAGTCTTGCTTTGTGTGGAAAGAGGAGGAAAGACAAGGAGCCTAGCACCAGCCCATGGAATTCTTAGGGCTCAGGCCCTCTGTGTGGGTGGGGAGGAGGTCCTTTGGCCTGGAGTGTCCCACCAGTGGTACTGCAGGACAGGAGCTGCTGGCCAGCAGTGCTCAGGCAGCCCAGCTTTGGAGGAGGAGGGCAGGCAGGAGCAGGGAGCATGAGATGCAAGCTGTGATAACCAGGCCAAAGATTTCAACAGCTTGTTTGACCAGTCCAGACCAAACTTTCTCCAGCTCAGCCTTGGCTCTGGGTTTCCCCTAAGCCAATTCCTTTGGGCGCAGCACTAACTAATTAATATGCTTCTCGTCTGGCAACTGCTTCCCACCTCGCTGGTTCGGAGAAAGATGAGAAAACAAAAGACCTGCACACTTTTGTGTAGAAGCAATCCCAGGTTTCTTATGTGTTTAGCACAAGCATATTGAGAGGGGCAAGGGGACAAGGGACTCCATCTCAGATCAGACTGTCTTACAAAAAAAAAAAAAAAATCTCGCAGTGTGTCCTGTAAAATCCCAGCTATTTTAAAACTCAGTGACCTTAAAAAGCATTGTAGGTAGTGAGAACCACAGTTAACTGGATCTTCATTATAAGGAGCAGGTTTATCTTGAGATGTTGCAGTTTGTAGGTGGTGTAAATCACACATTCTAGTGGTAGGTACTGTGATACAGCCCTGCTGGGATTTCATAAGCACAGGATGTACAGTGTGGTTCAATCGCGTGTCTAGGAAAGCAAATCAACAGGCAGCTGCCCACAGAACATCTCTCAGATCTGAGCTGCGGTGCATGTGCCAACAAAAGTTATCACTTAAGCTGTTAGCCAGCCTGCTCAGTGTCAGAAGTGTCTGCTCCTTGAAATGGATGCTGATGTTCAACACAGCTCAGAGAATGTGCAACATTGTCTTAAGGATGGCAAGGAGAAAGAATTGGCTAGTTAGCAGTGTTAGCAGTCTGCAGCAGGAGCATTGTTAAATAGTTTTTGCTTGTGTGTCATACTCTCAAAGAGGATGGTAGAGCAAAGAAAAAATCTCAATCTGTGTAGTAATGTGGGCTCAGATATAAGTATACCTTGGTGTGGGAGTCCCCAGAGGCTACAGTCAAGCTTGGGCCTTGCTATGGTGTTGCCTTGAAAGCAGGTACAGCCCACAGTGTTCTTTTAGTGTAAAGGCAAGAAGCAAGGAGTATAGGAAACATTAGAAAGGAAGAGGGGGAGGGAAGATGAGGTTAACAGTAATAACATCATATGGTTATATAGGTTAACAGTGTGAACCCCTTGATGACTGACTTCTATAGCCTCTTATTTTTAGTTTTCTAGAATAGCCTGCTAAGACACTTTGCATTGTATTAAATTTTGCTCCTCACCCTACCCCAGAGTAGTATCTTCACTTATTTTCCATTGGGTGAAATGTTTTGTCAGTTTGCATGTAAACTACCTTGTATCCCTCCTTAGTTTTACTGGGCTCTTCAAAGAATGCACCTCTGAGCCTCTCTCACAGAGCTTCCTCCACTCATGCACCATGCCTGTCCACCAGGTAAGTGTGGCACCAGTTAATCCCTTAGCCCTGCCTCCCATACACAGCCCTCTGCAGTGGTGGCTGGTGCCATCATCTCATCCTCAGGGTGCCCCTGCAGGTACCACCAGACCTCAGTGAGTCATCCGGAGGCTGAAATGCCCCTGGGGGCTGGCAGAGCCTGCCCAACACACACCGGGTACCGCCAGCCCCTGCACCCAGCATTCACAGGCAGGGTAGTGCCAGCCCCTGCACCCAGCATTCACAGGCAGGGTACTGCCAGCCCCTGCACCCAGCATTCACAGGCAGGGTAGTGCCAGCCCCTGCACCCAGCATTCACAGGCAGGGTGGTGCAGCCCCTGCACCCAGCATTCACACACAGGGTATTGCCAGCCCCTGCACCCAGCATTCACAGGCAGGTACTGCCAGCCCCTGCACCAGCATTCACAGGCAGGTACTGTCAGCCCCTGCACCAGCATTCACAGGCAGGGTAGTGCCAGCCCCTGCACCAACATTCACAGGCAGGTACTGCCAGCCCCTGCACCAGCATTCACAGGCAGGTACTGCCAGCCCCTGCACCAGCATTCACAGGCAGGGTACCGCCAGCCCCTGCACCCAGCATTCACAGGCAGGGTAGTGCCAGCCCCTGCACCCAGCATTCACAGGCAGGGTACCGCCAGCCCCTGCACCAGCATTCACAGGCAGGGTACCGCCAGCCCCTGCACCAGCATTCACAGGCAGGGTACTGCCAGCCCCTGCACCCAGCATTCACAGGCAGGTTAGTGCCAGCCCCTGCACCAGCATTCACAGGCAGGGTACTGCCAGCCCCTGCACCCAGCATTCACAGGCAGGGTACTGCCAGCCCCTGCACCCAGCATTCACAGGCAGGGTACTGCCAGCCCCTGCACCCAGCATTCACAGGCAGGGTGGTGCCAGCCCCTGCACCCAGCATTCACAGGCAGGGTGGTGCAGCCCCTGCACCAGCATTCACAGGCAGGGTGGTGCAGCCCCTGCACCCAGCATTCACAGGCAGGGTGGTGCAGCCCCTGCACCAGCATTCACAGGCAGGGTACTGCCAGCCCCTGCACCCAGCATTCACAGGCAGCAGCAGAGCAGGTGTTCTCTGGGCACTGCCTTGGTGCTGCCAGCAGCTTGGTGCTGTGCTGCCCTGACCTTCTGCCATGGCTAATGTGTGCACACACCAAAGCAGCTCTAAGATTAAACCACAGAATGCAGGATTACAAAGTCATTCATTACAAGGAGTACAGCAGGATAAACTGTAAAAATTTCCATGTTTCCAAAACGTACAGGAGAAGATACAGCTTCTTTTCAGTCAGTCTGATCTCTGCAGGACTGACTGTGAGCTGAAGACACCTAAGGAAGTTATTTGCATCCTCTTGAAATCAAGAAAATAGGGAAGATTGAGCTAGTTGATTAGACCGTGAATTATCACAAATAATTAACAAAACAAAAGGTAGATTTAAAGATTATATTACTCCAGATGTTTATTGATTTTATTCATGTATAAATACAAATCGATTTTGCAATATTCTGAATTGGTGTGAATACAGATGTTTTTTGCAAGAAAACATTTTGACCAGAAGTACTGTTGCAGTTTCCTGATGTGTATCAATTCACATCCACACTCAACGCCAAGCCTGTAATTTAGTGACTGAGTTAGAGCTGATTTTTTCAGCTAGTCTGGTCCCTCATTCATTAGGTTCTTTGAGAAAATATATGCTGACAGACTTCACCTCTATCTCTAAGTAAAATGTGTTTTTTAAAAACAAAGAATAAAAACTCATTTGATTCTACAAAATACAAGAGAAATACACACTCGTAATTATACACATTTTTCTTACTTATAGGGAATATGTAACAGAACAATGCTTAAGGAAATTTCAGAGTAACTATAACAAGGTACAAAAAAAGAACTCATCAGCCTACTATAAAAGAAAACCACAAACTGCACATGACCTCTTGATAAAACTATTACTAAAAACCCATTTGCCATAGTAAACCATCCCATTTTACTATGTATTAGGAAAGTCCTCGTCCCAGTGGTAACCACACACTATGTCAGAGGAGGAAATATGGACAGAAGTCCTTAACCTGTAATTCTACATGCAAATATGTGCACACAGGAATTCTTTCTAAAGCGAGAGAAGTTACAAAATTAATTGATTCACAGGTGTAAAGCTGGATACCATAAAAATGCTCTCTGGAGAATTTAGTGACAGGTAAACCTCATTCTTGTCATATATAGAGAAGTTAAACTAATTTGTGTTTAGTAGCTTACAGACTATCCATGGCTGTGTTCTATAAAGATAATACTTGTTTTGGGGCTGTTTATTTAAATCATTTAGGAAGTTATACAATCTTGAAACAGAAGATAGTCTAAAGGCATCACCAAAGAACATGTAATCCTAAAAAATATTTAACTTGTAATACTGCCATGTTTATATCTGTTTGGGTTATAAAAGTTCTAGTTGTTGTGGACTTAGTCTAGCTTTCATTCTGCTATCATTTTGCTGTTCCCTAGACCATTTTCCATAATCCTCCTGAAAACAGATGGACTATCTTTGGCCGGAACTATTGAAAATAAATTCTATAAAAATTGCCTGAGAATAGTGCTCAGATCCAAAGTGGCTGACACCTTTTGAATTTTTTCCTCTTAGGGAATTACAGATGACCTTTTAATGTTAAAGTTCATTAGTGCTTGGATATCATATTGATGAACTTTCTGTAAATGAATGGATGAACAGATAAGCCACAACTAAGGTGATGTTCTTACAGCTGTTATGGAGGTAACTGAAGACATGTCATGGATGATAATTACTTAAAGAATTTCTCTATCATTTTATTTACTGTCATTCTTGGTTCAGGATTCACTCTCTCTTCTTTAATCTTAACAAGTGGTGTTCCATTTTTCATGTTCCAGACAGCCATATCTTTTTCTAGAAATGCAGATATCCAGGCATTCTTATTACTCACGGTTTCATTATCAGTTTGTTTTTCTCCTCATTACGGGCACTGACCTTGCCAAGAACTAAGCACATGCATAATTTGACTAGTGCGATTAGACTCATTAAAGCTAATGGGATTAGTCAAGAAAGTAAACCTACTTCTGTTTAAGTGTTTGTTGTTTGAGGTAGTGCTGCTAGAATCAAGATGAGGAAAGTCTGGAAGGAATTCAGACTGAACAATAATTTTCATGAAATGTCATACAAAGAGAAATTCAAAGATTTTTCTCGTGACCTAACCCTGATTTGTGATCAACCCTAGGTGGTTTTACACTGGGAGCAGGGATTTCTTAACATTGCTTTTTCTTCAAAAGATGGGGGCTTTTCAAGAATTAAGCTGGCCTCAGCAAACTTTACAAGGTCATTTCTCAAGGCTAGGATGAAATATTTAAATTAAAGATAATGAGACATCTCAGCCACCAGCCCAGCAACAGAGGCTGAGTGTAACCTGATAGCAGTGTTGTGATGCTGTGCCTTGGGAGACTCCGGTTCCCCCCAGAAATATTTCATTAATATGGGGAGATTGAGAGAGGCAAACCCAGAAAATGTTTCTTCTTTCTGCACAGAAATAGGGAGATAGCACTGAATTAAACAATATTTCCTCTTGCAAGGAATGGCCTCACAGTTAGAACATGGGCTTACAGCTTGGGGGTTTTGTGTATAAAATCCTCGAAAGGTGTTAATGCCAGTATAAAGTGAGGAAAAAGTCTAAAGGATTTCTTTGCTATTATTCCTACCCTACCTTTGTTCCTCATTTTGAGTGCTGCAAGTCTGCTGGTTTTTGACCTGCCAGCTGAAAGCTTCCCAGAAGCATTATAGCAGCCAGAAATACAATGTTTAGAGTGCACCTGGTTTTCAGCCCCTTTCTTTGAGAGCCATCTCTGCTAGGGCTGAGAGGGGAGGAGCATGGAGCAGTTGCTCCATCCATCCCAGGGAACCTCCCTGCTGGACAGTCAGGACAATTTTATGGAGACTGGTAGCACAGGCCAGACATAAAGTGGGTGATTATTAACTCCATCATGCTATAATTTGTCATTTCTGACCTCTGATGAGCTGCCTCATATACAGTGAGTTATAAAAATTCTGGCCTCTTACAGAATCAAATGCAAACTGCTCTGCTATCACTTCAAAGCAGTAAATCTCCTATGGCCTTGGAGAAAACATCACTTGTGGGCTTTCACTCATTTTATACCTTCCTTTCAAAACAAACACTTATTTTGGTCTCTGATAAATACAAATGGCAAGTAAAATTTATTTAAGTTGCAGACATGCTATTTGTAGTCTAAAAGTTAAAATTCTTAGTTAATACTGACTCCTGTACCCTGTCTTTTTCTGTGCAGAGGTAAAAAACCAGCAAGTTCATCACTGCAAAGTCTAATATCAGGGGTGGTAGATATATTTAACTATTACTCACTTTTTTCTAGGAAAGCAACTGATCTATGCCCCAATGCTCACAATTTTATTAACATTGGAAAGAGCCATGTGGTGTTCATATAGTGTTTAAGCTCCACGAAGTGTCAGAGCCCAAGGTTTTGTGATTACTGTTGGAGGAGGAGGGCTGGAGTGACAGTTAGGGGTGCGCCGGTCCCTACTGTATATACAGCTGTTGCTGCACAGGGGAGGGAAATGCAGGGTCTGGCTGTCTGTTCCAAACAAAAAGAAATGGCACATGCTATTACTTCCAGATCATTGCAGTCCCTGCACCACCATCTGCTGGGGGTCAGAGCAGTTGTCCGGGTCGGCGTCAGTCATGCACAAACTCAATGCCTTCCGTGGAGCTGCGCCCAGCAGTACATATTTACAAGAACAATAAAGCAAACCTGCTCCCTGGACACAGGCACCACAATGCTCCATCACATTGGGAACAAAGGGGCACAACGAAAGTTGATATGCATTACAAAGGAGGTTCTCAGGGATCACAGCTTTGTGATTTCAGGCTGTAACACAAATTGAAGGGAAGAAAAACTGTCACCAATAAGCCCAGACCTAGTGATCATTGTATTTGTAATTGACGCAGCATTGCTGAAAGGGTGCCTGGGTCTCTGTGTTTCCCCTCTTCCTATTGTTAAAGTCTTCTGTAGAAAACAGTTACACGGGAAAAGCTTTGATGGTAAATATTGAAAACTTGGATATGTTTTTCTGTAACAGCAGCAAGGTAATCTCTGCCACTTACCCCAGTTTGTCCTTGCAGATCTCTTTTTCTGGGGCTTATGCCATGTGCTGGAGCAAGATGTGGAGAGCCCTGACTGACGTAAACTGAACAGTTCCTGGAAACCGGATGAGTACAACTGTGTCACTGTGATGTTGAAACCAAATGAGCAGTTTTAGCATCTCTTCAGCCTCACAACAGCTAGTGAGTAATTCATTTCTCCTGCTAAAAACGGCTGCTTCACCTCCACTGGAGTGACACATCAGGCATTACTGTCGGGCACTGCAAACCTTTCACTTAGCGCTTCCCTGCACCCTTGGCTGAGCATAAGCATGCAGGCGTGACACCCTTGGGGCCTAGAGCTCGAGGTGCCTTGGCTGGCAGTACCTTAAGGCATACAGATAAAAAGTACAGTCCTTCTTTTAGGTCTGGGCTAGCTGGCTGCAGAGCTACATCCAGTGTTTTGGTGCTGCATTAAAATGGAATGCTCAGTGCAGAGGCGTCTGCATTTAGTGAGTCTATTAGTTTGGTCTCAAGCATCAGCGCTGTTAAAACAGGCAGCAGTGCCAGCATGGGGTGAGAGAAATAGGCAGCAGTTCTGGAAAGCTATGAAAAGGGCAGGTGGAGCTGCACCCAGAACATTTTTCAAGTGAGGCTCATTGCCAAATAACTAGAAACTATGCTGTGCTAGCAAAAACACATGAAGGACTGCTGTAGTTCCTGCCTTACATAGCTACAGTGTCTGTCACAGCACTACCACATACATAATCTTTGACATTTCATCTGATAATTAGTGGTTTTGGCACAAGTAAACACACTCTTGTTAGGTTCTATCCTCAGTTGCTTTTTTACTAAGCATCACTCGTCATTTTTGCATAAAACCTCTCCAGTCCATGTAATGTTTGACAGCCTTCTTGGATGATTTGCCTGAAACATGAAATGGAAGAGGAGACCTCCAGGTAGCTGCACACACATGTCTTCCAGACTCCACCTTCCTGGCCTCACTGGCACCAGGACACCCCAGCTGCCAGAGCCGCAGAGCTGGTTCTGGAGCCTGCGAGGGCATGCAGAGCAGCCTTTGCTTGTTTCCTTGGAGAACCTCACCAGCTCAGTTACATATCTGTACTTGGAGGACACTTTCCCTGAGCCATTCCACACAGAGCTGAACTCCACAAGTTTGTACTGCAGCTAGGCAGGCTTTCAGCAGTGGGTCAGAACTGAAAGAAATAATTTTTTTTCCCATTTGGTCCTGTGGAACTGCATTTGAAGTAAAAGTTGCTGAAGAGCAATCAATGTATAGCTTAGATGCATTTACATAATAAAATGTATGCAAAGTGTAAATAGTTTTGTATCTCTGATTTTGGGGAGGAAAAGGCAGGGGATGGGAAGCTGGCAGAGTGGATCTTTGAGGATATTAGTAATAAAATGAAAGGACAGAAAGCCTTCAACCTGTAGGTAATTGATGTAATTAATGTGTGGGGACTGAAGGTAATTTCCATTAATAGTCCAATATAAGCGATCGTCCTGTATGTCTAGTCCAACACAGAGAGGTGCTACATTGTGGAAATCATCTTGTTTCAGTGCCTGCTTTATTCTACCAGCCAGGGACTAGATTCGTGTAGGGAATAGTCTGGGTTTCCCAGTCATCCTTCTGGACACAGTCCAGACATTGAGGAACTTGTTGTAGTAGAAGATGCCCTTGCCCATAACAACTAGATGGTCTTTAAGGTCCCTTCTAACCCAAACCACTCTAGAATACTGTGATATTCTTCACATAATGCCAGGGAAATTTAGAACTGGTCTCATGTATTCTGCAGATAAATAAGGGACTTCAGTACCCAGGAGGAACTTTACAGGTCTTGTGGTCACTAGCAAGCATAAACCACAAGAATAGATACGTTCTGACTAATAAAATAAGTTTTCTGATAAAAAGAAAGCTTTTACAGAATGAACAATCAACTCATTGGTACTCAAGAATACCAATCAACAGTACAACTGTGTTGGTATTCTTGTTTGACATTACCTGTAAACCATGCTCTTGTTGGTGGAATATTCCATCCTCTGCAATCATATGTATCATACTTAAATGCTGCCCTGGATAAACCATAGTCCTAACTTCTATGTTGTAAGTCTATCATTGCAGGAAAAAAAATTTCAGTTTATTTTTCTTAATTGCCTAGATGAAATGAATCTGTACTGTGTCCAGCCCAGTGGGTATCCAGTTATGCATAAAGGAGTCTAATGTTGAAACCCTGCAGCATCCAGGGGCTGAGTGGAAGCTTCTATGTTTGGGCAGTTCAATGGGAGATGAGCTGTTGGGAAAACCTAGACCAGAATAATAGTTTAACTTTTTATATTGACTCTTATTTCATTAGCTCTACCCTTTATCTCTGAGGTTGTAGATATGTTTTTGTGAAGAGTAATTCTGCAAGTTACTACATCTCTGGGCAACATAAATTCAGCCCACATCAGGCACAGCATTTTGAGTCACACAGCACACAGAATATGTGCACATCATGGCTGTTCTTGCCAGCTTTATTCTTTATGCTGCATCAATAACAACTGTTGGAGAAGTGATGTTTGATCAAACTCAGATTGCACAGAGGGAAGGTATGGCCTTTTTGAACAAATTTAATCTTTCACCTTCAGCTGTGCCAATTGAATACATTGCATCAAGAGACAGTGACGTTTTTGATCTGGGATTAACTGTTGTAACTTTTGATTTACTGCCTGGTGGAGCCTTGGCCTGATTTTTACCCCCAGACCACTTATATGCTGTTTCTTAACATATCTTCCTTGAACTCATTTTCAAATCTACTGACCTCTCTTCTTCCTGCCTGTTCTCTGAATTCTGTCTGCAGTAATGTCTATCAGCTTCTAATGCCTGATGGCCAGATAAATGACCGTTAGGAAGTAATGGGTTAGTAAAATACAATTATGTATTTTTATGAAAGCAATGTTTTAGTGATTTACAGCTGGTCTAGGGCGTATATATGGTTAACATGGACTTTTGTTGCTTTTGTACTGCATCCCTTCTCACTGCTTACTCTGCCCACTTACAGATTGTATTTTAGCCCCTTGAATTTACCTAATTGAAGAAGTCTTTGCAGTTGTATTTCCTAAGCATCATGTAGGAGGTTCCTCAAACATATTGGAGAGGCTTAAAACTTCATGAGGGAGAAAAAGCTTTTAATATTTAAATATGTTCCCATTGTTTGTGGTGGTTTTTGTTTTTTGGTTTTTTTTTTTTTTTTTTTGGTTTGGTTTGGTTTTGTTTTGTTTTGTTTTTTGTTTTTTTTTTTTTTTTTGTTATAGAAATCTTCTAAAAGGAATATTCAAAGGGTTGTCTTGCCTTAATAAACTTAGAAAACTTTTGACTTGTCCCTTACATTGATTAAAAATGCAGCTGTTATTACTCTGGTTTTACTTGCACATTTTGGGCCATTGCATTGTGTTAGTGATTGAGCAGCACTTCACCAAGCAATAGAACTGTGTTCACTCAGCTTAAATACTGCTGCAAAAGTAGCACGAGAGAAAAATGTCTTTAAGGTTCTACAGAAACTCTGGCTAAGCTGCAGTAGTGGACTGGAAAGAGATGTGGCAGAGAGAGAGAAATCACAGAAGTTAAGGAAAAATTGGTAGGAAGGCAAAGGGAGAGACTGTTGCTTCGGGAAACAGAGAGAGGGGTGGCTGAGCAGTGTCAGATTGCTCCCCATCTCTGTTCTGGCACTTGCAGATCTATTGAAAACAGGCCAGAAGGACATGCTGAATTTGTTACTCCCGTGTGCCAGCCTTTTCTGCAGCAGCAAGAGAAACCAAACAGTGCTGCTTCAAAAGCAGCTGGAAACTGAGAAATCCCTGGTCCCCCGCTGCCTGGCAAGCAGCAGCACAGGGTCTTCTCAGTTTCCAGCCACTACAGAGGCTCCATTGACAAAATGTGTGCAGCATTTGAAGGAGCACAATGTGACAATGAAAGAACCTGAGGGAAACAAAACAAGGAAGGGGGAGAAAGGAAGAAAGCGGGGAGAATTAAATGGGAATGAGGGAGCAACTGAAGACAGGAGGACAAAAATCAAAAGAAAAATATGCTAATCACTGCAAAAGGGGCAATAAAAATAAATCATCCTTGTCATATTTGACACCCCTGCATTGCTTTACCAAAGAGTATAGTTGTGATAGGAAGACTAGAGTAAAAGAGGTAAACTTTACTAATGTTTGCTTTCATTGCCTCTCTGAGATACAGGCACGCTTAATTTAGTCCCCTACTTTCACAAATAATGTTGTGAAGTACAAAGTGACTGGAAGATGCCAGATACCACACAGGGGTCCACATGGCACTGTGAATGGGACAGCTTTCCTGAGAGAAGCAGAAAGATTTAAAGAGCACTGTAAGTCAGGAGAATGGTGCCTTACTGTTGCTCAGAACAACCTGGAGAGAAAACAAAATGCTGCCCAAAATAAAGCAAGGCAGCTGGCCTGTTTTCTCCTTTCCCTTGTACTTCATTGCTCTGGCTATGAGAATGTGTAGCAGAGTGGAACCAGAGTATCACCAAGAGCTCAGAGCAAAGCAGCATAACTGGGTTTTATCTCTTTTACCTCTGTCTGCCTTGTCATAAGGTAGAAAATCCAAGAGGGGTAGCAAGAGTTCAGGGGATATACCTGTGGTACATTACTCTCCCAGCTGTTCCCACTTATGCTTCTTGTTCAGGATGATTATCTGGGAGTGCCAGAACCAAAGTTAGTTACAAAGCAATTATACTGGAAGGGACTTCCCAAATGTCCTCATATGACTCATGGAGATTTTAGTTTATGGGTCTAGCTCGAGCTCTGTCAAGTTAAAGTCCCCTGAAACATATGGTGGGTGAACACAGTGTCTTCAGCACCAACTTTTTCACTCCAGATAGCTGCTCTAACTTGGAATAACTTGGTACAGTAACATGCAAAAATTAATAGTACTTGGGAGAGAGCACTGGCATCTACAGATTTTCTGGGAATTCTTCGTACTTTCTGAAAGGTCAGAGAAGCGCTCCATAAAAACTCAGACAGAAGAACTGTTGCTGTTAGTTTCAAGAGGGAATATCAGCCAGGAACCCAGAAGGGGTTAGATTCTCTATTGCCCAAGTTGAAAGTGACTAAATTTATGTGCATTTGCCTTTGAGCACTGCACTGTCATCATCTTAAATGAGCTTATCTTTTTAAGCAAAGGAAGGCTTCTATCCTGGTGACAGGAGTTTTGCAATTAATAAAGCCTTCTTAAAAAAATCTCATTTATCATTCAGGTTTAAAATAAAATGCTTCCATTTGCTCTCTTAGCTCTTATTTTCAGTCATGGGTAATAATTCCTGTAAAGTAGTTACTGCTTAGGTTAAAAAAAAAAAATCTGTTTCTCCAAAGCAAACTTAATTTGAGCATGAACCATGGCCTCTACACAATCCCCAGTATTTAGATCAGTGATCAATTTGTCTTTCCCTGTAGGAGTAGTAGACAATGTAGAACTGATTTTTTTGTGATATTTTAATTAATGAGTTCCTGGTTGTTATAATTTTGAAAGAACCTACAGATGCTTTAGCAGTTGTAAAATGAGACCACCATCATGTCTGTCTGATCAGGAATTGCCCATTGTGTAGTAGGTTAAGAATGGGATGTTTTCTTTTTTTATTTCATTTGCTCAGTTCATGTATAGTAGATTAAAATTGGTACTGTATTTTCAAATTTACCATTTCAGATTTTATTTTCATCTAAGTTAATTTAAAGCAAAGGTATCTTGCTTCATCTCTAAAATCTTATCTGTATTTTTTATGTCACAGGAGGAGATAATAGCAAGGGCTGTAGAGGAACTACCAGCATGCTAAATAACCACATAGAGATACCTCTCAAAATACTGGGCAAAAACCTATCTAATACTTTTTGAGACTTTTTCCCTTTTATGTTTGTCTCATGGACTGGCTCTGATTACATTAATGAGTAACTCATCATAACAGAAACAGATCACCATATTGAAGTAGTTAGTGCTGAGAATCGGTATGTTTGTTATAAACATTACAAGGATTTGAACTTCAGGCTACCTTTAACTTGATCCCTTGGACTGGCCCTTCTCACCATGCAGGCTGCCCAAAAACCACTGCTTGGTTTGGACTCTTAACATCCTCACTGGAGTGCATTTCATGTGCACTGAGCAGAACTTCTGGGTTAGTTCCCTGCAAAGGGAATTCAGTGCTTCTATGCACCAAAACTGCTCTGGGAGCTGAGCCAGTGTGCAGTAAATGGGAACTGTCAGAGGCTGGGATTTGTTGCAAAACTGCATTGCTGCTCTGAACCAAAATGGTAAGTATATAGGCAATCATTTGTATTTTTGTGCCTTTGGGAAGGCACTGCATATTTCTCTAGCGTGCAAACCAAGGAATTTTGCATGATAAAACTCAAATGAGTATTTGTATACTTTTCTGACCAGCAACCTCTGGTAAGTTCTGTGTGTTTATGATGCAAAGAAAAAGCAAGCTGCATTGAATCATTATGTAAGCAGAGAAATCCTTACATGTGTTCTCTACATGCAACTCAGAAGAGTAGATTTTATTTTATCAAGTGATTAAAAATTGTGGCTTTCACATAAAAATTATGAAAAACTGGTCTCCTAGCTTCAATTCTCCAAAAAAGAGAAAGTGATGGGCTTGCTAAATCAGGAAAACAGACAAATTTTCTGTGATTAAAGAAGACCCTGCACTACATAGTGTTTCATGAGAATGCATAAAGAGTGAAGAAAAAAAGTCCAAAATCATGTGGTCTTCATTTAAAGCTATGTGCTTGATATCATATAGTACATTGAGGTATTGATGATGAGATCAGGACTCAAAACTTCTGCATGCTAATTTTGACTTGGTCAGTGAATTCAGCTTTGTCAATTCATTACTATGCAGTTTCCCACCAGAGCAAAGGAATGTTTCAAAGAGCAGAATAAAGGTTCAATATTTAACAGCTTACCTTTCTGATTTCCAGTTTATTTATTTGAGTGAATAATTATTTTGCTCTTAAAAGGCTGCTGAATTTCATTTATTGCTGGCTAACTGTTTGCACTAAATGTTTTAATTTTGATTACTCACATTCATCTGTGTAATTTCAGTTCCTTGGCTGGATTGCTAGAGCTCAGACAAGGTTCTTCTGCAGCTGCTGGTATAAGTACAAAATCTAATTTCAGTTAATTCTTGCATATGTTTTTTGCATTTGTTCTCAACAAGTGATCAGGCACACTTTAAGTGGATGCATATTTCCAGAATCCAATAGAAAGGAATGTAAAGTGAGTGGTAAAAAGCATTTGATTGCAAAAAAAGGAGAATTCCTACAGTAGTGTACTCCAGTGATTTTGTGCTAATGCTCTTGAATTTCTTCCACTGGGGTCTGATCCATAAAGGGATTTGGTTACTTAAAATAGCAGTTAGGTCCTAAAGTTCTTTGTACGTGCTATTAGAGCTTCATCTCAGCTTCTGTTTAAGCTTAATAGAGTACACCCATGTTCACACCACAGATTATACCCATGATTTGCCTTTGAGGCTGCTTTGCTACCTGCCCAAGGGAATGGTGGTCCCTGGAATGACAGACACTGCAGCAAATTCAAGCAAATGTGCTGTGCTGCCGCCAATATGCCTGAGCTCACCAGGAACCTCCTTATTCTGACCTGGAGGCTCTTTTGCCACCTGAGATCGTGCATTTGCACGTATGCAGAGGTGTGTCTGTCAATTTGCAGGTTACTGCTGTAAAGACCTGACAGACAGACCAGCTCTGATGCAGCAATGCTGGGGCTCTCCAAAGGGCTTTGTTTGGTGTGAGCTCAGGAGCAGGAAAGATTTCTCCTTGTAAAAGGCTGCCTTCCACTTTTGTGCAATATGCAGTTTGGTCCATATTCTTGCCAATTATATGTTGAGGATAGTGTCCCAAACTGTACTTTCCCTATCCCCAGATGAGAGGCTAAGTTTGCCCAGGGAGTTGCAAGATGCTGCTTCCCGGGGAGCTGTCAGTCAGCTGTGACTCCAAACTCCTGGTACGTCACTCCCTAATTCAAACCAGCTTCTAGAATGTCTTTTTCACTCATGCCTTGAAATATCATTCTCGTTTAGGAAGCTTTCAGACACAGCCATGCTCAGCTCCTTTCTGAGTCTGGGAGAACACAAACCTATATTCACCTTCTGGACATCCTCTGCCTCTGGGCATGTTGTCTCCCTTTGTAGTCCTGGTCCTAGAACAACACAAGTGTATTTCTCTTCTCATAAGGAGGTACTTTTGTAAAGTTTTCCACTTCAGTTTTGCAAAACCAAAAGTTTCCTGATGGTCTACAGATTGCTTGATATCTAGTTTTAATCTGAACTGGAGGCTCTCCACAAGAATGTTTAGAGATAAGGTCTCAGTTCAGTTCAGTGATGAAACACCAGGAGTTTCATCTTCAAGGTGTTTCTGATTTTCTTTGGTTAATGAAACACAAAAATGTAAAGTATCTCCCCTTCCACCCCAGGTTTACAGCAAGAGCTGTAGGAATTATCACACCTGCATCTCTCAAACAGAGGTTTTTTTAAAAGTTTAGCACATTTTTAAAATTTCAGTTTAGAAATTATCCTTTTAAAATCCTTTTAAAAGTTATCCTTTTAAAATTTCATCCCCAAAAGAAAGCTTGCAGAAATCCCTAGTAATTATTAATGGGTCACCTGGTTTATCATGTAGCTCAATACTTCTTACCCTCAAACCATTAACCATTACATCCCTATTACAAGTGAGAATGCAGAGGCAGACAGCTCAGGCTTTTACTTTGGCACAATCCATACAGATTAATTAAAAAACAGGCCCAGTACAAATTTTACCAAAAGAAAGAAGTCCAAAGCATGAAAATAAGCCAAAAAAAGAATGACATAATTTCCTTGTACCTTCCCTAAGGATAAGGAATTGGAGAGTATGAGTCAGTCTCAAGAAATTAAATAAAAACAGCCCAGCTTTTAGTGACTTTTTCTTACCTTCTCGACCAGAGCAGGCCATCACGTACAAGCAGCAGAAATATGACTGCCTGACAGGTTTTAAAATAGGACTGAAGGCTCACTTGGGAGTAGCTTGGCTTTCTGGTTTGTGACAAGATACAGTGACCAAGAAAAGTGCACTTGAATATGGAGCAGCACAGTGTTGTGGATATCTCATGTCCTGCTGCTACAGTCAACAGTCACACCAACAAAGTTGGTGTGCTCTGCAGCTATTGTGGGTGAAGTATTTTCAAAGCTCTCTCTGGTGAGGAGAACACACATTACATGTTCTTTTGGATGCTCAAGCCTCTTTTTTAGACCTCTCTTTTCCAGTCTGCAATACAGAGGTGCTGTGAGGAGGAAGCAACGGATGACTTAGAACAATTTTCTTGGTACAGGGACAGCACACTTGGTCTGTGAATTATCACTTTGGCATATCATTTTGCCATGTACTTGTCTTGCTCTCTGTCCAACATCACAGTTTCAAATATTCTGGCTAATTACATTTAATAATGAAACATATTTTCTTGCTTAATAGTTCAGTGAGAATTGCCTGGAATATTAATGAGCTTTCTGCTGTGTCTAAATGGTGTTGTTCATTTCTGCTTACATAAAGCTCAGGATAACAAAGGATCAACTGTTTGAGCCAGGAGTTCATTTAACATCATCATTCACATTTCCTTTAAAATCAAGGATATTCACAATGTCAGTGTCTCTAAGGATACTTTGACAGACATAATTCTGTGTTGTTTACATTGGTGAAGAAAACAAAAAAGGGCAACACAACATTTTTTGGTCACGCTCTCCAGGGCCTGTGAAGTATTTCAGTGATCAAACCTGGTAAGTTTCAGAGCTACCCTGGAGCATCCCAGGTCTGAGTTTACAAGGCAGAAAGTTTAGTTACCCAGCTCAAGTTTCACTGTCCTCCTGTTCCTGAAATTTCTTTTCAGAAGGAGAAGATTTGGGGTGCACTTTTGTCCACATTTTTAACATTTTTTTGTTTGTTTTGGTTTTCACCAATAATTTCTGATCTTTTCTGTCTTTTTATGTCATGTTGTGTCCCTTCTCCAAATAGGTAGTTTGGTGAGCACAAAGGCATTTAAAGTGCTTCAACCAAGTTAAAAATGTGTGTAGAACTGATGGAAGACTTAAGATGAGAAAATGGGAAAGGCTTACCTGGAAGTATACAAGTATTTTTTAAAAATATTTTTGATCCCCTCCCCCACCTCAGCCTCACTCTGGGATTCGACTGTACCTCAATCCCAGTTTCCATGTAAAAATAACTCCCTCTGAAAAGATACTGATGCCCCTACTGGTGCCTGCAGGTTCAGCGTGAAACAATACCTGTGAACAATGCTGATGCGCATCATGAAGTCCAACAGTGTTCAGTAGCTTTAGGGCTCCCTGACAACTTCAAATGGCCCCAGGTACTAGGATGAGAAAAGTATGAAGACCTTATGAAATCCCCCCAAAACCTTGGCTTTTGCAGTAATGATCTCTTTGCCTCTGTCAGCCTATGAGGGGCAAATGGGAATGAACTATGGGATGGGTGTGAGAAGCCAGGACCATGCAATTTTTGTGTCACGCTGTGCCTTGGGCAGAAGCTTCCAGTCATCTGACCCTGTCCTCAGCATCTGTTTCCCCGAATTGCAAATAGTTCCATTACCATCATGCTGTTTTATGTCCTGCAAATGCAAATTTGCCCTATGACAGAACGAGTCCTATGCCTGATGGAGATTTCGCCATCCCGTATTGTGTGTGTGCAGGTCCTGCGTAAGCCTAAGAGAAACCTTCTGATGTGTACTACTGATTGTTTACATATGTTATCAGAGGGGAAAAAAAACAGGAAAGAAAAGCTGGCAGCTTACACTGCCAAGAGACCTGGCAGTGGCTATAATCACATTTAGATCATTTCCAGTCAATAGATTTTGTTTTCATTTTTAAAAAAACCCTTCCTAGAAAGTTGCTGCACTCTTCTTTTTACTTGGCTACAGTCAGTCCGGAGGAATGCCTACAATGGCTCCTGTCCTTACAACCAAAGTAGGCAACATCAGGAGATGTTTCCAGAGAGAAGGTGGAAGGTGTGGTAAGAGAATGTGCTTTATACCAGTTCAAAATATGTAACACTGCTTGGAGCTGTGATTATGGTTCAGTATGACAAAAGTCTTTTAATGACAGGGAAGTCAGGGACTTATAATGCAAATAGAAATGGGTGCCAAAAGAAGATAAAGTTTGGAACCTGGGCATATTTCTCATCTTCAGGTCAAGCTCCATAATGGGACTGAAAACTATGAGCAGTGGAGGACTGGGACTCCAGTGTCTAGGGATTGCCTGTAGCAGAGAGAATCATTCCTTTGACCCGCTAAGCCAGAAGAGCTCACTGCTTCTCTGAAACAAAATACTAGAGGCAATAGACACCAAAGCAAGTTTAATTAATGTCTAACTAAGTTAGCATGTTTAAATCTGTCTTCTTTCAACTATTCTGCACCCATTCATGTGTACATGTGATAATAGAGACTTTTTTAGGGTGAAATAGAAGTCACAAACTTACATCAGCATCTCAAGTACTACAGTTCCTGTTGTCATTATAGTACAAAGGTTCTATTGTCATTACAGTATAAGAGGTCTGTGCCTAGAGGAGCTGCCTACAAGGAGCATCAAGGAGGTATGAAGCTCTAGCAATGAATGCTCCAGAGGAAGCAGGGCAGTGACACAATCACTTCACATCTAGCATCTGATTCCAGGTGTGAAACCAAACCAGAAGGATTATTGTTTTATGCATGTAGAAAAGTGACAAAAGCTATCTGCTTTTGACATCTAAATGAGATACACTGAAGACCAAAGTTAGCACCCTGGTTTCACTATGTGTTACTTTTCCTTCCCTAGAGAAGGGAAGACCAAATCAGATGCTGATGTAGCTTACAGGTTACAGCATACACTCCTCTCCTCTGCCCTCCACTTGGAAATCATATGTCATAGGATCATGTCAGAGGTTCTGGCCCATAGGTCACATATTCCAATACAAAAATGCAAGGCATAAGAAGTTGTCAATGATACAAGGAGAAAGAAACCAATATTTTCAGCTGAAATATCAAAGGAAAACCATAGCTGAAAAGGAAAACCAAAGATTCTGTGCAGTCAGAACTTGGTGGAAGCTATCATCTTCTGCTGTGTTTTCCTTGTGAGAGGGAGGAAGATGCTTTCTCCTAAAAGCTGGCAATAGTAAGGCATTGGTGTGCAAAACTTTTGTACTCCAGACCAACAGAAGTGGAAAAGAAAACAAGCTTGAAATAAATGGACTTTCATGTCCAAATCTCCATCCAAAAGACCTAATCCTGGTCTGAGCTACTTCAGATAGCAGCAGTCATTGGTGCCAGACTCCCAAACATGCCCCTGTCTGTGAACTTTTTACAGGTTTGGGAGTAGGGTGAAAGGCTAGATGAGTTAATCCTGTTTGAGGTTACCCTGGTTCCCCAAGGCAGTCTGACTTGGAACATTTTTGAGTTCAGCTCTTTTGAAAGAGCTGTCTGACTTCTTTCAAGGAGAAGAGTGAAAGTGGACCTACGCTGTTTTTACAGAAAAACCTCCATCCACCTTGCTTTCACACTCATGACTCCTGCAAATGTCAGCTAGACTGTGGCTCAGAGCCAGCATGTGGTAGTGGCAGCAACAACTTCTTTCCACTGGTTTCTTTAATTGACCATTTCCCTTACAGATCTGAAAAGAGATGAATCAAAACTAATTGCTTGCTTAAGAAGTAATACTGACTTATTCATTGTGGCACTGGGCACAGGCACCTGAATGATCTGGAAAATATGAAAAGAATTGGCTGGGGAACAAAAACAGAGCTGATACGTGGTAATGGCAGAAACAGAAGTAGAAGCCATATAATAAAGGCAAATTCCTATTGAATGCCTCTCTGTCTTGCTTTAAAGAAAAACAGAGAAGCACTCAAGATGTACAGATAACTAGGCCGTGTTTCTTACTGCAGAGTTTAGGAAAGAAGGAAGTGCTTCAAGGATTAGTTCCTGACTATATGGAATATTGCTGGACTGAAGGCAGTCAGCTGGAGTTCATCCTGATAGTTCCCCAAACCACTTTATCACAAAAATGTACTGTAATCAGTAAGAAGCAGTCACAGTATTTTCCCACCATTTTCCTGCTTTAGAGGCAGATGGGGGAAGCAGAAGAGTGTGGGGTTCATGATGCATGTGAATGATGAACTTAGTCCATATTTCAAAGAAAGTGTCCTGTGAAAAGAGAGAAAAAAACAAACTATGGTTGCATGTGAACTTCAGCTTTCCTCCTGCCTATTGATTATTTGTTCTATTTGTTAGGGCAAGGTTGCTTGGGCTAACAAGGTTGCTTGGGCTTGTTCATATGTCGCATCAAAGGAATAGATGAGTCACTAAACAGAGGGTGCTACATTCTGTAATGTCATTGCATCTGCTTCCACTGCTACATAACCAGCTGCAGAGAGACTTTAGAAGCATCAGTCCTTTTTCACAGGCTGACCACTAGATTGATAAAGACAGAATTTACAGAGGTAGGAAATTAGAAGCGGTGGAATATTATACCTTCAGAGAAACTTACACTGGCTACTTTCAGAGATAATGGTATTATTGCCTTGGCCTTCAAGCAATATCCACAAGAATGAAGTTTTAATGTCTGCTCTTTTTTTTTCCGCCAATCTGGGTCTTAAATTGAATCACTGTGTTTCAGTCTGATGTTTTGTAATGTTTTTGATACACACATTTTATTGTGTCAGCGTACAGATACAACTGTATCATCTTAAAAAACTAGATACTTTGTGCTTCAACTTACTTTGCAGTTTAGTTTCAGGAGTACAAGCGTTCTCAGTTTGTGTTCAGTTCCCACGATGGACTGCTTTACTTGGGTCCTTTGAACAGTGACATGGAAAAAGAATTAAATATAGTTGTAGTAAAGTCAAAGGCAAAAAGACCCATTAAGCTTTCTGGCTAAGGCAAGTTCTTGCACTGTTGTCCTTCTATTAGTGCACTTCAAGCTGACATGATATTTATGATATATAAATAGTTGTTAATGTGTGATTAGAAAGAAAATCTCAGTCTTGGCCATAGCAAGATAATTAAGATGAATAGGAAGAGTTTTTATCTTGTTTTGTAGCATTAAAGTCATAGGATTGATGGCATCACAGCAAATTACTTTTCTGGAATTTTAGAGACATTTACTAACTGTGAAATTATGATACAGTCTGAAGCATTTATATTTTCCTCTTACATAATGCATCCCTATGGCCAGGATGGAAGAATTCATTCAGAGATCATCTAGTCAGTTTTTTTAAACAAGAAAGTTAGAAAACCCTTCTATAAATTTTTGTACTCTGCTCTTGTGAAACCCAGTCTGGAGTATTGCATCCAGCTCTGGGACACTAACACAAGGACATGGTCCCATTGGAGCAAGCCCAGAAGAGGCCATAAGATGATCAGAGGTGTGGCGCACCTCTCCTAGGAAGACAGACTGAGAGAGCTGGGGCTGTTCAGGCTGGAGAAGAGAAGGCTGTGGAGACACCTCATAGCACCTTCCAGTAACTGAAGAGGATTTACAAAAAATCTGGGGAGGGACTCCCTGCAAGGGCATGTAGTGGTAGGTCAAGGGTAATGCCTTTACACTGAAAGATGTAGGTTTGGATTAATTATCAGGAAGAAATTTGATACCAGGAGAGTGGTGAGTGAGCACTGGACCCGGTTGCCCAGAGAAGCTGTGGATGCCCCATCCCTGGAAGTGTTCAAGGCCAGGTTGGATAGGGCTTGGAGCAACCCTGGTGTAGGGGGAGGTGTGGCAGAGGGGTTGGAATTTGATTATCTTTAAGGTCCCTGCCAGCTCAAACCATTCTGTGATTCTGTGAAATCTGTCAGACCTGAAGTGCTCTTTCCTGGTTTTGGTGGGCTGCAGAGGCCTGGCTCTGAGGTTTCTGTCTAGGAGCCTGTGGTCCTGGAGCCCACAGTTCCAAAACAGCCCACTGCTCAAGCTGTCCTTGGGGCCAGGATCCTTTGGGATCCTACTCCAGCCAAGAGCAAGGAAGCCTTGAAAGCTCTGACTTTTAACTTTATTTTGACCTCCATCTTTATAGCAGCTTTATAGTCAGCTTGCAACCCCAACTAAAGTCAAAATTTGCCTGCCTGCCATGCATCCTACCAAAGGGGCTGCACTGCTAATTCAGATTGACCTGGGCTGAGGGTACCAGGGTTTCCAGGCTCCCAGTCCATGGGGCTTTAAGGATTACACCGCCATTTAAAGATACACCTCAATCCAGTGTAGAAGGCTCCAAAGCTGACATTTGCCTGAGCATCTAGCATCGCCTTGGTTTCAATGCTGGTTTATCTACCTTCTGCAGTGAGCAGTGTGTATAGGTTTGGATGATTCTGCAGTGCTATGGTTACCAAACAAGGAAGTCCCTCAGCCATTGTGCTGGTCATATGAGTAGGAAAGATAGAGCACAGCATCTCTGCTACCATATCTCTCTGCAGGGCTTCTGAAAAGAATTAAAAATAGCTTCCTGCTTTACCAGGAAACTTCCTGTTATTTATATCGTCCTCTCTGTCACCTAAGGCAAGGTGTGAAATGAAATGTATTTAAATGAAAAAAATGTGTCAAGTAAAATACCTCTATGAAGTTGAACGCATTCTCATTTCTATTGCGTTGTTCTCATGGGTACTAAGAGTGGCATGAACAGAAAAGCAAAATGAGGAAGTTTTTGGATTACTGTTTTCTGCTAGAAATTCTTGTTCCTATATTAAAATGAATTTTGGAGCAGAGGAAGGGGGAAAGTCTCTTATGTAGTGTACCTTCATCACACTGCATGTGCTTTCAGCTATTTTGCCTCCAGCCAAATACCCAGGAACAGGGCCTTTAACCTTGCAGCTATTTGAAGCTTCAAGGCTTTAAACAAGAAGTGGTAGAGCATTATTATATTATTGCTCCTGATTGTTAAGGTAAAAAGAGCAGTAATGGTATTTGGCATTGTGAGACAGTGGGGCTGAAAATTAGGAGACTGTGTTATTCTTTCCTATTTTAGTTTTCTTGGCAAGTGCGTCCATTCCTGTATGGTAAGTAGGATAAAGGCTATTAGAGAGTGTTTGGAGTAGCAGGACAGAAAGCTCAGTGTAGCTTCTATTGCTGCAAACAATTTTTCTTGGTACCAACTGCATCTGAATGTGCAAAGGTACAAGCATGGGAATAGGAAATCTGGCTCCACAGTCAAACTGTTATTTTACTGGTGCAGATCCAAGGAATCCAGAACTCTAGAAAACAGCAATTAGCAGGTATCTGTGCTGTGACTTTTATTTGGGGAGTAAAGGTATGAACACAAACCAAGACATTTTTTCTTGGTCTGTGTTACCACCATAAGAGATTTGTTCATTGGAAACAGCTGTGTACAAGTTCCTATCAATTTAAGTGATAAACAAGAAGAGTACCAAAGTCTTGCACAAGTGTGTGTTTCCTGCTAAAATGTGTCCTTTCTTCTCTTCCTTGGCAGCAATTGATGGAACAAATCTTTCCAACTTACTGAGGTGCAGTAGGCTTTTCTGCTGAACATTTTTGTTGCCTCTCCCCAAACTGTTTTGGCTTTTGAGGTAAAAGTGGTTTAATTTTTCAGATCTGCTAGGATTTGGCCTGCATGTTTTGTTTTCCTTTTCCTGTGTTATTCCAGAGTGTTCCCTTCTTGCTTACTTATTGATTGGCAGCCAGATAATGACAGTCAATAAGACTTTTTTGCTGTGTTTTTTTTTAGGAATGTTTTTTCCATGGTAGAAAAACCAAAGGCAGTGAAATTGAGTTTAAAAGTTTAGCATTCACAAGCATTGGTTTTGTTCAAAATAACTTTCAATCTTCTCGCTTCAAAATACAAACAGCCAGAACTGTTTTAACAACAATGGTGTCATAACCAGTCACAGATTTTTTTCATTGATGTCCAGCCTGCTTTTAATTGTCTGAGTGTTATAAAAGTAAATTCAAAAGTTTTGAATTAGCAGTGTTTAAAAATCTGTGCAAATCTGGAACTCATAAGGCTTGTACTGAATGTTTGTTCTAGAAAGTTAAGGCCATGTCAAAATACATTCATTTGTGGCCATTGCAGCCTTGATTTTGGCCTGAATTGACTTTGTACAGAACTGAAGAAATCATGTATGATGGTAAGAGAGAAACCAAGCCCAGAGCTCAAGAGGATGGACAATGCTAGGTGTGATGAGGGAAATAGAGATGCTTAATAATGTAAGAGCAGTGAGGAAACTGTAACCATATTGCTGTAAAACAACACATAAACAAAGGCACCAAATGGATGGGGTTGGTGTACTTTTGAGATTTGTGCATGAAGAAAGTATTGCTCATTTGGCTTGCACAAGGGCTAGAAAAAACCTCGTATGAATTTGTGCAGCCACCTGCCTAAAGTCAAGTGAAAGTTATTGTGCAGCTAGGCAGACAGAAAGGAAGATTACTGAAAGAATTAAAATGAAGCAATTCAGCTTTCCTATTACAGCTATAGATATAAGGCATAAAGTGAAAGAATAATCCAGGAGAATTTGAACCTAGTAATCATTAGATCAATAAAAAGGAATTTGTTTAGGACAACTGGGAACTTAAGAATGTTAAAGCAAGCACAAAAGTGATGTTTTGGCCAGGAATGTCTGGAAAGGGAAAATAAGTTTTTTTCTAATGTCAGCAGAAAACTTTGTCTAAATGTCAGCAGCAAGAAGAAAATGTGAAATCATCAGCAAAAAGAAACATTTATCATTCCTGAACTTCCATGTCACCTATGGCAACTTCTGGGAACAAGTTTTTCTGCAGGGAATAGTATGAATATTTACTGGCAATTAATTTATTTCAAATATTTTTAAACTTCTCCCTGAAAACAAAATATATCCTTGGATGTCCACTCCAGAATGGTCTTCTGTATCTGACAGAAGAAGAAGTGTGAACAGTAACACCTACTTTTAAGCAAGATCGAGAAAGATTTTCAAAAAAAGCAATGATGGAGGAGGGTGGGGTTTTCTGGTTTTGCTGTATGGACATAGCTGAACCTAAAATGCTGAAAAAATGAACCCAATGTAGTCTTGTAAGTCACAGTGGCAATCCTCACAGTGAAACATTTACGTAGGGTTCAGTTTAAAAAAAGTGAATCCAGAACAGGTAGACAAACTCATAGCAGGCTATTATCAGATAAACATGAACTTCCTTCCCTGCGAGTGTAGTGATGTCCTGGTATGTACCCAGTGCAGCACTGCTTCCCATGGCCCATAGCACCTTGCATCTGTGAGGGCTGGAGAATGACAGCAGCAGCTCATCTCCTTCAAGCATCCAAAACTTTCAGATGAGGCCCCCGCAGTGCAAACCACTCAGTGTGCAAGGCAGCTCAGGCAGCCACAGCAGAAGGCTGATTGCCCCCACCAGCCCATCTGGCTGTAGGAGCCCCTCCTATTCTGGAACACCTCTCCTGACCAGTCCAGAGTGGGAGCCTGTGTCCCTTCCCCTCTGAAAGCTTGGTGGTGCTGCTGTATCCAAGGTGCTGCTGGGGGCTCTTCATGGTACTGCACCCGACTCCTTGTTTATAGGATCAGGTGGAGCTCTGGGCTGAGGTTGATGGAAAGCTCCTATGATGTTGGGCAGAGGTTTGGACTTGCTGGCAGGATGGGGGAAGGGATCTTAACTGTGCTTGCTCTAAACCCAAAACAAGTTACTCCTAATAAAGAAAAGATGATTGGCCTGCAGGTAAAGACTAGAGGTAAGCAGGTATTTTTCTGCTTACCAGGGTCTGAGTGGAATGCTCATTTTGGAGATACACAAAAATAGTTAGGTTGACAAAGGTGTTTCTTTGAGAAAATGTTTGAGATATTTTGTAAATTGTGACACTAGCTGCCTGAAATGTATGCCCTGCCACAGAGTCTATGCTGGAATTGTGATAAAACCCAAAACCATGGCCACAAGAAAGCACAGTGTCTAGAAGAACTAGACCTATCTTTCTCAGAAAAAATAGCATGAATTCATATTTTTTCTGCATAGAAGAAGACCTGAAGGACTCTCAGAATACCTAAAAAAGGCAATGGCCTTTTTGTATTTTTGTACCAAATTCACACTCTCTAATAAACTGAGTTTTTAATCTTACAACCTGATTACCAGATACTGGATTACATCCACCATGATCTTTTTTAGGGAGACTACTCAAAAAAAAAAAAAAACCTAAGTGAAACTAATGTAATTTGCATCAGTTTTGTCATGACCAGAGCCATGCCTGTTTACAAAACCAGGAGTTTTAAGAAGAAATTTAAGTAAGGAAATGGCACAAAAGGGGATTTCAGCCGCAGCTCTCAGCTGTGCCACAAGATAAAGTATGTGGAGGCACAAAGAGGAGGTGCTAAAGTGCTTTAGAGACTGTCTTGGGCCACTGAAATGGTAAAAGTGGGGACATGGCAGCACTAGCTCCACCCAGTGCAATGAACAACCAGAATTCTTAGCAAATAGGCACATGTGGTATGTTTTGGGAGTTAACACTGGAAAATATAATCAGCTCCAACCACTTCACCCTCAAGCTAGGAAACCAAAAATTCTAAAGGAAAAAGCAAAGCAGCAGCCTCAGAATATCATATAAGCCTGTTAAATGTCAGCCTACACTATGTCGCCAAGAATTTAAAGACTATGAAAATGAACAAATTTTACTATTCAATATCTAAGCAAGAGGCTTCACCATTACCTAATGGCCAGCCAAAGCTAGATAGTAGTATGCTGTAATATTTAAATAGCACCTTGACAGTGTTAATAGAACACAGATTAGTACTGAAAACTTTGAAATATGAAGGCCTCGTTTGCTGAGGTTACTGAAGTTTAGTTGAAAACTTGGTTTTTTGCCCTATGACTTACCCGTCTATTATCTAAAGATCTTATAGAGTGTCTCACAAAATAATGCCTAGATTCTGGAATATAACCCTTTACTGGAATTGTTAAAATCTTTTCTTAAGAGAAATAAACATTTGCATTTCCTGTTCTGGGTTTATGCAGTTCTGGACATATTATTACCATGGAAAATTCAGGAATATTTGACAGGTTTTGTTAAAGAAACATCTTAAGGAAAAGGTTAAATAAATCCCATGCCTATGCAATATTTTAATGTATTTATAATTATAAAACCCACATTCATGGAATTCTGAAGCCAGCACAATTTTTATTTTGATGGACTTGAAGACCAGACATTTTATCAACAAACGGGAGAACTTCCAAATTTCTTTTAATCATACTGCATAATTATTTTTCCTTAGTCTCAAACTAAATTTCAGTGATGCAGAAAAATTCCAAGTACCATTTTTTAGTATAATATTTATAAAATACTTTTTTGTGTGCATATGTGTCACACACATATGCACATGTGCGTACACTCACGTTCTCTTTGCTGTCATTTCACCATTAGGTTCTATATAAAAACTGCAGAGGTTCTTTGGATAGTTTCTGATGGCTCAGAATACCCACTGAGACTGAAAGCAAGCCAGAGTTTCTGGAAACCTAAATCCTCTCATTTTAATAGTTTTGCAAATCCTTGGCATTTTGCTTTGAACTTTAACCAAGAAAAGTTATATCTTATAAACAATGGCATTTGTTGATTGGATGAAGGACTAGATCAATATTGATTTTGGCAACTTGTTTTGGCTGGGTTTGCATGAAAAAATATGCTGGTTGTGGTGTTAAAAAGTTATGTCAGTTCCTCAACATGTGCCTCTTTTTCTTGGAGCATTGCCTGAAAAATAGTTTCCAAAGTTACTTCCAGAAGTTAACCTAGAGGCTATCTATTATTGTGAGCTAACAACAGCCTTCTGCTGAGCTATCAGCATGTATGAAATAAAACTATTCAAGAAGGCAGATTAAAGACAGATTAAAAAATTGTATTTCTGTTTCACAGAAGTGCTAAAGCGTAGAACCCCTTTTTTATTTCCAATGAATCTGATCTACATTATTCTTGCAATTTAAAAGGAGCTCTAAAAATCTAGAGTAAAAGCAACAAGATTTTAGGCACTCTGAGAATTACCTAGTTGACACACAGCAAAATAAGAGCCATAGGATGCACATGAATCAGTTCTTATTCAAGGGTGGCATCAGGAATGAACAAAAATGTATCTGTTAGAGAAAATGTGCCATTTTCATTTCAAAGTTTCCACTGAGACAGAATCCACAGCTAACAGATCAATTATCATCACAGCTAAAATTTTTGCTTAGTTTTGAATTCAGTTTTTCTAGTTTCAGCTTCCAGCTCTTTGAGCCTCTGATATGAGCGCTACAGGAAAGAGTCACCCTGAAAGTGACTATCTATTTATACATCTATCCATCTACCTACCCATCTTCCATTTCCTGTAGATGCTGTTAGTTCACATATCTTTCTCCTCTCGTGGTGCTCAGCCCTCTGATGTATTTCCAAAAAGCAATCACATCACATCCCAGGCTTTTTTTTTTCCTATGATAAACAAGACAAGCTCCTTCATGCCTGCTCTACCAGAGCAATTTTCTTTCATCCAGGTGCCTGCTTTACTCATGAACAAGTTTGAATTCTCAAACATGAGTGAACAAATTTTCCAGATAGTATCTTACTAATACTCTTGACAAATAGCACTAATATTTTTCCAATTTTAAGAAAAAACTTTCCTCACCTGGTTCATCCTGAGATTACTTGTCCCTTTTTGCATTCAGGTTGCCTTGTTCCTCTGACTGCATCCTGTGGCTGACTAGCCTTTTTATTTGTGGGGTTTTTTTACTGTGCCCTCATGAGGAATGCCACTTTACAACAGAAATTTATGTTCTTTAACCCAGAGGATGGAGTTCAGCTCCTCTGTCTTTAGGGACTTTTGGAAAATTATTTAGTCTGTCCTGAGAGGAGTCCAAGACAGGTGGGATAAATGAGCAGTAAAAAGCTCCTATTTCTATGTGTTGAATACAAATGCCTTAAGAACTGCTATACTGTGTAGTATTTCATCAACAGATTATGTGAATACAGTGTTGCATTCCCCATCCCCTAGAAAAGAACAAAACAACTTACTAGACGTTTCTAGATTTTCTGAACTATTCCCTTATTTCTCATTTTAATTTAATAAAGACTAAATGCATTGTCTGTGGTTCTCTCTGGTCGTTACTTTTGGCCCTTGATGTTATATATATTTAAAATTATAATTAATGTATCCTTGTTGTCTGGGAATCATCCCTCACTCCTGCTTCCCCAGAACCAAGGATTTTTTCTTAATTATTAACAACCAAATTAATTATTTCTTAAGGTAATACAAAAGACACAAAACTTTACTCTGCATTGATATACATTAGGATAAGCAGAGTAAAATGATGCATCACTAGAGCTGCTGTTATTGAGTTCCTTTAAGGATTTTGTGATAGCATTTTCCTGTAAGTTCCTTCATTATTCCAGATATCCTTTATAGTGTACACTCAGTTAAATGTATCTTATGCATTGCCAAATCTAATAATTTCAAGAAAAGGAGAGAAAATATTCTACAAATGAGTGGCTGGGTTTTTTCACTTTACAAGAAAAATGTCAGTCATTTCAGACTTTTATAAATCCAGCTGTTGCTGAAGTGTTCAGAGTCTGCTGTCTGAAGTTTGATCAATGCTAGCTTTGATGGTAAGATCTGTTATCAGTTTGAAGTGGCATGTGATAGGAGGTTCTTTAGCATTTTATTCTAAGTTTGGCCAGAGAGATGAAATTCTCTAACCATTTTTACCTGAAACTGTGTTTCTAAATTATGATGAGAACAGAAATAATCTCTTTATTGCTCCAGAATTTGTCAGACACCTGTAGGAACAAGCTGTACCATGGGATTCTGTGTCTCTGACTCTAGGTTGCCAAATTCAACTATCAGAGCACCCAAAATTGGAAAGAAAAAACAAGTTCTTTCTCCAAGGGCAAAAATGAAATGTTTCCCTTTTTAGACCTTGCTTCCTTAGCCCCTCTTTGCTCAATCCTGATGCATGTTAAAAAAAAAAAAAATTCCAGGCCCAGTCCGTGATACTAAAATCAATCCAGACTTCTTAAGAACCCCCCAGGAATTCACAAGTGACTTGTCAGCTGTGTACGGTCCTGTCTGGCTTCTTCTCTAATGCACCGTGCATTTGGTGCAATCCTCGCCACCAAGGCCCGAGCAGGGCTTTGGCCAGAGCCCATCTTTCTGGAGGCAGTGCCTGAACTGCATTCAGCAGAAGTTCCTTCCACAATCTCAGCTGGAAAGTTCTCCCCACCAAAGTGGTGGGGAAAACTTTCTTTTATGTTGGACTTTTAGGGGAGGCCTCAGATCACATCTAGGTCTTGTACTTGTGTCTATTGGGTTAGAAAGCCCTTTATCATCAAATTCTTTCATCTTCAATGAGCACAACTTGAAGACTCTCTCCTAACATTATTACATGCCTAATCCATAGGTTGAGCTCCTTTGAATCTTTGTATATCCTCCAGGTCTTCAACCATTGCTTTGGATCCTCTTTGAGCTCCCTCCAATTTTTTTGAGAGCAGTCTTGAAAGGTAAAAACAAGAACTGCCCTGTTGTAGAAGCTGTTGAAACAATGCCAGCTACAGAAACTCCCAGCCAACTCAATTACTTGTCTTCTCAGGTTGGTGTTTTACATACTGAATTCCACCACTTAGCTCCATCCTCCTGCTAAAAGGCCAAAATAATCAATGACATTATCATTCAACCTCAAGATCTTCATCAAAGGCTCACAAATTGGAGGCATGGTTTCCCCAGACATGCTAAAGACGTGTCAACCAGCACACACACATGCCAGGTCACAGTTCAGAGATGTTCAGGTGCTCGCTGTCTCCAGACCCAGCTCCTTGGAGAGACTCATGGGCAGGTGGGAGCCAACACACGCTTCAGCCACGTGTTTGAAGTGAAGAACTAGAAAACAGCTATCTTGAGTTGTTTCACAACAAGTACCTCGTGCACAATGTAAACATATCCACAGAGACATTCAGACTCTCTTTAGAGGCCCAAAACTGTACTCATAGGTCTCCCAGAGCAAAAAAAAAGTCTAGAGAGTAAATAAATAGTCTTTTTACCTTCTGAGATGAGATTTCTCAAAACTAGGCATGAAGGGCAGGGAAAATGTAAAATTACATAATTTTGCTTTTTTAAAGCACCAGGTTGGGGTTGTTAAATTAACAATTCTTATATAAAGGCCTCTTCTTTAGAAAATGTATTGCTAAAAGAGCTATTACAAAGTGAGTCAGAAGCAGAGAAAGTGCAAAGCCATTAAAGAGTATATGTTTAAATAGTATGATAAGCACTTGCAAGACTTTTGTTGGATCTGTATCCAACAATGATCTTGCAGTGCTTTGACCTCCTGAGAACAGAACTGACAGTCTCCTACTTGATCCCCATTCCTCTGTACCCCTCTGGCTTTTGGGCTGAACTTTGGTTATTTTAGCTTGAAGTTGAAAAAGGAACTTATTCAGCTCTTTCATCTGAAATTCAGCAGCTACCTAAAGAGCAGACTTCCTGGTTCATGTATGGAGCAGGTCATATTCCTCTTTCACTATGACTGTCAGGTCTGTCATATAACCTCCACAAACCCACTGCAGGAGAAATTCAGACATATTTTAGAGAAGTAGCTTGCTTTAGCTAAATATAAAAGGGCAGGGACTTGCTTTCAAAGACTGAAATTTTGCTTTAAAAGTGATCTTACTAAGAGAAGGAAAATGAGTCAGTAGCATGTGGAACATATATTATGTGTGAGACATCTTACCCAAGCAAGGGGAAAGGGGATACAGAGAGAAGTTTTGCCTGCACTTGCAACAATCTTCAGAAGCTTTTTCCCCCCTTGGTTTGCAGGGCTGCATATTGCTTTGTTCATATACAGAAGCAGTCATTATGTGTATCCAACCTCCCAAATTAGCAAGCAACTCAATTACATCTTCCTGTCTGGTGTCACTGCTTTGAGTGGCACTGCCAGTACAGCCTAGCAGTGAAAACATATTAAATGGTCCAGTTCATCTGAGTTTCAAGATAGGTTTTAACATATCCCACCTCACAGCATGCTGTGGTAGCAGCAGAAAAAAGAAGTGGCTGGAAAGCTTCTGACCCAGACGGCTTTCCACTGCATTTGAGGCATTCTGTAACTCCCAGAGCTCCAGCACCAGTTCTTTGATAACTTGTCTCTCCACTTTCTCATCATCCCTCAGAACTGTTGTGCTTTCCAAGCAAGGATGTGACTAATAGGAGGGAAAGAGGATAAAAGAGGGACTGGGGATAAAATTATGATATCACATGGCCATTTGGCACTGATCGGATTCAAAAATCACGAAGTTGTCAGAAAGAGAGATCTGAGATACTAGACAGGTCTAGTAACCTTTACAAGAAACACCCACATGCTCTTCCATCTTCTAACATTTTCTCCTTTACGTGTGTGCATGGCAGGAGGAAGCTATTACTGCTTTCATTTTACACATGAAGAACTGGGACTCAGTGCTTATAACTAAACAACCCAGTGCAGGGACGCATGCAGTTCAATCATGTAGCAGCAAAACAGGCCCTGGGAAAAGAAAAGCCATGCTTGCTTAGCTAGTCAGCCCTGCTGGAAAGCAACCTGTGCCTTGCTAATGAGATTATCCTGCTTCCAGAAACCAGGATTTCTCATTAAGGGACTCTCAGTATCTGAAATCTGGCTTTAGAAATTGTCTTGGTATGAAAAGGTTCAGAGCTGGCTTGGTCATCACTGCATGGAAAGGTACCCAAAGGAACTGAAAGGATCATCAAAAAAAGCAGTGAAGACTTTCAGAGGAAGCTGGGGCAGAGAAAGCAAGTGTAGCCAGAAGTGTTTGCCAAACTAACCCCCAAACCAATGAAATGTCTGCTGTTCTGCCAGTGGCTATGGAGACTCTCACTCACTTGAAAAAGCTTTGACTTGGGCTCCTGGGTATGTCAATGGCTCCACTGAAATTATATTACTGTTTTCATAAGCTATTTATTTCCTGTTAATACCTTGGAAAAATTTTTAGAAGAGACATAAATGAAGACAGTATTGCAACTTGGCAAGTTCACTTCAAAATTCATTAGTGCTCTTTTTCTATTTTCCTTTGCAGAGCTCTAGTGCCTGTCATCAATAGTCAAGGGGAGAGTTGAGGGCTCTTTTGTTTGATTCTGATTCTACAGGGGAAAATCCTACTGGCTTCAGTGTTTTGACCCTTAAAAATTATTGATTTTCCCCTGGGAAGCTGCAACTTTAAAATATTCTGTACTGATACATTTTTAAGTCTGCCCAGATGTAAAATGTTTATATGAATTAACTTGACTTTTTGAGTACCTGAGACAGAAAAAATTCCTAATTAAAGAAGATATATTCTGTATTAGTCTTTCCTATCTATTGTGATTCAACCCATATGATCAATCTATTTTCCTTCTGTCATGGATTGCAGAGATCATTAGGCTGTGGTGATTTAACGTAATGCCGTGCTGTGTTTGTACAGAAACACTGCACAAGGGAGATTCCAAAGGGATTTTAGCAACCCTCTTCTAACACAGGATTTTTGAATAACACTACTTGGCCCTAGGCAAAAGAATTTCCTTTTGGCATTTTCTTTTCTCCAATGAAAACACAAAAAGTGGAAGTTAGATAGTACTGCTGTTAGAGCTTTGTTGCAATGAGAGAAAAAGTGGTGTCCACAACAGCATGGATGCAGCAGCTGAGAGACAGCTCCTCTGCTACACCTTCATTTGATCTGCTTCTTTCCTAGGTCTTCATGGAACTGATCCATCTCTTGGACCATACCTAGCACATTCCACTTGCTTTTCTTAGAATCCTCTGCATCATTGGGAGTTTGGGGGGACAGAGAGCAAGTAATGAGTTCGGTGTTGAGATTTTTGTGTTTTAAAAGTCAGTTATTCAAGAAATGCTTGGAAATTTTAAGGTTTGCTCTGTGTGGATTTCTGATGGAAATAAAAAGATGAAGACAGAACCTGTCAAAAAATCCATAAGCAGAAAAAGCCACCTATACTTGTCCTTGGCTGCAAGCTGAATGGAGTAGGAAGCACCAGAACACAGCAGTTCTGTTTCGTGCACTCACTAGAGCCAGTGAAAAGTGTTAATATTTTCATAGAAAACATTTCAAAATAATCTCCCCTCTGCAACAGCTTTTGGATTCTCAAGTTTTTTTTTTTTTCCTTGTTTGTGGTTTTTTCCCTTGCTGTCCTTCCATGTCAACTTTACTGGTGCAAGACAAGAGAGTGGAAAGGTGGCAAGTAATCCAGCTAACTAGATACATAGGTAGGTATCTTGCAGTGACAGGGCTGTAAATATGACTTAAGTTAATCAGGCCTGTTGAATTGAAATGTAATTTTCAGGTTTCCTCCCATAAATTCAGCCCATGCCAGACCCGTGTTTGGTCCCTGTGGCTGACACACTGTGCTGAAGGCACTCACACATCTGTGCCCCGGCAGCTGGGGGTACAGCATGACACTGCTGCCCAGCAAAAAGAATGTGTTCCTGCTCCACTGCAAACACAGAACAGACTTGTCTCTAAACAGGCTGTTTATTCTTTTGACTTGCATTTGTCACCTGTAGATGTTGAATTGTAACTTAGTCTTGTTTCCATTTACTTCTCTTTTGTGCTGTGCATAGAGAAAGAAGCAGTAGGTCCTTGAACAGTTCCCAATTTTCATTAACAGTTCTCTAGTTTCTCTTCCTAAGAAACTATGTCTACTTACTTAGGGTTTAGAGAATTGGCTCACTCTTTTCCTTTAATCATTTCATGCAGTTTTCTGATTGCATAAAGAAAGTCATAGAACCTTTCCCTTCCTCTGTAAGATTTAAAATAGAGCTACTATTTCAAGTCACCTCTCCTGAGTGCAAGACTTTCTGTTTTTAAAACCTGGCTCTTACTTTTAAATTTTCTTTAGAGTTCAGCATTAGATAACTTGCAAATCCAAACTGAAGTCACACAAGATTTTTTTCTTTTTCTTCTATATACAGCCAAATAGATGTTTTCTTGCATCAGGGCTGTCTTTTGCACCTTGAAGGGGTAATATGCACTAGAGGGTGGCTATTGTAATTTCAGAATTTTGTAACTGAGGCAAATAGTGTAATAAAACCAGCATTAAACTTTGATAAACTTGAGACAACTCTGAAAAAAATAGTTTCTTAACAGAAGACTTCCTAGTGCATGTTTGGACTACCATTTAAATGGCCAATAAAATTTTGGCCATGAGCCCACTTCTCTCCTTCTCCCTCCCCTCCTTCTCCTGGTGCTGCAATTTACAGAAGCAGAAAGAGGAAATCTGCTGATGACGTTTTTCCAACTGAAGAACAATTTTTGCTTAGTGTTCCCTGTAGTGTTCTTTGCATAACGTTCTCATTTCTACTCTTTTTTTTTACATGATGGCAGAAAGAACTGGTTCCTGCAAGCCTTGGTGTGCCCATGCTTGCTTTCCTGCAGGGAGAAGAGCAACATGGAGGCTGAGGACACAACTGCAGAGTTTTTAGCCAGGGTTCCAAGTAGTTCCTAGTGCCCAGGATGAGCCCTGTGGTACCACATACTCACTTTTGTGAGCACTGGACACACTCCAAGGGCAGAGTCTGAAAACTGACTCTGTTGAGACTACTGTCTGAGTATATCCTTAAGTTATGTCTCACAAACATTTAAGGAGACAGGCACATAGCATAGGGACACTTCCACGCTGACACCACTGCCATCAGATGGCCTCAAGATATTTTGCAAGGCATATTTGAGAGAGCAATAGGCCTTTAAAAACTGACAGACCACAATCCCAAAAGCTGTAGGGTTGCTGGCATTTCAGCATTCAGTGGCCCTTCCTGATAGCTGACAATATTAGATGTTTTAGAAGACAATGAAAAACACTTTGTAAAATAATAGTTTATTTCTTTTTCAGGAAAACTAATAGTGGCTAAGTCATTGGATGAAATCTACTAATCCAAAACTGACAAAATATATTGCATGGACATATCAATGTCAAAATAACAAAAGTCTCTCTCTCCTGACTTTCTAAAGTCAGGAAAGATTATAGACAAAAGGACTTTAAAAGTTCAGAGAAAAATGCTTGCTGAGTGAAATGCTGGTGAGATTACATTTTTAAAAATGGAGAAATATTCCAAAACTGGTGAACAGTAAATTTGGCTTATTTGGCAAACAGCAAAAGAATAATCCTATTTTGCTTATTGCACTTCTGTGTCCGTCATTTGATTCCAAGAAGGCTGAAAGGAGTGAGATGTACCTTTGTAGCACAAAATGCCCACTACATGCAGGGACTTGGGGGTTCTGTAGGGCATTATTGAACCTTAATTCTCTTAATACTAAGAAATGATGTGGGCATACAGAGTTGATGGGAAGGATCCAAAAGATAGCCCCATTTCTACTGGTTTCTGTTCACTTCTGAATGATATCCAGTATGTCAGGCTCAGGTTACTGTTCCCAGGCTCTCCATGCTATCTCTTTTTCCTTCTTTAATTCAGTTAATCTTTCCCTATTCTTGCCATCTGTTTAGTTAGTCTGTCCTAAACTGTTTCTTTTGCAACACTGCTGCAATCCTGCAACCAGCAAGATAACCAAGAGCTGTCTTTGGCAGCCCAACACTAGTGTAAATTTGCCAGGTCTCAGAGTGGCTGATAAAGCTTTCTAATACATTTTTTTCTTTGTCTAGCACCAAGCTTGGAGGAAGCAGAATAAGAAAAACACTCTGTGGCTGTTTTGCTGTCTAATTCTCCCTCTCTTCTTAGGATTTTTTTTTTTTTGTCTTGTCCTCAAGAAACTAGGAGTCAGTTTTAAGTAAGAGTCAAAAAATAAATCTCTTTTCTGTTCCACCAAAGGGACAGTTAACACCATAAAAATTCAGGAAAAGGGAGTAAAGGAATGTTCACCAGAACTTGCTGCAGCTAAATGGAAAGGAAAAAAGAGGGAGGGTTAATTCCATTTCCTTTTTTGCCCAGGTCTCCAAAAATGTCCAAGTGATTATTAGTGGTACTGTTTGTCACCACATCATAAAAGAGAAGATCATATTAGCACCTGTGAATCTCCATGCCCAAGTGCTTTATTGAAAAGAACTCAGAGCAAATGTCCCTCCTCTGCTGCTGCCTTCTTAACTGACTGCCTGTTATTGCCGCAACCAGTGCACACGGCAAAATGCATGCTTCTGCCTCAATATGATATTTTAAAAGGCAGTTAAATGCTCTGGCTTCTTCATAAGAAAATTTCTCACCCTCAGATTGTCCATGATGAAGCGAACAGAACTTCTTAGCCACTAAGTGGCATTTTATGGCAATGGAAATTTGGCATTTGTACCTGTTTCAAATATGGTCCCTTGAGTCTGTTTCCTTTTAGTGAACACTTCATTTTACTTATTTTTTCATCGAGTTCTGCTGATGACAAAACAAAGCAAGGAAGGCTGACTGGAAAATTGGAATTCCGTGTCATTAAACTGCTTCTAGTTTCAAAATTTGTTTCTGTGTTCATGCGAATGCAATCCGCGACCTTTCCACTGAAAACAAAGCTCTGCTCTGTGACAAAGCCCCCAGAGAAGGTTCACTGTGGTTGCACTCCCCAGGAAAGGACGAGACTCCTCTGGAGAGCTTTCACTAACCAGACTGGGGTTGGAAACTTGGTTTTCCATAGCTGGGAGAAAGCCAGGGCCTTTCTCTTAGCTTGTCTCTCCTTCCCTCTATACATCATCTGGAGAAACTATTATGCCAAATTTTGGTGAACTGACATTTCAATGTTTGACTGCTGCAACAAAATGACATTTTTGGACAAAAAAAGAACTGTCAAAAGATTCTTAATGTTTTATAGTTGAGTGCCCAAAAAACGTTCTCTCTACAATTCATTACTGTATAAACTTTTGAGAAAAGAAGCAGCCCTCTAAACTTTTCTCTCATCAGTTGCACTGAAAACAGCACTCCAGTCTTGGTGCTTAAGAATCAAGGCTTTTATGCCGCAACTTTGATGACAACACAAATGTAGAAAAATAAATTGTCAGCGTAACTTTTAAGAAAACTGAACTCTACAATAAGCCGTACTCAAAAACAAAATTTAAACTCACTTTTCTTCTGAATCCTTTTTTATTTAATTTTCTGCAGTAATACTTGCAGGATACTTGAGTTTCATATGCATAATTTAGCATGGAAAAAAAGTGAACAACTGAGCTGTAGGTGACGCTTGGGGCAGAGACAGTAAAATGAGATCTTATTGTTGAACTGGCAATATGGCCTGTCCACCTCTGAGAGCAGAAAATGTACCCTCAAGTATACTGTGACAATACTTTAATCAGCATAAAATGGAACTGCCGCTGGAAACATGGATCTCACACTTGATGCACTGTATTCTTCTCTTTCCTGCCATCTCTTTTCTGCATGACCGCTTCCCACACAAAGAACAGGACAGCTTTAGCTCTTCTTCTCCCCTGATCTTTTTCATCACATGTGATAGGAAAAATGGATGGATCAGAGCTGGGAATGAATAAGCGGATGGGGATGGACAGAACAATATTTTTTATTGCAATGGTGATGTCTTTTTAAGGAGAATTACAGCATTTGCTGCTACGTGGTAGTTTCTCCAGGTAAAGTCACCAGGAGCCATGAATTTCACTGTAACATTTGGGTTATGGGGAGATCTGTTTTTATGACAATTGCCTCTCTGTTTGCACCACAACAAAAAGAAAGCATATTTGGACCATCCTGAGAACACCCATCTTCCTGAAATGGAGCAGATGGCCCTGGACTCTAATAGATGCTTGGCACACTCCAGGCTGGGCTGTATTATATCAAAGGTAACCTCTGGCACACAGACTGCAGAATGGGATGTGCAGCACAACACTGGATTTCACTCTCCCATCAGAATTCAGACAGTCCACATACCTAATATTTCTTCAGCTGTTGGGAGTGGGATTTACATGCTTAAATTTCTCAGATTAAAAAAAAAAAGTCTATTTTTTAGTTTTGACTAAACAGTATTGTTCCTCTAAAAAAATCACACAAGACATAAATAAAGACACAAATGCAGATGAACTGTTAAGTAATTTGCAATAGTTTGAAATACTTATATTCATACCATGCTTGTAGAGTCTTTTTCACTGGAATATATATTTGCCCTTGTTAACAAAGATGCTATTCCATTTAAGTCAATTGGGGCTTCTCTGGTGTATCCTAGAACAGAACTGGTGCCAAGATATGAATCTTACTCAGTTCATTAGACTCTCCAAAGCCATAGATTAAATAAGCAAGTATGTCACTAAATCTGTTCAGCATTAAAATGATACAAAATGTATTTTTCTTCTTCCAACTAAATAGTTTTCTTCAAATTTGAACCAGATGGAAACACAGTGAGTTATCTGAGATGAGCTCATCTGGACTTCTGAGTGGAATGTCCGACATTTGGTCACACATCTTGAGATGTTAGCTAAGGTCTGAATGGGGAAATTTTGATCATCTTGTGTTTACTCTTGTGGATAGGCTCATTAGCTTCAATGGGCTACAAGAAAAACACATGACACATGCACAGGCAGAGTAAGACCATGCAGGACATGGTTCTGTATAAAATCTCTCAAATGTGGTTCACATTCCAAAGAAAATTGTCCCTGAAAAGTCCAGCAAACACAATAAATAAAAGCTCAGCATCAAAATCAGTTAATGTGGAGCAGTTCTTATTTTTCTATGTCTTCCATTAAACCTGCTTTCACTATATTTGTCTGGAGGATTAATATTTCAGGGGGCACACTGACTCGTAAGTTTTCTATGGAACCAGGCATACTGTTACCATTTGACTAATTTAAAAAAGCAGGCATGTACATTATTTCTTGTAATAGTAATCAAAAAAAAAAAACAACAAACTATGAGGGAGTTTATAAATGTAGAGCAGCAGATATTAAATCCCCTTGCTTTCAGGATTAAAACCAAACATTTCCAATGAGAGCTCACTCCCACATGGCAAGGCTACCAGGAAACTCCATGTGGTTCAGCTGTAGAGTCACTTTCTGTAGTCAGGTACACCAAGTGCTGCAGTCAAACAGCTCCTGTGTTGAAGAAGTACCCATCCTTTATTAGCCCAATCAGGCTAATCTTGCCTCACTGAACTCAGGAGAGTTCAGCTGTTGTCTTCACTGAGGCAGGAATTTTACCTTTAGTCAAGAGCCTGAATATTAAATGTGTTGAGCTCCCACATTTGCAGCAAAGAAAATGATACCCAAAAGTACCTCCTCTATATTATTATGTACATTCAATTTTTAGACGGTGTGTGATGGCTGCTTCAGGCTCATTTACCAGGCTTCCTGGTAAGATGAATTAGCATAGGTGGAATTCATCTCTGTGAGAATTAAGCTGCTTCTAATATTTAGACTGAGCAGGTTTGGTTTTTTACACTGCATTGAACTGGGGCCAGCATACTTTTAATGCGCAACTCTCCTGACTCCCATGAGCAAGCTGGAAGAATCTGTTCTGTGGCAATGAAGAAAATCTGCATACCTGAGAGAGATTTAGCAGCCATCTGCCTGAAAGTTTTTCCAAACTATACTATAGACTTTTGGGCTTATTTTTTATTTTTTAAACACTTTGTATCATAGTCCTAATCAGAATGGCCTGAATTTATTCTTCCTATGACTCCACTGCAATTCAATAACTACTTTGTATTTATTCTTTCCCTCTCTTGGAAGGAAGACAGTGAAAAGATCTGCATTTAAACAAACTTCAGGCTCATAAGATAGCTTTCTATCCTGAAGAATTCAGAGTTTTTATGGTTTGCGGTTGTTTTTAAATCAAAATCAGATACCCAAATCTGATTTGTATTGGCTAAATTCCAGTGTATTTCTCTTGCCTGATGTTTCCCTCTGGCTAGCCTTGCATCTTCAGCTGTGTGCAGCCAGAGGAATCACCAGCCATGGGGATGTTAGTTGAATGTAACTGAATAAATCTGGGCTGTGATGCCTTCATTTTGTGACTTTCTTTTTTGATATTCCCAAAGTGTTTCACAGAGACTTAAAAGTTTGTGGGCCAAGATTTAGATTATTACTTGATACAGACTATTCTGCAATATAAACAAATTTGCACACGAACTCAAAGCTGAATTTATCCAGCAGAAATGTCTTGGTAGGACTTTACAGACACCAGGAAGAATGAAAAATAGCAGGATGAAAAAAAATAAAATCATACTTACTGGAGCTGTGGACATTCTCAGGATAATTAGTTACATATGTTTTGGTTGTGCCCTAGGGTAAAATAAGTTCTGGGATGAGGTAATAAATAAATTAAATGTGGTTTTGGAAATAGTTATCCCTCACTACCCAAAATGTCCACTGCTAAAAGAATTTGGAGGCAGCCAACTTTGGAAATCTGAAAGGACCACAGACACAATTTTTATAAGGGCAACAATACTGTAAAGAAGACACCACAAAAACTGAAGTCAGCACAATTTTGAATGCTGCTGATTGATGTGCTGAGCTAATCTAACTGATAGATTTTGGAAAGATTTGTTTGAATAAGCTAGGTGATTTAGAAATGAGCTATATAATGTAGCCCTACTTAAAGTCATCAATTACTATAGCAGCAGCTGAAACACTAGCTACATGTTTTGATCACATGGATGAATTTTATAAACACTGAATTTCTTTCTCCAGCCGCCACCCTTCCTTTTTTTTCCTCCATTTTTTAGAGTGGAAAATGTAAATACAGCCTGGTATCCCTTATTGTGTTGTGTGTTCATTTACTACTGTTATTCAGCCTTGCTTGCGGTACTTCAAGAGCAACCTTTTTAACTGTGTCCTGCCCCTGTGATGAAATAGAGAACCTGCTTGACCCAGCCAATCTGAGAAGACATATTTTAAGTCCTTGACTAATCACTAGGCTTTTCCTTAGGGCTAATATCCATTTTCAGTGGAAAAGACAGATTTCAAGAACTTGACAACATGCTTTAGTTTTATTTGGTCTTGTAGAAGCAAGAAACAAGTAAATTTGCTAGAGTCTCCTGAGGTTTTGGTAAACTGCAGAATTTCCTTCTCACAACATGTATAATTAGCCTCAGAACTTTTTCATCAGCTTTCCAGAGGACTTCATGGAACTCTCACAATTTAAAATGTATTCTTTTGTTGGACAACGTATATTAATACTTAGTTTACAGTATCAAAGTAATTTCTACATATCTTTGCTTCAGTTATCCATTTTAGCTCTTCTCATTCCTCCCCCATTAGATGGAGGATGATTCTGGGGTGGCAGCTCCAAAGTAAGGACTCTCCCAGTGGAAAATAAGAATCAGCGAGTCCTGGATCTGGTGTATCCTTGCAATGCCCATTTAGCATTTTATTAAACAAATGGAGACAAATCAAGGCCTGTCAATTTACCACTCCTGCCCCTTTGTGTCAGAATAAGCCTCAACCAGTTTACCTCAGCCCGGTCACAGGTAATGAAAAATTAAAATTACTCCAACATCCAAAGGATTTTAGTCAGGGATTTGACTTAGGTCTCTTTCTTCTTAGTCAAGAGGTCACTAGTCTTTGGGTTCTTCCATCAGTAAATTTTTAAAACTTAGCAAAAAGAGAAAAAGACAAATTAACTTCCAATTCTGTCTTTGCTGTTCTGCTTTTTCCACTTAGAACGCAGGTGTAGGTTTTCTGAGGTGCACAGTATCCCCATCAGTTGTCCCCTCCTGAGGCAGAGACAGAGCAACTGAAACATAGCAGAGGAAACTAATGGCAAGGTGTCCTAAACTTAATTGATCTTGGGTTGACGCGTATAAATAAAAAGACAAGGAGAAAACTGAACCCAAAACCTGATTTGGATGTTTTGAAGGAGCTTTAGGAGGGACTGCCACCTGGAGAACTCAAAATGCTTGAACATTGTGGTCTTCCAGCTGCCACAGAAAGGACGTGTCAGGGGACCCACACAAATTCCAAAGTGGCCTTTGTCGTTATAGAAGCATTTTCATAGAATATCAAAGATACATGCTAAGTCCAAAAAAGCTGTATGAGCAACTGTATTTTCTCAACTGAATTTAGCAACACAATCTGTCTAAAGCCATTGAGAATTATCTTTTAAAAGTAATCATTGTCTGTTCTATCAGTGTATTTCTGAAGCACATTCAAGGGTGTTAGAGAAATATGAGGTATTGTGGGTAGAGGTAATCTGGACTGTGTGCACCAGTGGGTGCTCACAAACACACATTAACCACAGCTGGGGACTGGAATTAAGTTAGAGCTAAGCAATTTTTTACAGGATTGCATTTTACAATGGTAGGAAGGAAATAATTTTAATCACATAAGTAAAGCAAGTATCATTCATTTACTTCTTTCCATAATGATGTGTCAGTGTTCGTAGACCTTGTTGTGAAATCCTGTGCTCTGAGCAGCAGCAATTTTTGTAATAACTGGTAGAACTTAAGGATCAGGATTCATAGATAAACCAGGCTTCATAGATATTAGATAAAGGGCTGTGCATTGCAACATTAATAATATATTAAAATTTAATAATAATCTTGATCTTATACAATAAAAAATGTAGGGCTGTAGCACAAGCACAACTCATGCTGATTTTTTTTTTTTTTTTGCATGCTGAGAGCTGCTGCTGTAGTTGCACCACCAGACTGCCATTCAAAAGATGTAGGGATAGCCACATGTTTCCTGTGTGACTTCTTATAAATTGCCTAATGTCTGTTTCTTAACTCCTCATCCATGAAACAGAATTATTCCCTTGTAGCGCAGGAATGTCTATTAAAACACAAGCGTTAATGAGCAGGTACAGTAGCAATAAAAACTCTAAAATGGCCATAAGGAAAATGTCAGAGTGAAAGCTCTCTGTATTCATATTTGTAATTTATTCCTAACTTCAGGCCCCTCCACATTTTCTGCAGACCTCTGCTAATACCCCACAGGTAAACTTATTCATTTTCTGCTTAATTCCCAAGAGAACATAACAAAACCACTTTGTTTGTCTAGATAGTCTTTTATCAGAATAATTTTTTTATTTCTTTCAACATGTTGTGGATACAAATGAAATGAAAAAATATATCAAAGTACAGGATCATCAATGACTATTTATCTAAGAAATGAAGTATCATATAAGGAAATAATCGTACAAAATTTTGTACCCTTCAACAATCTTTGCCAGTGGTAAATGTATTGCTGAAAATTTGATTTGTCCAACGTGAAATTCAGACATGTTAGAGAGTAAATTGTCAGTCACTTAATAGGTAGGAAACCTGTAAATGGATTATAGCAATGCCTACTTTAGGAGTTTCCAGTAAAAATGCTCTGATTAAGCCCTGAGTGTATTGGAGCAACACTTTTCATGATAGATAAGTAAAATGGAGAGGCGAAGAGTGAGGAATGATGAAAGATTGCACAACTGCTCCACGTGGAGTGAGTCTGCCCTAGCACTGAGGAACCATTTGAGGAAGCTGGGAAATGGAGAAGGGTGGGGCTGGTGAAACCCTGTCTCTCAGAGCCATAACCACATGTTTAAAATAGCATTGGAAAAATACACTCTGGCCCATCTTTGTTGTTTTTGAGGGCAGTAAATTCTCTACACAAGTCCTTTAAAACAAGCATGCTCGCACAAGGAAGAATAGGAGCCATCAGTGGCATAAATCATGTCCTTAATTTCCACACTCAGTTCTAGATAAGAAGGAGTTCCCAAAGGCAAGACTCCATGTAGTTATTGTCTAGCTGAAGTATCCCTGATGCACAGTGACAGAAAATATTTATTGTTAATTCCACAGAAAACAATAGAACAGAGAACAGGGAAAATCATTATTTACAATAAAAAGGTATGTGTGGGCTTTTGCATCATGAGTATTAACAGGTCACAGTCAGGAGTAATATAGTATTCTGGCACAATAAGTTTCCCCTTAAGAAAATATTTGATTTAGGCAGGGCAAGAGATTTTTCAATGATAAAGAAACAACAAAGAAAGCCATGCAGCTAAAAGCAGTAACTTCACTAAAGGTCTCTTTCTAACCAGTTACTTCAATAGAGAGGAAGTAGACATGCAGCTACCACAATCACAGCTACCATATGATTTTGATAAAATGCTTCAGGAGACAGTAAAATGACAGAATTAAAACAAAAGAGATACTCATTTGTGATCTATCCCAAATGAAGTCTGAAGGTCTTTATGTCACTTCATGCCAGCCCCTATTCCAAAATGGTTCAGAAGGCCCTTTCCAGAGGATGGCACTCCCACATGTAGGATGCTGAATCAGTTCTGAGTAGCCACACAAGAAACTTCTTTCCTACTTATGTAGCAGCTTCTTTTTTTAAAATTTGATTTAAACTGAGATGTGATACCAAGGCTTATACCCTGGCATGACACTGGGATTTGAGATTTTCATTGTAAGGAGTCAGTGCAGTTGTTTGATCAGTTACTAAGACAAATGGAGTCCTGAATAAACAGGTACAAGACAGCATGTCAAACAACAAAAGATATTGTCATGCTTCATCTCAGTGTTGCAGATTCTTCTGTATCAAATACAGACTTTATGTATTTGTCAACGTCACACGATCACAGAATGTCTGAGGTTGGAAAGAATCTCCAGAGGTCATCTGGTCCAAACCACCTGCTCCAGCTGGGCCAGTTTTCCAGGACCATGACCAGATGGCATTTGAATATCACCAAGGATCGAGACTCCACAACCTCATGGCAAACTGTGCCAGTGAAACAGTATTTCCTGACATTCAGAGGGTCTGTGCCAGCTGTCTCTACTCCTGCCAGTAGCCAGCATTGAAAAGAGCCTGGTGTCCTACTCTTAGCACCCTCCCATCATGTATTTATATACAGTGATGAGAACCGTATATGCCTTGTCTTCAGGCTGAACAGTCCCAGCTCTCTCACAGGATGCATGCTCCAGTCCCTACATCAAATCCATAGTCTTTCACTGGACTGTCTCCAGTAGCAGTTTTACAATAAGCCTCCTCATAACTGGTCAAGCTGAGGAAGAACTGTGTGTCAAGTTCTTAGAAAAAATGTAAAATCTCCTTCACATGAGGCCCATAATGATAAGTTAAAAATTAACTGTCAGGAATGTGTATGGATACCTGATCCTGTATCAGCGTTGGGCAGTTTGAGGTCCAAATTGTTTCCACCCAGCCATTTCTACGATACCTAGGTAAGACCTTCCTTTCTCCATTGGAAGTCAGCTCTTAGGTTGAAATACTCCTGATACATCTTCCTTATTGCACATGCATAGTTGAAGGTGGATGAAACCACTTCCAGCACTAGTGCTTCTAGTTACTTCTGACTTCCCAGTGGGCAGCATCACGTCCCCAGGCTCACAGAACCCCAGCCCACTAACCCCACCTCACTGAGGTTGCTTGAGCCTACACTCTCCTTCTTATACAGAGAATCACCATAGAGGGACCATTTCACCTCCTTTGCGCCTCTCTTACTTTTGCCTTGATTTATTGATTACATACCACAGTTCAGGAAGGAAATATATCATACTACTTTGCAGTCTTCTCATGTCCTCTTCTAAGTTTCTATGCATATTGATCTCCCATTACAGAAAACGCAGTTTGTTTTGGGAGCTCACAACTAATTCTAGCCTCATAATCAGATATGAATATTTCAGAAGGGAGAGTCTACCAGATAATCCAGAATACTTCAAAGGCTGATTGCAAATAATTTTTTTGTTTAGATTGATCTGACTTTAGATTAGTTAGAATTGTTGCTAATAAACAGTGAATGACTTTATGCTGAATGTTGCTGCCAGTTATTTAATTTAACTGTGCCCACAGTGAGATTTTTTTTTAGAAAGATCTCACAGGAATAATTACATTCTCTCACTGTAAAAGGATTTCTTCTTGTTTCTTCTTCTTGTTATGTACACATACTGCCAGTTCAGGCATTCAGCTTTGAAGCCCTTCTTGGTCTGACAGTGCCAGTTCTCAACCACTGTCACCCAAACTGTGTGGCAACAAAGGTTGCCATTCAGATCTCTGGAATACTGCCTTTTTTATTAATTGACTGTAATATAGCAGTTACTACTACAGTACTATTACAGTAGTCCCAGTGTGTATTATGATAGTAACCTTTCTGATATGCAAATAGAAATAAATTAATATCACAGTCTAAAGGGGTTACAGCATCTCCCTATGATCCTCTGGTTCGGACCCAAACCCTGCGGCAATTACATCTGTATTCTCACACTTATTCCTGCTGTGCTGACTTGGACCAATCTTCAAACATTTGCATCCTTCAGTTTCATCATTTGTGAAATGACACTTTTGTAGACCTTCATAATGTTTGTGAAAAGCGCTGAAATAGTGGGTTTAGAAGACACTACCAAACCCCGCAGTTAAGACCTTCATTTATTTGACTGTGTTTAACTTAGGATCTATGTGAGATCTGGTGGACTCATGCCCAGGGTAGCTGAACTCAGGGAAACCTGAGCCCATCCTGCTCATATTCCAACCTAGCCAGCTGTGGGGCAGTTGTGGTCTGCAAGCTAAGCAACCATGTCCAAGCTGAGATACCCTGTGTTAGCATGGGCCAGGGCTTTCAGGTTGGAGCCTGGCCATTTCAGTTAGATCAAAGGGCTCTTGGGCTATCTAAACCAGCACAAAGACACCTGGAAATATTCATAGAATCATAGAATAATGGCATATTCTGAGTTGGAAGGGATGCAACAAGGATTATTGTCCTCTTAGCCCTGCAGAGGACAGCCCCAAGAATTACACCATATGACTGAGAGCACTGTCCAAATGTTTCTTGGAGTCTGGCTGGTTCTGTCACCACTTCCCTGGCGAGCCTGTTCCAGTGTCCAGCCACCCTCTGGGGGAAGATCCTTTTCCTGATACGTAACATGAACCTCTCCTGACAGAGCTTCAGCTCATTCCCTTGGGTTCTGTCACTGGTCACCAGAGAGAAGAGATCAGTGTCTGCCCCTACACTTCCCCTTGTGAGGAAGTTGTTGACTCCTATGTCTCCCCTCAGACTCCTCTTCTCCAGGCTGAACAGACCAAGTGACCTCAGCCACTCCTCCTATATTCAGTATATTCCCCATCTCCAGGCAGGTATGGTTATTGTTAAACCACTCAGTGTGATAATTTTGCATCTCACAAATAGTAGGTCCCTATTTTTCCTTATTCATACATTCATTTCCCCACAGTCCTAGTTGGGTTGGTCACTACATCAGAATGGATTCATGGATTCTCAGCAGAGAAGACAAAAATGCATTTTGCCTTCCTTTGGATGAGAGGTCAGATTCTTTGTCATTGGAGAGGAGGGCAAAAAGCAGAGGTGTGGCAAAGACTGAGGGTAGAGCCCTCATTACTCATCCTGACATGGGAAAGGGCCCTAAGCTCTACAGCTCTGCCCTCCTGCTCATCCCTGCCAGAGCCACAGTGACAGGCCAAGGAGCAAGGCCTCCAAGAGACTGAGGAAGCTGCAGAGCCTTTTGTGCTGTCACCAGACATCTGCCACCCTTGACAAGCTCTGCTTTGCCTGTGCTGGGACCTGGCCCTGACTGGAGCCCTCTGCAAACAAAGGTGTCCCCAGTGCCCCAGCCGTGACGGGAGTGTGGCCCTGGAGCACTGGCAGCCATGGCTGTGGCAGGGAGGAGCTGCTGCTCTCGTTGTGGGCCGAACCCTCGGCCCTGGCAGGCCTCAGTGCCAGCTCCTCTGAGAAGGGCTTTAGCAGATCTGTGCAAGCAGTTAGGGCATGAACCGCCTCCAAGGAAACTTTCTCCCTAACCCTCATTAGTAGTTAGAGGTTGGCCACAAAGCAAGGAGCTTTACATTCTCAGACTTACAGACACCATTCTGACGGACGCCCCGACAGGAGCCGATTCAAAGCAGATCCACGGCGCTGTGTTGGGCAGTGTGGGCGCGCTGGTCTGCGTGAGGCACCAGCGCCGCAGCTCTGCACGGGATTGACACGGCTTTATCTTTTCTAAGCATTGCTCTTTAAGAGATTAAAAAAGAATTTTTTTTAATCTGAAGCCAAAATTTTGACAAGACTTCAAATTGCCCTGAAACTAAATCCAGACAATCTGCAAACATTTGAAAATGAAATCTGTTATGAAAAGTAATTTATTTTTAGTGGTTTAAACATATTGTTATTGACATTTCATGCAGTAGTTTAGAAATGTTGTCTAAAAGGATGTGTAATGTACAAGGCTGTCAATATTCTATGAGCTGATTCTCATGTTTTATTTTATAAGTGGACAGCTGTGTCTAAATGAAGAGAGAAGCCCCTTACAGATTGGGAAGCCTTCTGTTTGTACTGTGACACATTTTTTACAGAGTATTTCAACAGAATTTCCATTCTACAGGAAGTTTCAAACCGTTTTCATTCTGAAGGAGAGCAATTTGCAAAGTGACAATATTTTCCATGACAGGGAAATCCCAGCTTTTAACTCATTTCTGTCCCAAAGCAAGGAACTGTGTGGGTTCACTCTCACTCCTAGCCCCAGTGTCGCTTCTTGCATTACTTACTGTTGCTTTTCAGCACAGGATTTGCATCTCCAAGGTTAGCACGTATGATTCTGAGTACAGGATTAGGAAGATTTCATAAAATGAGCATGCCATATCTTTGGAGGTGTCTCTCTTCAGATTAGAATCACACTCTAGAGCTGAAGTCACAGCCTTAGATTTTATATTCTGTGTAACCAAGCCCTGCATTTTCCAAGTCATAAGGGTTATTACAAGCTGGTTTTAAAGGGAGTTGGGTCCTGAGCTGTGCAGCTAATTCTCAGATCCTTTTATTTGCATGAACAGCTTCATCTGTAATCATACTTGCATCATATGCAAACTCTTGTTTGCAATTCACATAAATTATTAATTCACAGCTTAAACTGCACATTTCCTCTATTAGTCACATTTCTTGGAGGCTTCTCATTACTACAGCATATGGAAGTCTTCTTTCCCTATGGTGCTGTGCAGTGATTAATTGTGGGAATCAAAAGATATGTAAAAGATATAATTTAGGACCAAACTCAACATAGAAATTTCCCTAGCGCAAACCTTGTCAAGCAAGCAGTAGAGTTGCTGAAAATTTACATTTTTACAAGCTTTTTCAGTGTTTGGAGACAATGTATTTTCATCTGGTCCAATGCTGAATGGAGTTTGAGAACTGTGTGTAGGGACTAATGACTGACTGAGAGGAGCTAATGGCTCAAACACAGTTGAGGGCCATTAATTGTGGGCAGTCATTAATTCTCAGACAACACCCAGTGTCAGAGCTGTTACTCTTATGAATAGTTGTTTAAAATCTTGTCCATGAATGTTTTTAGGGTTAGGTAGTTATAGTCAGCACATATGGGGTATTTCCAGAAAATTAATGCTTGTATGTTGGGCAGATTGCTTATGTCAGCTGTCCTCATGGCTCTCATTTGCTAATACATTTTGAATGATGAATTTTGGTTTATGTTTTATACGCTCCCAGTATTTAAGTTACATCTATTGATTTTCAGCAGCTTCTCTGTGTCGGGGTGTGTGTGTGTGTGTGTGTGTGTGAGTGCTCACCTTTTGCAGAAGAGAAACTCCATGTTGATGTATCTGGCATGACTTGTAACAACCAAAGGAAGGAATTTTAGGTAAATCACAAATGAAACCGAAAACTGCCCAGCGTGTTTCAGGTTATGTGAATATGCAAGAAAAGGACAAAGAAAGGTAGAGCAAGCTGCTGCCAACAGCCATATCAGCAAGGTATTTTAAAGTCAGTTGCAAACATGCAGACACATTCCTGTTGGACACACTCAGATTGCTCCAAGATGGGTACAGGACTGGTAAGAAAGTGCAAGTTCAAAGAACTACAAGGAGCTCAGGAAAATTATATTGGCCTCCAATTAAAACTTTGCCAATGATGACCTAAATAATGTTTTTATGGGTTGTATGGAATGAAGATGTAGTTTCAGTTCCATTCTCAGTAAAGGCCTATTTGCATCACCTAGGTCATCATTAGAGAAGATGTTAATATGACTTCCTTATTGGGGAAGCCAAGACCTAAGGGACAATGGAAAATGAAGCTTCCTTTTCCTATTAGAGTTGTTTGCTCCAGGTTGAGTTGGAAAGATATTGGTAGTGAAACACAAAAAGTATTCCTGTCCTATGTATGTCTCCCAGGTGTCTCAGCATGATTACTTAACAGCTTTCGTGACTGCAAGATCCATTTTTAATGGGCATTTTAAGGAAAGAAAAATCTATTGGTTTTTTGAGTATGACTACTAAAGCCAGCAAGCAGACATATGAAAAAGAGAACACATGAACAGCTGCAGATGTAATCCAGGCAGCCAAAAGACTAGTGTGAGCTTACTCTTCCAGAACTCAAAGCCTGCCAGAGGACACCCTCCCTTCTCCTTCTCCTTCTCCTTCTCCTTCTCCTTCTCCTTCTCCTTCTCCTTCTCCTTCTCCTTCTCCTTCTCCTTCTCCTTCTCCTTCTCCTTCTCCTCATCTTGCAGATCTGTTAATTTTCCCTACAGTTCCATAGATTCTGATGGTTTTCCTCACGTAAGAAAAAAAAAACTCAAGTTACTGGTGGGAAGACTTAGAAGGCTTACTGCGATCAAATTACTGTAAGAACAAGCCAGTCTCCAATATAACCTTATTAGTAATTTTGCTTCATTATAGTGTTTTCTCTGAGGGCAGTACATTTTAGAAGCTTTAGATTGTTCAGTAGGGGAAAATTTTATCTTCTGCACATGGAAAACAGAAGGGTCAAGGAAAGAGGTAAGGAAAGAGTTTAATTGTCAGACAAAATTAGGTACTTAATTCACCCTTATAAAACATGAAGGCAACTATGCAAATCTGAGAGTTGTGTATTTCCATGACAGGGAAACTGCCTCATCTGCAGATGCAGTTGTGTATTTTATGCACACCTGTTTGACTGCACAACAGCTCAGATTCTCGATCTGACCACTGCAATGAACTTTTCACAAGCAGGTCCCTGTGCATAGGTGCATTTTTTGATAATGTGGCCTCTAAGTCTTTCTTCAGAATAGTTTTACGGTTTCCATGAACTTTGCTCAAAAATGTGCCAAAAGACTTCCAAGTAACAAACATGCTTTTGCAATTTACTGAAACTTTCCCCTTGTGTTCCAGAGAAGCAACCTCCCCATTAGTCACCAGAGAGACACATGAGCCAAGGAGGAAGGAAAGGGAATCAGCTCGTAAAAACAGTCAATTCCCTTCTTTAGTGTCTACACTTGGTCATTAAATAAAAAAAAGAAGTGAAATCCAAACTTTTTCTTTTTTTTTTCCAAATGGGTCATTACTTCAGTGCAGATTGAATAGATGAGGACTATTTGCATCTTGATTTTGATCAGGAATTTTTGTAATCAGTTTCTTTTTTCTGCACTCCATACCCGAGTGGGGGCTATTGTGCATTTGAGGTACTCTGCATCCTTCCAAAGGAATGCAGTCTCCCAGGTATATCTTTTTACGCTTCTTTAAATGACCAGTGAACTATGTTACCCAATAAGCAAGGGGGTTGGAGTATGTTTGCCAGATACTAATTTTACTTAGAAAAAACCTGAGCCAAGGCCAAGGCACAAAGTTCATATCTAAATCAAATTCATTTTCCTCCAAAGATAGAATGTGTTGCAGTTTGAGGTTTCCTGCTGACTCCTTTTAAAAATGGACATTTAAATACTTGCAGTGTTGAGCTTGCTTGAGTTCTAGGCTTGGTTCAGTTGGGAACTGTTAATGTATATTTTGCAAGCTGTGTCACATGGAAGGACAAGCAAAGGAGATTATAATGTCTCTTCTGGCCTTAAGAATATAGCAGTCAAGTAGAAGTTGAATTTTTGAAGCAAACTGTCAGTTGATGCGTGATGAAATGGTAATTCCTGTTCATTTCCCACTACAATGCATTCAAAGCCCAAGAGTGACATTCAAACCTTACTTCCTGCAAGACAGTGCTGTACTTAGTAACACACTGTGTAGTATGAGTTGTACACTTGTAACACACAAATCCCCCTGCAATTTTTCAATAGTCAGTGATAGGTAGCAAAACCCAAGCACATGGCTCCTTTTTCTTGGGTTTTTCTCTGAAACCTTTCTCCACAAAATCACTTGAAAGATTTTGGCAGGGGGAGGGAGAGGGGTTTAGCTCCTGGATGCTCATAATACTGAACTGTAGAAATCCATAAAATAATCAGTGTTACATTGTCAGAGCACGTACTTTCCATGCATCCTGGCCAGAGCAAATTCTGGAAGGCTTTCTGGTGCCAAAGTAGTTGAATTAAATTTAAAAATAGCTAAATTTAGCTATCCCTCCAGATCTTAGTTTCTGAGTATCATCTGGCTGCAAATGGAGGTGCAGAAGGACTCTCAATCATGGGTCAAGTTATTGCAAATCAGCTGAGGCCCTGGAAATACCTGGCTGCACACTTTTAGTTTGGCCAAATGCAGGGTAGTGCAGCTTACTTTAGCCATCTTTCCCTGCAGGCAAAGCTACACCAAATTGCCTTACATTTTCTGTGGGCTCGAAGCATTCACACTGGATTTACCACATTTCAGCTGACAGATGGCAACTTATTAAACATCAGTATGCTGACGAATATTTTGAGCCCAAAGATTTCTGAGACTTTGAAAAGAGGTAATTCCTACAGTATGCTACACAGCTTCCACCTACACTGCTGACTATATGTTTGCAAATGCTTTGTGGGTATGAGGTACCATATTTGCAAAACCAAGCAGACGTGGCACTTCAGTGCCTCTCTCCTCCCTCCTGCTTTAACAAATTAGCATCTTATTGAAACAAGCAAGCTGTTTGGCACAGTTGTAAGTGTGGTTACATAACAAGGCCAAAAAAAGCAGCTCCCACAAATCCAAACCACAGATTAAGTCCAGTTTTAGAAGATAATATGTACAGTAGTGACAATGAGAATTAATGCCATAAGAAGGAACAACTCTCTGGCTCCATTACTCACAATAATTATGTTTAAAGGCTCATATGTAAACATTTCAAAATACAATAAAAATAGAGTATAATATTCTGGATGGCATTTTCCATTTATATATTTTCCCCACACTATAAGCTCACACTGGAGATAAGCAAACTAGTTTGTACTGGGCACTCTTTCATTCACCTAAAAGCTGTGTCTGGAAGCAGTACTTAACAGCATTTTGTGTTTGCATACACAAAAGAAAAGATAGAATAAGGAAAAGGAAGAAAGGTTGTAGGCTTCAGAACCAGTGTGTCTTGAACTTCTTCTGGAATGGTCCAAAAAGTGCACCTATAGAGTCTTAAGTAGCCTTTGCTGGCCCAGAATACCACTGGGTTCCTTTCTCAGGCATACATATTTTAGAGACAGATGAGCAGCCATGTTCCTATGCATGTGGATACTGAGTAACAAGTATTTGGAGATTTTTGGTAGGTAAAACTTTTTTTTTTTTTACTTTATTTGGGAAATGCTTCTCGTTACCTTTTCCAGGAGTATGAAATGAATCATGAAAGAACTGGTTGGCTGTCAGATAAGCTGAATATATGGGGCTCCTGAAATGTGTACCCTCAAATGGAACTTGACAATCACCTAGAGGTTCTTTGCTGTTTACATTTGTTTTGTAATTTTGCATTATCATTAATAATGAGGCCAAGAATGAAAACTAAAAGATGTGGGCTTTGTTCACAGGAATTAGAACAAGAATGACATGTCTTTGGCTACACTTGAATGGAACAGTAGTTGAGAATATAATCAGAGAAAAGAACAAGAACTTTCTGAGGCTGTAAACTATGATATACACAGGCTTAATAAAGTGTCACATGTGTCTTGAGATTCTGGCCCTATTATGTGCATTTATTTCTTAGTCCCAGTGGTTGATGTAGGAAAAAATCTGCAGCTACCATTTTATGAAATACTTGGTAGCTCTGGAATTGATTATGAATGACAACAAAGAGAAATGAGTTTCAGATATTCCAGAAATAGAGTCAGAGTTCTCATTTAAAACAAAACAAAACAAACAAACAAAACAACAACAAAAAAAACCCAACAAAAAACCCCACTCAACAAATAAAGCAGCCATTTGACCCAACCCTAAAGCTAAATTGTAGCATATGAAGCACAAGAACTAATTCCTTGTTATTACACTAATAGTTATCTTAGATATGTAGGGAGCTTGAGCAGTGAGTAAGGACTAGACATCCTTGTCCAAGACAATTTCTGATAATTTTTGAGTCTACACAACTCTGTCTCTGAGAACAAATCACAGAATGAACAATAGAGGGTGACTGCATAGCTATTTAAAACCAGAATCTTCTAACAGACCAGAAACCAATAAGAAAGCAGTATCTGTAAGGTTTTCACTGAAAATGGTCAAACAGAGAAAGCACTCTGGCTGAACAAGGTATGTGCCCTACAGATCTTATGCATGGGACAGAACACTTTGGGGTTGCTGATGGGAGTGAAACCAACATACCACTTTTCTGGTTTGATTAGGATGCTACCAAGCCAAAGTTTCACTACTGCTTTCTCAGTGCTTTGGAGTTTTCTCACCAAACAGGTCTGCTTCAGAAAAGAATCTCATCACTGAAAAGTTCACTCACAAACAGAATACTAATAATGCCTTAAGCAGCAGCCCAATGACTTGATGTTAATTGTCAAATTCCAACCTGCATACACTGATAGGTAATTCACCGTAGTTCAAAGGTGGCTCAAGACCAATTAATCAGAGACAGAAATTATTCTTTTAAAAGTGTTACACAGTAAAACCATAGGAAGTTCACTACAGAAAACAGCTCATCAAGCCAGGCAGTTTAATTACAGTGTTAGACTGAAGCCCTGGAACCTGTGAAGAATCATCAAGACACAGGACTGGTAAAATCATGTAAATCCACATAGGGAATAAATGCTTCATCTTTCAACAGATACCATTATCTGTTCCATCCCATCCCATCCCATCCCATATCCACATGGCAAAGCTTAAGAAAAGTGCTAAAAAATAGAACCATAAAAAAATGAATCAGTTTTGTGGCTTTCTGTATTGGTAACAATGCAGAAGAAGTTTGTCTGCCAAAGATGGAAATAGTCCGTGCCTCAGTCAGAGAGATTCACCTATCAAGCTCTTTGAAAAGTAAGTAGTTTTTCCACTCCTCAGGAAGGAAACATTATCCCTGTAGATGTCTGCAATTGCCATCTCATTTCTGGGCAAAATGATTAAAAACACAGTAATCAGAAAATGCCAGCAGCATACAAGTGCCAGCTTTCTGGAGGCCTCACAGTCAGGGTTCACATCAGGACACAGAATGGAGACTGTCTTTATTGCCACTCTGGCCATCACTAATATAGAAAAACCTCTGATACTCCCATATAGAGCCATATGTAGGAGTGCAATAAGCCATGAAAGTGCTGGATTCAGGAAAAGGTGACCCTGCTCCTGGTACCCGCAATGTCTTGTTTGAAGCAGAGCTCAGAATGGTATCTTCTGTCCAGCCCTTCACCTGCAGGGTCACACACGCCCTTTTTGTTAATCTCTGCTGGATACTCCAAGGTGACAGAGGCATAGCTGATAACATTGCAAGGACACTCATTCTCAACTGCTACAGCTATTACTATTGAAAAGACAAAACACCAACAGGAATTCAGCTCTTTGGTAAAGTATGGCTGACTGGCTCATGCTCAACTCCAACAAGACTGAGTCAGCGTTAGTCAGACTGGGAAAAATACTTTAAGGGCCTGAAAACACTCCTGAAACTTTAAGAGCTATCACAGCCATACGGTAAAACAGGGTTCTGAGTGATGCCCTCATAGGTGTGGATGGCTAGAAACATCTCTTCCCTCCTTTGGTCTGCTGGAAAACTTGTTCCTTACTACTTAGTGAAAATCAACCCATACCTTGGTCAGATCAAATATCAGGCAGCTCCATTTGCTGTAGCAAAACAAATACAACTTTTAAGCACTGACACACTTCCTCTGTCCTCTTTCTCAGGGACTCAGACCCTTGTGTCAAGATGTCCTTCCAACATCTGTGGAAACTGGTTTGAAAACTTGCTCCTAATTTCTAAAGCAGTTGATGGACTGAACTCCAGAAATTAAAATTAATTCTGATCAACAAGCCACTGCAGCTGCTTTATCCTCTGGGCAAATGAAATCAATGCATCAAAACCTTCCTCCCCATCACGTCTCCAATAAAACCCAAACAAATTTACAGCCCTGCAAAGAACTCTACCCCGAGCACTTAGAGTTTTCTAATGAGTATGGCAATGTACCATGACATTTAGTAGGTACTTTGATAATTTTTAGAGATAGCATTTGAACATCATGGTAATAGACAGTGATACTGATCCCATTAACAGCCAAGCTCAATACTGAGGAGGAATGAAAACAGGAATATAGGTAGTCAGGCAAAAGAGTGATGCTAACAAGAAAGCAGAATAAACATGGGAGAAGCTGAAGGAAAAGGAAAGCTTTTTTTTTACTCTTGTGGAAAGAAGGTGGGCAAGAACAGAAAGGCAGAAGCACAAGCTTATGAAGATGGGTTTCTCAGCTGAGTGTCCTAAATACTGCTCAATTTTGTGGCAGATATAATGAAATTTTATGTTTCCACTAGGAAACTTGGATAGTTCATATCACTTTTAACATGGACCATCCCAACAATAAAAATAGAAGAGCAACAGCCTGTGTATCTGGGCCAGAGTGAATGGGACATTTTTCTGCCATTCTGGTGATACAGAATGGCTGGAATGGACCTTAAATCTGTCTCCATGATTTAACAACCTGGAATCTCAACTGACCTTTCCCCTTTTCCTTCTATTTTTCTTTTAAGCTGTTCCCCAGCAGTTCTCAAGAGGTACTCCTCCTGCACTGTGTACTAATCACCATTTCTGTGCTCCTAAGAATTAAGCACTGACTTCATTGCATGGAAAGTCTTTTTAAAAATGTGGAGGTGTGTGTGTGGGGAAGTAATTTCAAGTGATATTCCAAGCTCCTCCTCCCTGGCTCCAAAGAGTAATTACTCATCTGGAAAAAGAAACAACACTGCTATTTCAGTGTGGCTTAGGACCTTGGGCCTGGTTTCATGTTTCAGATTAATGCTTTCTGTGCCTTTTGGAGATTCAGAATAGCAAAAAAGCCACCCTTCTGAGAGAGCTGCATCTACAGATGCAAGGCCTTCTGGAGACATGTATGCCTTGCTGCCCCTCTCCTATTTTCCGGCATCCTATTGAGACACAGAGCTATTTTCCCTCCCACTTGAATGAACTTCTAACCTGCATCTACAAAGCCACATCTGTTCTTCCTGACCCTCTGTCTAGGCCTCCAGTTGCTCTGTGATGAATATTTAGTATTCTTTGTTGCAACATAACTAATAAAGGAAAACAGATTCAACCAAACAGTTTTGAAATGAAGTGCCAACATGAGCTGCATCCAGTCAACTGAAAAATCTGGTGTTATGATATCTTATGATCCTACCTAATTCTAGTACTGGTGGCATGGCTGGCTAGAATCCCAGACCTTTAAAAAAGGGCCCAAAATTCTTTCCTCAGCATATTACTTTGTCTATCAATTTGTAACACATAAGTATTTTGGTTATGGTTCTACCATTTCCTATATTCCAGTGTGGTGGTGCAAGAATGCAGACACACCAGGACAATGGGGAGATGCCCCACAAGGAGAGCTTTAACATCTCCCATCATTCTGAGGAACAAATTGAAGCAAGGTAACACTTTAAAGAAACAAGACTGCCTGAGATGGAAATTTGGAACATGAGAAAAATTCTCATATTGTGAGAATAAATTGAAGAATAGAAATTTCCAAAACTAATATGATCCAGAAATTATCAGCAGCTAAGGAAAAAAAATATTATAGCAGTGACTCAGTAAGTTGTCTTTCCAATATAATAATGAATCAGAATGAAATAAACTATGAACTCCATGAATACCTATATCCTCATTTCCACATATGTAAAGAATTATGGGAAGAAATGGATGTAAGTTAAATAGAATGCTATAAACTGTCAGCTCCTTCCTTTATTTGTATTAAACCATTCTAGAAACAGTTTAATATAGGAACTGCCAGACTCACTTAGACCCAAAGTCCATTTAGCCCAGAACACTTCCATTTAAGTGTCCAGCAGGAAAAGTTTCAGCAAAGGGCACAAGAAGCCTCACAGAAAAAAAAAAAAAAAAAATTCAAATGTGGTATAATTTTAGCCTCAGTTTCCACCCCAGCTCTCCATGCACTCTCTTCTTCATCACTTAACAAAACATGTGGGTCCTTTTCAAAAGTCTGAGTGCTCTTCTATATACCAACAATAAGAAGCCATACTTTTATAAATTTTTCAGCAAAAGACAGCTTATTAAAAAAAAAAGCATGAGAAGATTGAATTCCCAAAGCTCTGAGTAGGACATTAACCTATAAATCCCACATACACAGTTGCCAGCAGTAACAGATCGTAGCAAATAGACTGTGCAACATCAAATCCCACTGTCTGCCCTCTGCTGAGGATATTATAGACCAGGTGATTGTCTCTGTGAAGTCTGGGAATGTTTTCAAAAGTGCAAAAGCAGACACACAGACACACCTCAGGTCTACCATATGTGTAGAACAAATACCTGGTTCATTCTGAAAAGTTCCAAGCTCTTAAAAATTCTGGCAATGTGCATTTCACTTCTGCTTTACTAAGGTAAGTCTACAAAGTGCAAAAGTGACATCTCAATTCAAATAATTCTTTCCTATTTCAATAGCTCAGATAATTAAAAATGTTTCATTGATCTCCAACAGGCTGCCTAGAGGCAATCATGAAGACTCCTACAAAACTTTGCATATTGTCACAGTCAGAGGTGAAAACTGCCATCTCTTAGCTCTTTAACATTGAAAAGTAAATAAATCTCAAAAAAAGTCCAAATTATCACTCCCTTTTCCTTATGAAAAGTCAAATAACTCACCGACAGCAATAACAAGACTAGTTCACCATGTAAGTATATAAGCAGCTCCTCATTCTTTTTGATGTCTCACATCCCAGTTACTCGTTCAAACCTCCGAAACAATTCAGCCCTACCTAATGAGAGTCATATGAGAAAGTCAAAAGCTGCTGCTCAGGTGAACTTTAATTTTTCCTTCCTTGTAGGTGCACAAGGGTCTTGTTCCTAGAATGATGACCCCAGTGCCACCAAAGTGGCATCATCACTTTCTCCTATGTGTTCTTGAGTCTCAACAGGTACTACATAAAAACTTGCTTCAATCACAGCTATCTTGCAAGAGATTCAGCTTCTGTCAACACTAAACTTAAGGTTTAGCCTTTGTTTAGTGGAAGATATTACCCTCAGTCTACCTGTGGAAAACGGTGGGACTTTGTTCTTAGATTTCTCAAATCTTCTGGGACCCACCATAACTTGCACTTTCTGGGAGCTGTTTGAAGGTCTATGAACCAGGTTCCTAGAGAATAATGCAATATAGTGACAAAGTGACCTGGGCAAGGACATCAATTACTGGACCAACTGAACAAACATAGCTCTTGTTCCTTGTCTAATAGTACAAGTTCATATCTCTAGCCGAAGACACAACAGTTAATTGGTTTCTTTTTCAACACAAATAAGTTCACTTAAGGAGAGAATATACAAATATTTTCTATCAAGCAAGGAAATTTACCCCAGAAAAAAACTACTTCCTTTTTTGAAGCCATGAGAGATTCCAGTCCCATGCCCTTGCAAGCTAAGAAACACACAAATCCTTAGAACAAATAAAACAAGAGACATCAAAGTTACATAATTCTTTAATAAAACAAATAAATCTGAGATTCTTAGGGAGAGTTTTGTTGTAACGTGGTCAGTTAACTATGTGTTTGGACTCAACACCTTTTGTTTCACATTTTCTCTGCTTTCCACATTCTGACAGCAAAATAATTTTTATTCAAGATCACTGAAACTGGAGACAATTTCTACTGCATGTGAAAAAGAAGGAAATATATCCTGAGCTTCAGTTTGTGAATGATGGGGCAACAATTCAAAAGCTTCCCATTTCAGTCCTGCATGCCCAAATTGTTTCTCTGGCATTTTGGCTGACATAGGTGAATGAAATAATTTGAGGAATCCAAGCTTGAAGTCTTCTAACACCAACCAAACATTACTGCCAGTAAAATGTCTGGATCTTAAAAACAGAGGTTCATCCAAAAGAAGTTTAGGGATTGAGTTAAAATACCCATTGAATCTTTACACAGAAAGTTTAAAAAAAAAATCCAACAAAAGATTTCAAGTTGAATTTTATTTGGGTGTTTGCTCATTTCATCCTGCAATGGAATTTAAGAAATTCAGTAGAATATGGGGATGTTTCTTCCTTTACTTTTTTCATGTCTGTTGTTTAACTTAGTCAACAAACTTCATTCCAGTTGGAAAACCTAGGGAGCAACAAAGCATTATGACTGTGGTGCCCTTGATAATGATGAAGTTTTAGAATAGGAAATAAGCTCTTTGTACATGATGACAACTGAACATTATAAAATTTTATGGTACACTTTCTCAAAAGGAGGAAAGAAATAAGAATACAAAACCCAAATATTTGCCCCTTATTTTTATATGAAAATTCATTTAATGTCAAAGCCCATGATGCAATTGCAACAGGATTTTAAGATTTAGTTTTAATTAGCTTTTTTTTTTATTCACCTGCTGTATTCACTACTCTGTCAGAGCTGGCATGCATGAATTTTTCTTGCACAGCACTTGCAAGAACTTGAACATAATGGCTGAAGACACTGGAAGATCAGGACAGATTTTACATTTTAAAAGTGAAGTGGTAGCAGCTAGGACAGTGCAATCTACCAGACCACCAGGGGCCACAGATTTCCAGTGTATTCCTAGATGAATTAATTAATTAATTCCAGGGTAATTCCTAGATTGATTTCCTAACAATTGCTTTGTCTCATATTTGTGTCATATTTTATTTCTGTCATCTGTATGTTCTTCTTCTTTTTCTACCTTTTCTTTACCTAACCTCTTTGGTCTCAGATGGGTATTCCTCACGTGTTATCAGAGTAACGCCTTCAGTACTGGTGTAAAGTTAGTTAACTGTATCTAAAACATCTACAGAAAAATAATATTTACAGTATCTCCCTTTGTACCTATTGTGAAATGCAAAGCACTTCTGAGGAACACAGCCCAAGGTCTCGGTACTATTGCTTTTTCATATTGATCACAATTCCTCGCTGCAGGAATTATACTTTAAAAAAAAGTTATTAATCCCTTGCTTTTGTCTTCTTATTTCTCTCCAAAAAAGGAAATAACCTATTTCAAGAGACTAAAGATTCCTCACTGCCCAGGAGTCATGACAAATTCAGCCCTGGAGAGGAGCAGTGGCTCTATGTTAGCCAAAGTATACACTGAAATGCTGTTCTGGCACTAATGGTTTCCAAAGAAGTGTCATATGACAAAGATGTCACTTGGTACTTGATAGTTTAATCAAACCCTCAGGGACAGAAGATGCTAATTATCTCATAGTACAAAAACATGATTCCCTTCCCAAAGTGACATCATTTCAGTATGACAAATGCATCACCCCTTCACTTTTCTGACTGGAAAGCTAACACCAAATAGTTCATCAGCAATATCATTTCATCATTAACAGCATTGTTTCTTGGGTAAAAATATTGCACAAATGAAGAATATTGCCATGTGGTGAAAGTCAGAGGTGAAAGTCAGGCCTCTGAAACAGATTGAAGCCTCTCCCATCCTGCCCTCTTTTCCTTAGCAGCTGTTAAGCAGCAGGTTATTCTCAGGTCCTACTTCCCTAACCATGGCATTGGGATCCTTTCACCTGTATACAGATGTTTAGCTCTCTGTGAGATCACTTGTCACATACTGAGTGCTCTGCTGAGGGGCAATCTCAGTCTGGGTTTGCAGGGAGACCTCAATTCAAACCAGCACAAGCATTTTGATATATCCAGAAGGCCAGGCTGGTGCTGAGGGTTTGCACTCACCTTTAACAAATGGCTCTGTTTGCTGCCTGGCCAGATGATCACTTTGTCCGGCTGCACCCAAGGGACATCAGTGCTCCTGAAGCACCTGAAGCTGTCCAGGAACACAGCCAGACTCCAGCAGCCACCCTCTTCTGGCAGAAGCATTACAGTCTGGTATTGGATTAAATTCCAGGTTTATGACCCAGAGAAGGCCCTGGGGGAAGCAGGGAGCAGGCAGGTGTGTCCATCCCCAGGCCCACAGCCACACAGCAGCTGCACAGGCTGGAGCTGGAGAGCCAAAGTGGCCCTGAGGGCACTGCCACCCCCCAGGGCTCCCACATTTCACCCTGTCCAGGACCCCATTTCATTATCCCCTGGGCTCATTGGTCCCTGCCCCAGCAGAACCACAGCAGGATGGGTCTCCGGCTCCCCACAGCCCTGCCCTGCCCAGCCACAGCAGCACGTCCTGGTCCAGTCCCAGCCCTGGGAGGGTGCCTGGTGCCCAGGGCTGGTGCCCCCAGGCCTCCTGCTCCTGGCAGGGGCGGTGGGACAGAGCCTGGCTGCCAGGCTGACAGCAGTCAGCAGCACCACAATCAGCACTGGCCAAAAGGGGGGCTCTTGCCAGCAGCCCGTCAGGCAACAAAAGCACCCTGGCACCATTTTAGCTGAGGAAAACAGAAAGAGTTCTTGGAGCTGCTGTAAAGCACCCACAGCTACCAGCATGGCTTTCATTTATTTCTGAGAATGTCCTTACATGCAGCCATTACTATGCAAGGGGTTCATTTCATTGCAAACAGCTCAGTTTCTACTTTAGCTGGAAGCTGCTTGGATATTTCAGAGGAACTGGTTAATTTGGGTTTGCTGAAAATGGCCATTCCAGTGGTCATGGTCCATGGTGCCTGGGCCAGCACCCCTGCATGAAATCAGCAGATGTCATCCCACTGGAAATCCTGCAGCAAAGTGTCAGTTTGGGAATAACACCTCTTGAAACACAGTGAGAGAATGTCTGACTCCCAAGAGCAACACAAAGCTGTCACACGTGGTCCTCTGGAAATCTGGGCCCTTAGCAACCACACAGGCATTTAAACAGGTGCAAGACTGGGCTTAGCCAGTGTTTGCACAGGGCAAGCAAGAGGCACAGCACCCAGTCCCAAGGAGAACCACAGCTTCTGGCAGCACCTTCTGTGCAGACCCTGCATGGCTCCTCACTGGGGTGCTTGGGAGGAAGAAACAAAGCACAAGACAAAGAGAAGGAGACACAGCAGACACTTAGTCAGAAAGCTTAGCACAGTGTGAATGAAAGCAGGCTGAAAAGATGGATTTTTGTCCTAATGGACAAACACAGAAGTTTCCTCCTTTGATGTGGAAGTGAGAGCTTGGCCATGCATGGTCAAATATTGTCATGGAGCTTCATATCCCCCAGACTCACCCACTCATACAAGCCCATTTTGTACCACAGACCTGTGGTGCTCCCCAGCACACTGGCTTCTCTCCACATGGCTGGCAGATACCATAATGGCATGGGTACTTCCACCATGGTTTAGTCCCCTACCCACACTTTTCTGAGTGATAGTAGAGAGAAGAAAGGAGAGAAGAAAAGGCAAATTCAGAGTATTTCTAGCAATTCTGCTTTGCATATAAGTTCAGAGAAGTTAGAAAAGGATTTCCTCTCCTACACAGTGCAATTTTCTCCTCATTCATATCTGTAGCTTTGTCCCAAGTTGCAATCCTGTGACCTCACAAGCTGCAGTTTTACCTTTACTTGTGCCTTATTGTCGAGCACTGCATACACTACCTTGTTCACTTGAGCTGCCTACATGACATTTAGCTCCACTCCTCTTCCAGCTCCAGCCTGTGCCACCTTGGCATAAATAGGCTGCTAAACTGCACACCAGCACTCCTCTGTCCAGGAAGCCACTGACTCACAGGGTTTATTATAAGGTCCATTGCAGACAGATGTTTTGGCACTCGGGGCCAACTGGAAGCTACATGGCCATTTTAGAGAAGTGTTAAGCCACAGCTGCAAGTTTATGAGTTGGGCTTTGCAACCTGCTAATTACAGGCACAGCTGAGAGCACATGCAGAGGAAGCTCCTATCTGCTGGTGAGTGACCACACAGCTATAGATACAGTATAAGGAAGTAACAATAAGAAAAGCAACATACAAAAATTTGCTGGAATGAAGATACCTGGTATGTTTCACTTTGATGAAGTTCGGAGATGGGAAATTCAACTTTATGAAATCCAGCAATGAGGAAATAAACAGGTATCACTGTAATAAGGTTATTAATCATGGAAGACAATGTCCTCTTTAAAATGAGCAGGACAAGGTAATAAAGACAATCAGTGGAAAGTGAAACATCACAAAATTTGGGTTATCAAAATAACTGATTTTTTACATGACAGTTTGATCTGCATTAGTGGGGGAGAAAAGTGGTTTTTGACAAGCAACACCTGTACATCAAAGCAGACTGCAGTTTATCCTCTCTTTTATTAGATTAAATCAGACTATGTGTACCAAGCCTCAGATGTGGAGAAAAAAAAATCCATTTTCAGAGGATAAAAGGGAAAGCTTCCTGTGAGCCTCTGGAGCCTTCCTGGACTCTGCCATGCTTAGATCTCAAAGCTTCATTGGTGGTTCATCTTACTCCACCCTTCTTTCCCCTCATGCTTCCCAGCATTTGGTGCTGTCATTAGTGATTAGGATATGTTTAATGTTCAGGTGACTTAAATTACTCCTTCATGGCTGATAGCCAGCTCCTTCCCACCCTCAACTAAGATGTAATACTTCTCAACAGATGAAAAGCATGTATGTCTTGTCTGGACTATGATTTACTTACACCCCCCAGAGATGTTTCAGGGTGAGGTATTTTACTTTACCCTGAAGTTAAACAGGAGCAGGCATTTAGATACAGACTTACTCCATTCTGTCTTAGGGAACAGAGGGGTAGGATAACACAGGATTAACATGTGCATTATCCTACTTGTGCTTGGCACAGCCATAAGTTTTTACTATTCTCAAACTGGTCAGGTCCCTCATCACATGGAAGAGGAAGTTCAGTGCTGCTTTCTGTGATTCCTTCCATGTCCTGACTGCCTTGTAGCTTCAAGGCTGATGCTTTAAATCTTTAACTTCTTTTCTCCTAATTTTCCTCCCCAGAGTCTCTTTCCTCTTTCAGGCTTACCTGTAAAGCACATCAGGAAGTGGTGGTAAAGACCACAAGTCTCAATACTTGAATTACTAGCCAGGCATCAGCAAGTATCTGCCTACACACAACTACACATCTGCAGGAAGGAAGGGGTGAAACCACCTTAGATTGAAATCACAACCTGCCCGGCTGTAGCTCACAGTGCCTTGTAAGTAAAAATGCAAAAGATACATATAAGTTGCCAAAAAAGGCTTAGTGTTACCACTTAATTGTACATGGCAACTAAGGGAGCCCAAACACTGTAAAAATCAGTCTAATAAAGGAAGTCTCTTATGTGATGAGGGACCTATACAGTGTACTGTCTTTATATTTTCCTATGTATTCAAAGGATATGCATCTGGAATGGTTACACATTTTTAGCTTATAAAAATGAACTGTATATTTATTAGTCAATAGAAGTCAAACTAATTCCTGAATCTTGCATCAAAACCATGCTTTGATAATCAAATTATATATTTAACACTAGCCCATAGAATATAAGCTCTGACAGGTCCTGATCCAGCCTCCTCAGCTTCCAGGGAAATCCAGAGTCTCATTCAGCCTTGGATTAAACTTGAAGAACTGCAGAAAAATGGTGTGAGTGGGGAAAGGGCAGGAGAGCTGCAGCCAGCACACAGGGCTGTGTTGTCTGACAGCTTTCCAGGCACAATGTTGAAATGCCCTGAAGGTGTTACAAAGTGATACCATGCTAAGTAAGGACACTAAATGGGTTTCATCTATTCTGACAGTCTCAGTTCTCCACAGCTAGAGGAAGGGAAACAAAGTGTCATATGGACAGATTTCCAGGCACCATCCAGTTTGTCCACCTTATTACTTCTTCTAGTTTTCGTTTTTTTAAGACAGACTTGGAAATTTATATTTCTTTCTTCATTATCACAGTTGAAGATTTACATTCCTTCTCAATGGGGTCATCTGTCATAGACATATTTTGGGTTCCTATCCACTAAAAAGAAAAAAAACCCAACAAATCCCATATCATAAGCACTGTTCAGTCCCTCCCAGGGTCAAGCAGAGCAAGCTATTGCATGGGGAGGAGTCTGTGATGTGCAAACCCCATCTGCCCCCAAAGTGTGTGTGCAGGAGCGGGCCAGCAGCATGCTGAGCCACGGCTCTGTTCCACCAAGACACTTTCCACGTTTATTGTTCTTGATGAGAAAAACATCCCAAAGTTTAGAACTGACATTTAAGACTGAATAAAGTTCCAGTTTGGTTTTATCAGGGCAAACTTTAAAATAGATTGTCTAATAGCCTTTGTTACAATATTTCCTTTATGAGTGTGAGTGGGAAGAGCATTAAGGAAGGCTATAAATCAAATGCATACTTCTGGTGAGTGCAGGAAATCCTTTATGCTTCATAGAAATAGAAATAAATGTGGATCTATTCATATTGTCTACATTTTAAACATCAGCCGAGGTAGTATTTCTAGAAGCAAAATTATCAGAAGAAATCAAAGGAAAAAAATCCCCCAAAAATACAGTGGTGCCTAAAGCACTAATTAAAAGCCATTGCCTCCTACACATATAAGACAGAAGAGACAAAAAAAAACCCGGCATTTTTGTTTTCTTTTGTTTTTTGGTGGGCTGGGGGATAAAAGAAATACCATGGTGTTGAGATTTAAGACAATTCTCTTAACACTGATAGCGTGCCAGCATGTCCACTGGAAAATAATCTGCCCTTAGTGACTGATTCCCAACAGAAAACTTGGCTACTTGCCAAAATGTACATATCCCTTCATGTATGCAGGAAATCATTTTCAGCAAACCCAGAGCTGGCCAAGCAGGATGGGAGATTCTGAGCAAGGCCCCACTGATACATTCAATTGGAATGGCTAAAAAGACACTCACAGCAGCATGGTATGGATGACACCAGCGAGAATCTAAATATGCAGCATGATGGTAAAGCGATTAATAAGAGCAGTTGCTAACAGTTGCACAACAGAGGAGTGTTTTAAAATTCCTGTGCTCTTTAACAATAATGTGGAGAGACGCTCTGAAGGAGAAGGGGGGGAAAGCCTGGCATGGAAGGGACATTCCTTCAGTTCCTCTCAAAAGTTTGAAAAAAACCTCTGGATAGGAAAATACTATTGAGCAGCCAATTCTTTCCACATTTGGCTAAGCCCAATGCCCAAAATACACAGAACACTACTTCACTTTGAAAGGATTGCAATACTCCTATCTGAGTCATCTGAAAGCAAATAAAATGAGACCTAAACAAATAAACCTAATTGTGCATGGAAACAAATCCAGCTCTCCAGCTTGGCCATGCCTTTGTTTTTGTTAGTTTAAAGCCTACATATGCAGTTTTAGTGGCATCAGGAGTTATACAAATATTGACAACAAATTGCCAAATGTTGTTTTTTTCCCCTTCAGTGCACAGTGTAAAGAAGCTGGGGTAATGCTTCTAGGAACCTTCCCCAGTGCACTGAACCAAATCACAGCTTGATGGGATCCACTCCAGCCTCTTCTCTGAAGAGTAGACACTAATGAGATTGAGGTTGTTGATTGTTATCGTCAGAGACTTTTATTTTTCACTCATGAACTCTGCTGAACACAAATCCAGGCTTTCGAAACGTAGCTCAAATGTTTGCACCAGAGCCAGGGCATTGTCACATGCTCTGTCCTCCACCCCGTGATTTGTTGCTAGCTTGTGTCATCCTTAACCTGCTTCTGGTGGTTTGGCCAGAAGAGAAACAAATAATGATGACAACTGAGAAAACCAAGCTGCTCTCTAACATCGTTCTTTTAAAATGCTAGTGCTACTTGCTGGCTGTGGAGAAGGGGCAGTCGCCTTGAGAAAGAAATCACTCATGAAATCCTGCTGTCATCTGTCAAAGGTATATTTCCATCAAGTTGGTCTGAATCCTTAGCAGCTTGCTAGGAAAAATGAGAATATGTCAAATCTTGATCTGTCACAAGCCAAAGTTAGAAAAAAAAAAAAGATATCACATTTGACTTTTAAATGAAGCTCAGAATTTCCTCTCACAGAGAGCCAATAAATTAACACATTTTCTTCCTCTTTGCTTCACGTTCACAAAACACCTACAACTTTTATTTTTCTATCTGGATGGATAACAAGGTTTACATTTTGCAAAACCATAAATTTTTAGTATCAGCAAAAAAGAAAAAGAGGAATTTTAGAACTGGATAAAGACTCTGAGAGTTTTCACACAAAGAAGCCACAGAAATCAGACTCATGTATCCTCCTCAAAAGCCCGACAGTTAAGATACTTATCTACAGTACTGGAAAGATTAATTGATATTGCTGTTTCTTCTTATTCATCCAGAGAACTTACAACTTGGTCTTGTACATCTCAGTGATCACCTAATTATCAGGTTATGGAACACCCTACAATATTGAACACCCTCTTTTTCTCCTTTTCATCAGAAATTGCATTCTACACATAAGAAACTCCCCAGAGTTGCATCACAAGTACAGAATTTCTATGAAAAGTTTTAGGGTTTAGTGTTAAGATCCCCAGCAGAAAAAGTTCTTAATTAATTGTAAACCTCATAGCTGTGAGTGTTATACTAGCCACTCTTCAGTTATTGTATGTTACCTGCTCCCCATATGCAGGAAGAACTCAGTACATTCAGAAAGCCACATGCAGAAGCATCTGCAAAGGCTTTCTGTACTGCATTGCTTATCACAGTGCCCCCAAGCACTGGCACAGTAAAGGGTGGATCTCTAAATCAGTGAAAGGGATAGCAGAAAGGCATGAGAGCCTGGGGGGGTTGTGAGAAAGTGAAGGAAAAAGATACTCTCTATTTCACTAACTCTGGACCTTCGTAAAAAACCAACACAATGCTTGGGACTGTTCCTGCTGTGAGCAAACACTGAAATATGACAAGGCATCAAGGCATGTTGTGTTACATGATATTCAGGCAGCTGCTGTGATGGCAGTTGTAATCCACCAACTGGTGCAACGAAACAAATCTGAAATGTAAAAGTTAGATTTTCACCAAAATATTTCATTAATATTACATGCATGTAAGTCAAGGAACTCAGACTACTAATCCCCACAGCTACTCTGAGTCAGCCCTGAAGGACAAAGCAACAACGCAGCTGCACAGACAGGGGCTCAGAAGGTATTCTAGGTTTCAGTTTCCTGACTGAACTATGCAAAATTTCTCTATCAATGTTCTGTTAGCATATTTTCTTTGAAATTCGTTGAAGGGGGAAAATACACATTGTTTTTCACAGGAATGTAAGTATGAAATGACTGTATACCAACATATGAAGATAGCCCGATACAGCCAAATTTGTGTGAACACCTACTAGTGGAAAGTTTCACCCTGCAGAACAGACCTCAGCAATATGTTTTAGGTCAGAGGGGGAGAAGAGAGCTGAATCTTCTTCTGTCCTTGACTGCAAATTGAGAACCCAGGAGCTTCCACAGCATATGCCAACCTCAAAACCTATCCTGCACTTATAACAGCACCATGCCTGTCTCTCAGAAGCCCCACCAGTCTGTCTGTCAGCACAGAGTTGGTTGGCATAAGCCCTCGCAGCAACAGAGCCTTGCTTACTCACCTAAAATACCCTGCAGGTCCCACACCATGGGGGAAGAGGTTGGCCTACCCCCAGAAGTCCCCCACCAAGGCATACTTCCAAATGAAAGAAGAGAGGAAGCAGGTGAGCAGGTTTTGTCTGGTTTAGCAAAACACCTTCTCTTCATGGAGATGTCCATTCAAATCACTTATAAATTTCCCTAGATTAAAGCAACAGGGAATAAGTAGAAAGGAAAGCAGCATCTGAAGCTGTCCATAAAACAGGACACGAGTGGGTAAGGGATCAGCAGATGTAAGGGCACCTCACCAGCCTGCTCTCTCCTCACGTCTCTTTCTCTCACACACTCACCCACTCTTCCTTGGGCTGGGCACCTGCTTGTCCACTGAGGCAAGTCAATTAAAATCAAATTTAAGCTATAATTATCACAGATAGGAAGGAGACCTGGACAGCTACTACTTCCAGCTGGAACTGTGCAGGGGCACAGAGTGCTGTCCCTCCTGGCCCTCCCTCCTGCCAGCTCCTGCATCCTCCAGGTCCCATGATGTGGGGATGTCATCTTCCACCACAGCACACAAACTGCTCACAAGCATGACAAGGCATGTGTCATTTTCCACCCTGGCTGCCACTGTGGGTGGTCATGTTGGTGTCTGCTCGCATTTACATGGTACTGGATGCTGTGGACTGTACAAACTGTTCCATATGGCTTGTGGAGGGAGAGAGCCCTGCTAGCAGTGCATTACAAAGCTGCATTTATGTTACCATATAGAACCACTGGTCTGTATCTGTCTTAGCATGCCGATTAGAAGGATAGATGAGAAAAATCCTACTTCTCTGTTCTTTAAAGTGCAGGAAGAGTGGCTGCTAGGAAGACTGTGCCCTTTACCTCGGGGTTTCTACCTGTCACCCCCCTGCTCAGTATTTGTCACATGCTTAACTCCCCTAAGGTCTTAATTTTTCATTTAAATAGCTTTTACTCCTTAACTTTCTAGGGTACCTTCTTGTTTAATATCTGATGTTTTCCAGCTAATTAGTTGACTGCTATTTCTGAGACACTGTCAAGTTATTTACCTCGCTGAAGTGACTTAAGTTCCTCCCCCCACGCCCCCATCCACCCCCTGTCTGTCTGGTTTCCCCCTCTAATCTAGCTGAAGTGACAAACTCTCTCCCCTAGCCAAACATTTGTTTTTACAAGGTATTTTTATACCATCACCTCTTCCCTGCATCTCCCTCGCCCACCCACCCACCACAAACATATGCTGTAGTGGGAGGACATACTGATTTCACATAATTTGCAATGTTAAGGTGACAAATTTCCCCTCCTTCAAGTATTTTTTTTTTAAGATCTGGTTTGTAAAATGCAAATGGTAATGGGTTAGCTTCTCTTTGCCTTTTTTACCCTGTGCTTGGTGTTGTCCTTCTTCGCTTAGAAGTCAGTGGAAGAGAAAACAAAAACCACTTGATTTATATTATTCAAAACCTGTTTTTGCTATAATAAGATACCAAAATAGACAAAAATAATATTGTCTAGATTGATAGATCTCTTTTATTCATCCCAAGAAAGACAGGAATTATGATAATTTCCGAGAAAGCAGGCAAATGTAACCACTTTATTGACTTCATTAGCTGGTCCCAGTATGTTTTTCTCTGCATTAAAATCCACATGCAGTCACATTCACGCAGTAAAAACAACCTCAAGTGCTCTAAGCTTCAGGCTTGGAACCATGGAAAACATGACTGTGGCCTTCATCATACCCAATTAGGGGTACATGTAATCCACAGTGATTCTGGTGTGGTGGATAAATGCCTAAGCCAGCTTTAAAGCAGGCAGGAACAATCTAGTTAAAACAGCACAGAGCCCAAATTGGGCTCAGCCACTCTAAATATTTACCATATTCTGAGCAGGAGGTTGCAGGGGCATGCATAGTACTACACTTGGAGAACTTCCAGTACCTGCATTCACCACTGCAAAGCAAGGTCTGGTGTGCTAAACATCCTGGTCATTCTAGCAGCACACATGCATGGAATGGGCCAAATGAAGACTGTTTATAAAAACACTGAGTTTATGTGGCAGGATGACTGAAAAATGCTTTTTATATGTGCATGGTATCTAATCAGCACACACCATTAGATTTTTCTGAAGAGGGATAAAGTCTTATTTCTCATCCGAAGACCAAATTGAATACTATTCCAGAATGTAATCTGCATTTTAATTCCCATTTTATGCAGAACTTTTAATGCAGCACAAAACAACAGCAAAAAAGCATGCATCAAAAAATGCATCCTTGTTAATTTAATCTTGTGACTTTGTCTCATATAAGGGCAAAGAAAGATAAATTTGAAAAACAAAACAGGGTAGCTCAACTCACTGCCAGCAGCAGAGGAACAGAATGGGAAAGTACTAAACAGTGAAATTTATTTATACTGTGCAGCAACAGGCTCCAGAGGACAAATTGTTAGCAGAAGGAGCCACTCATAGCACATGCAAAGCTTCTCTCAAATCAAACAGATATGGCTGTCACTGTGGGAAGCCGAGAAGCTCTTCTTCACAGAGAGAATGAAAGAGAGAGGAAAAAACCCTCTCCACAGACTGAAAACAATTGTAGTTAAGGGACTCAGAGTAGAACATGGTCAGTGCTTTCAGTTTCACTGTTGTTCGAGTAAAGTCATCTGGGGAAATGTCTGCAGCAAACCCCCAGGAGTGAGCTAAGCAAATGAGAAGGGAACAAGCAAGTTTCTCAGCAAAATATGTGAAGGAACTGGTTTTCTACTCCAAGAATTTTCAGATTGCCCCCCTTTTCTATGTCGAAGAAAAATGAGTAGAGGACCACCAGACCATCAGGGAGGAGCCACTCACCCCAGTTGTCTGAGGATAGTCTGGCAAGGAAAAGCCATCCTCCAATCATTCTGGAGCTATCAGCCTCCAGAGCTCTGCAGGAAATAGTTCAGGGCTGTGCAGTTCTTCTGGCTCTTAACTCATTGCCAAACCCCTGGCACATATTCAAAAGCAGATGATATTTATGTGGCAGCATGTTATTTTCTAGAAAAACAACATGGAATCCTTGCATTAACACCCTCCTGTTGGCTAAAGATAGAGGCCTTTTCTGTGTGCCCTTGCAGATTAACAGGTGACCTCTGTGTCTCGAAAGAAGCATCCAAAGATGTGTCCATGAGGTCCATGAAGAAAATACACACACACATGAAGAGACTACTTCTCTCCCTTCTGGGTCACTGGACATTTTCCTGTATCAGACATTATCTGAACATTCACTCAGCAGCTGGACATGGCACAACCTAGCCTGAACCTATTTGCACTAGTGACAATCTACACAATATTTCACTTTCCCAGTTCTCTCCCCTCAAAAGCAGCAGTAGAAAAGAGAAATGTATCTTTGGGACTGATCTTTGGTCTTCAGTCCAGGTCACAGATCTTCTTGCCTCCTAAAAATAAGACAAATGTATTTTTCTACTCAAGTGACCACAGCTCATGTGTACCTACCTGAGCTAGCCACACAGTGGCCTGATCAGGTCCTGTTACCACCATAACTGCATCAGCATGAGCTTGGCACCAGTTGCAGAAACCATCTCTGCAGTGAAGGAAATGTTTGGCCAAGCAGCCACAGCAGTACCAAACTCACTGTAGGCTATATGGACAGCTGCATCCACAACCTGGCTCAAATACATCTGCAAACACAGGCATTAGCCTATCCTTCTTAATGTTTTCAAAATGTTCAGAGATTTTGGGTGAAAGATGCTGCTTCAGCACAAAAGCATTCCCAGAGCAGTAAACACACTTGGCTGGACCACTGCCTTTGTTTGAGTTCTGATTTGCTTCAAGAAAATGCACTCATTTATTGCCTGTTTCACCTTCTTGTGGAACAGCTGCTGGCTGCAAAGAGCCAAACAGCAGACAGACTCTCAGTCCTCCTGAGATACCTCTGGCTAACAGCATGCATAGCTTTCCTCAGAGGCCAGCATGTCACTGAACAGTTGGTTTACTCTAAAATACTGCATGCTGTAGGTGCTTCCAGCTGCCTCATGAGGTATTTGTGTCCAAACCCATGCTCCTGAGGAGCCTGTGCTGTCTGAGCCATGTTTTATACCTACCCCAGAAGCAATGTTCCTTTTAAAGGAGTTCTTTCCATATCACAAACCAGAAAGTTTAGAGAGAAATGACCAGCTTTTCAGGGAAGGCCCAAAGTAGGGTGGAAGCAGAGGTTCTGAGAGTTTGTAACACTGCTTATCTTATGAGGAGAACATCTCTTTGGGAATAGGGAAGGATATGAAGAAAATTATAAATAGAGGAAGACCACAAGGAAGTCAAAGGGTGCTGGACAGTCAAGACATCCACAATGAACAAAATGCAAACACTGGCTGGAAAAGCACTGAGGAATTTACATTTCATTCAAAACACAGTAAGCCAATAAAAATATTCAAAGGCAAAAGTAGATATGGCAGGAGCCAAAGGAATTTTTGCTGTCAGAGGACTGAATGGAAAGTACAGAAAGCAGGACTGCTGCAGACTGCAGGAATTTGGCTGCAAGAAGTCCTGTGTGAATCATGCTGCTCACTACATAGGGGGCAGTGTTAGAGATGAGGTCTGAGGACATCGTGAAGCTGCAAAAGAGAGAGAAGCTGAAGCAACCTTTGAAATAGACAACACACATTGCTTCTCCAAAATATGGAATAGGTTAAGGGAGTGCCTAGATTCTGTATAATGTATTTTTGGAGAAGGTAAGCCAGACTCTTACTGGTTTAGACATCTGTAGAGTTTGGTTACTTTCATTGTCTGCAAAAGAGCTGCTCTCAGTTTACACCAGCTTAAGCCTTTTACCCCCCCCCCCTCTGCACTCAGTATTACCCATCTTAGATTTAACCACATAACAGCTTCAAGAAAGAGGAGCAAGTCATGCCAATCCAGACAGGAATTCCTCTGTGCTCTGTCCCACTCAGAGAAGTTTTGGATATCACAAACAGATAATGACAGATGGTGGCACACAGAGACCCCTGTGCTAAACTAAAGTGCAGCAGCTGAGGGTCTCCCAATATATCTGAGAAGATGGGCTCACATCTATTCCTTCATTTCAGCATTTGAAAGTTCAAGGAGAAAGAGCTGGGGTTGATGACTGTTCGGTTTTTTAATCTTTAGACAAACTGTTTTCTTTTATTTTAACATGCTGTATTTGCCTGGCCAGTTTAGTATAGATACAGGTTTCTTCACCCACTCCTACCACTGAACTATCCCAGCCAGCTTGCCCCACTCCAAAACAAAACAGAATAGAAATATCACTACATTTATTCAAGGCTGAACAGTGGGGGCTGCTTCCACAAGGGCAAGATACACTCCAATAAGCAAACCATATCTGCTCTATGTGGCACAGAAGCTCCCCACTGTCCCTGCGCTCTGCACCTGAGGAGTTGTTTGCATTAGTGCAATGCAGAAAACAGTTCTTGCACCTGCATCACACTGCCTGTGAGAACACAGCCTGCTCCAGGACTCACACTGCCAAGCTGATCTCCAAGAAGTGGGGACAAAGCAGAGCACACTTAAGGAGCTGATGTGATGAACAACAAACAGAAGTGTGATTGTGGCTAGAGGAAACTGAGGACTCTCTATTCCTATGTGTACCTGTGTGTTCAAGAAAAAGCTCTAATTCCTTTTAACAGGCAGTATTCAGTGACTGACTTGAGGATCACCCTCTCTTTAGGTAAGTATGTAACGTGAAGTACTAACAGGAAGCAAGAAGTGTGGGCAGAGAGCAAATGGGCCAGCAACCATGGCCACTCATGTAGTACGTACAAGCCTGGTGCACCAATAAATGTAAAAGTGACAACAGCTTTAGCAGGAGAGGATCGATTACCCAAAGGCAAGTAAGGTGATCTTGCCATTGGTGTACACTACAGACACATGGGAGACTACCAGGGACAAAAACTTGGATCCTTTGCATCCACAAGAATGCTGTAAACACCTCATGATTGGCTAGTTTTGGGGAGGGAATACACATTTCCATATCTTTGCACAACAAAACCTTCAAAAGATTTGTTTTCATCCCTGTGTAAAGAAAGGAACATAATTTTAAATCTCAGAATTTCAAGGAACAGGGCGATTGTTTACGACAAATGTTTGTAAAGAAAATAGTGCAGTGACGTCAAAGGTTGTCATTTACCCTTACAGTACAAAGGTAAAGAGCCTTCAAACTAGATTGTTGAACTGAGAGCCAACGACAGCTACATTTTAACCCTGCATTCAAAAAAAAAAAAAAAAAAAACCAAAAATTTAACCATAACTATGAGGAGGCCTACTTGCCCCATCTACTGGCCATTGGGAAGACTGGATTTACACTGCGATTAAAAGTATTTACCACCGAGGCCACAATTCAGTCAATTCTCAGGTTATCAATTCTAAATTTAAACACATGCATAAGTGCTACTGAGGTTGCTAAGCACAGAAGTGCTCTACTGAACTGGAGCCTGAGGCCAATTATTTAGCATGGCAGAAGTAGAAATAACAAACAAAGAGAAAAATGTATTCTTTTCAAAGGAAATACTAGGGCAGTCTATTCAGTAACTACTAGTTTGTTAACCCTGAAAAATTAAATAAATATGCCTTCTTTTGTTCTGAAGTGGGCCACAGTAAACTAATGCTATAAGATAGCAGCCTGCAGACCCCCTGTCACAAAGCAGCCATATATACGGCAGCTCAGTAAGGCCATCACAAGGTTACCATGCCATCTTATGGATTTTTAAAATAAGCATTTGTTTAACAAATAGATAGCAAGTTAGGTTCCCTAAAGGCCTGCTGATCTTCTATTTTTCTTCTCTGCATGCAGTGAGTCCATCCTTCTGAAGTGGGTCTATTCCTTTGAGGAACAGGCTGATGTCTGAAGGGAAAACAAAGTTTGGTTTGACTTGATGAGACCTTTTACACCACCCTAGGAGGACCACTTGTGGGATTTCTCTCTTTTAGCACATGCCTCACTCTCATCATGTTCTTCAAGGGCAATGCCTGTGCTAGAACTGTAGCATCCCTCTGCTCCATGACCTACCATGCTGGTTGCAGGTTCAATCAGATGTACCTAGAGAAAAGCTGCAGCCAAGGGAAAGACCATCAAACACCCTGGCAGCAAGCTTCCCACCAGGCAACCCAATATACCTGCAAGCTGACTCACCATGAGATCTTACACACCCATCCTCTCACCATGTCAGCCCAGAGAGCCTCTGACAGTCTGCTTCAGCAGATACTCAGTATGCAACTCTATTTCCTGCAAGGCACACAAGCTCAAAGGCCTTCTGGGTCTTGTAGAGAATAAGCAGAAACAGGACTACCAGCATGTCTGTCTAGGCCCAGGCATGAAAGCTCAGAGAGGAGTTATTGTCACACCAAAACAGAGAATGATGAACCATCTTCTTCAGCAAGCAGAGCTCAGCATTGTCTTCAGGAAGTACAGGTGTAATCTTCTCTTTTGAGGAGCTATGACCCTACTTACCCAGGAAACTCTGTAAGAATAAACTGCCCACAGCAGGGAACAGACTGTAAAGGAGGAGAGGGAACAGCGTCCCATCCCCATTGAGGCTCATTCAACTCAGGGGATAAATCTGAGAAGCAATTATGACTACGTTTAAATATATCTTTCTATAGCAGACAGGGAAAGAAATCATTGGCAGTAGATCTAGACCTGGTGGTAAACTAAATGATGGGTTGTATATGAAATTTCATAAAGTACATGCACTACTCTGAGGATCATCACAAAACGTTTGCTTAGCCTCCTTCCAGAAGTATATTTCAGGATGACTTTTGCCTTAAGGGGATGGTCAAATGTTTCAGAAATCACTCAAGTCCAAACTCAATAATGCAAAAAAATTAGACAACAGTGCCTTGGTGCAAATGCTTGCAGAACCTCACAAATACAGTGTAAGCTGGGATCCAGCATTTCTAGATGACATTCCTAGAGGTCACAAAAAGGGCCAAGAGATTTTTCAGCTGAAGCGTGTATTTTCTAACATCCCAGTTATCTAGGGACTAAGGTAAAAGAAATACTGTCAGTGTCCAGAAATATCTGCCAGGAAAACCCACTGAACACAAGTCCTGAGGGCTCTGTGAGCCTCTCTGAGTTCTCTGAGCATCTGAGAGGTTCCTCACAGGCACACAGCCACTTGGCATACTTGCATCAGACATGAGGGGAAGCAAACAGCTGACAGCTAAGGTGTCACCTGGGACAGTGCACAGAGGTGAGGGCGACGGACAGTGCCCAGAACTACCTGCACTGCAAGCTGGTTTCCTCAAGAGCAGGAGTTTTGGGAGTTCTGTATCTAAGCTCACCTGACTTCCTCAATAATTCCTCATCTGCAAGGGACAAGTAGCACCACCTAAGAGTACTTCAATTCTTCAGCCTATAAAACTCTAAGTGGTAGAAGAAAAACCAGTATTTACATAGGAGAAAACAGGTGCCAACTCTGCCTGGGCTTGTGAATTCATGCACAACTCTCAGTGCATGAAGACCCACCCAGAGTAATGTAACTCCTAATAGCTCAGGATTCCTCTCTCCTGAGAGGATGCACAACATTTAGCTCCCTGAGCTTCAATCCTGTTGTGCTGGGAGGACCTCCTGAGAGCAGCTGGTCATGTGGAAGCTGCTAGAAAAGGAGCCAGAGCAGACAGAGGCAACCCTGCTGAAGAAAGACACTGAAAGGATGCCAGCCCTTTTTTAATGGCCACAGAGTAGAGCTGCTCTCAGAAACAAACTCCACAGACAAGAGTCATTAATTCTCTAGTCCCTCATAGCAGACACCTTTGACAGACCAAGTTCTGGCTTATTAGGCTGGGAAAACCCACTCTGTTCCCTATGCAAAACCAGATTTAGACTTCTGACTTACATCATGGGCCCCAAGCTTATTTTGTCAATCCAAGCTGATAAATAATCCTGAAACTGGCAAAAGTAAATGTTTGGCAAGAGCTTTGAATATAAACCAGGCTCTAACTGAAAGCTACAATGATGACTGCAAATAAACCATTTATGCTTTCTTTCACTATTGCCATCACTGTACATGAGATAATCCTTATGCCACAACTTTCCATCTCCGCCCCATTTTCAGTGCTCAGAAACAATCCTCAATTCTCATTTATATTGCACTTGACAGATTGAGGACCCTTTTTTTTTCTTTTTGCAAAATAAGGTGAATGAAACATACTTGTTCCTCATTGTGAATAACTGCATAATTAACTATGCTAGTTACATACAATACCTTTGAGGGGCAAAACATAGCACTGTTCTCTAAAAGAATTTTCTTGGTTACTTAACAGAATTAAATTCAATTTGTCTTTCCTATTAAATTTTTCCTGGGAAGAAAGTCTACATTCTTCAGCTGTAAACTTAGGTTACTGCTCTGTTTTGGGAGTTTTGTCTCATTTTTTTTTTATTTAGTAATAAGAATAATGCAGAAGAAGAAGACAAAGACAGGGTTCTCTAGAGACTGAACCACATATTTTATATCAAAAGAAAATTTGTTTCAGTGGAAAATAAGCAGTCCAGAAAATGCCAAATGAGAAGTTTCACTCTACATCTAGAGCCTTGGGAGTAGGCAATTATCCAGCTGACTAGTCCCTGTTTTGGGGGCTCTTCTGGAGTGCAGGGTAACTATAACTTTAGCAGCAAATAAACTAAAATTCAAGACAAAATAAACATGCAAAGCAACTTCTTGTTACTACCACAAGCATTAAAAATATTCTTAAAAATATCACTCACTCACCAAGAAACAAACATTAGAAGGAACTGGAAATCACTGCTTTGCCACCACTCAGCTCTGACACTGTTGCTTTCCTCCTCGTGGCAGAAGTCAGGCAGCACTTTCCAAACACCACCTGCATCAAACTACACTGTAATGTCCCACAGGCTGAGCCAGCTCACTTTGACATAAAGCTAGGCACAGGTGCTGGAATCAGCCCAGGGGCAGAGCACCAGCTGGCACATCTGAAATGATTTCCAGCCCAAGGGAAATGAGAGAGGAGTGTTTGGAAAGACCTTGTATGTAGAGACTTTCCAAATGTTAGTAGCCCTCCTTTAGAGAACTAGAAATACTGACTAGGCTGAAGAGCAATAGATGGTGTGGACTGTTTGAGGTGTACTGGAGGGATGATTCTCTTCTTGTTGTGGACTGGGCTGGGCTGGACAGCCCCCCTTCCTTTGCTGGTGAGCTTGCACAAACATGACTGTGGCTCTTGCTTTGCTGGGTGCAGAGAGGTGCGACTATCACTCATGCCCCACTGCATGGTTGCCTTCCCACTGCCAAAGCCCTTCTGTTAGTGAGCCTTCAAAAGGGAGTATGGCTGACCAGCTCACCCAGAAAGAGCTCCTCATTTTCGCTCTTCAAACACCAAGGAGCCCCTTCCTTCATCTGCAGTGGGAAAAGCAAATAGAGCTCTCTAGATTTTCTTTGCTTGGAATGAGAATGTTCCTTGAACAGGCCCTGCTCAGGTAAAGACTGAGGCTTCACCATGGCCTTCCACTTCCTTAAAAACACTGCAGGCTGAATAGAGTCTCCCAGCAAGACAGATGAATCCAGCACTGGTATGCAGATCCCAGTGCTGGTGCCCTCAAGAGAGAACAGAAACTTTAGCACTTGTTTACTATGTCGTCTAAGTAATGCACAGAAAAGAGACAAAGGTGAATTCTTGAATCACTGTAAGGATATTTTTTCTCCAGGGCAGGCATGTTAAGTCCAGAGATATCAATGCCATAGTCCCTGGTATATTCTAACAAGCTTTGCACCAGCACACATGATGATAGCTCCACCTACACTTCAGACAAGTAGGTACTGATTCTGCAGTGCTCCCAGAGACAATGATCTTGTGTACTGACTTACCTAAGCTTGAGGAACTAGCTGCAAAACAGCACATAATCCTGAGACACCTTCACACCAAATAATCCTTAGCACCTTGATCTGACTCCAGAGTTAGCCCTGCTTTGAGCAGGGAATTGGATTAGATGACCTCCAAGTGTCATTTCCAGTGGATAGTCTGTGATTTTGTGATATGACTGCTTTTGAGACAGCACATCTGTGAAGAAACAATGGAAAGACCTCAGATTTGGGATTGAGGGTTCAATTAGAATTAACATAATCCTGGCAAAGATTTTTGATGACTCTTGTGATCAATGCAATGCAAACACAGTGGAAAAACACTGGGCAGATGCCTAACATTCAGAGAAGACTTGTGGGATTATGCTTTCACTTTGTTTGAGGCAAGGATATCCTTTCCTGTGCATAATTCCTCTTCAGAAACTCCCTGTCATTTTCTACAACAGCAAATATACAGAAACTATTGTTCTAAACATAATATTTCCCCAGATATCCAGAATCTGCAAATATATGTATTCCTTATGGTATATGAAGTATCACTGTTATGTTTTCTACAATGATACAAGAAGGTAAAGCCATTAGAATTATGAGAAAGACCTTAAACATAACAGCTAGCATTCAACAGAGAAATATTGGTAAGAAGCTGACCACAAAGAATACATATTTGGAATATGCAGATGATTTTAAGGGAACATCCAGCAAGCCCACATCAGCCATTCACAGCATAACTGTAAGAACCAGAGGAACACAGAAGCAGACAGTGAAGATACTAAGATTAGCTGCTTTCCAGGCTTCAGAGGATGCCTAATGGTACTGTTCATCCAGAAATGGCACAAGTTACAGTTCTTGTATGAACCTTCCTCATTCCTGTAGATGTGAGGAGTTATGGGTCTAGAGCAGGCTTCCACAATCACTGGCACCCAAAAATTCATATAGAATAGAAAAGGGAGCAAATACTTCTGGTTATATCCATAGTGGTTTCTCTTCATTCAGAGTGGAAGAATACATTCCTACACTGTGCCTGAGCCATCCACTTGTGGGTTGCTGAGAACTCCTCCCACAGGAATTTCTGAAGCAAAGAGAAAACCTTCCTCCCCTACCTTGACTGGCATTGCTGATACTCATCCTTCTGAATTATGGAAAGAAGCTGATAGGAGGCACCTTCCCTGCAACCTGGGGCCTGAAAGACACTTTTCAGCATGAGGTCCTTTCCAGCACAAATGATTCGCTGATGTTTGGCCTCTTAAGGTAAGCTAGAGCAAAGGACAGCTATACAATTCCTCCTCAGATAACTTTTGCTCTCTCCTCATGATAACTTTTGTCTTGCCTAGGAACTTTCTTTAGAAAGGTTTACTTCCAATCTGCTGGGGAGGAAGCAGAAAAGAGGTCAAGAGGTATCCCAATTAGCTCTGTGAGATGCAGAGCATACAATGGCTGTATATGCCAATGGATTTATGTCCTGGGTTCCTCATGCTCCCACTCAACTGCAGGCTATCTCCTCTTCATATCCACCACTCTACTTCCAAGTGTTCCTCTGGGGCTACAGGAGGAACACTCTTCCCAGCAGTATCTCAAGTTCTTTCTCATCTCCTTTCACTGTGCCCCAATCTCTTCCACTTAGCACCTGTAACTCTTAGAAGGATTAGAGTTGCTTTTTTGGCATGCCAAGGTCAGAAGGGAGAACCCATTGTTAGAGAAAATAAGGGAAATAGCAACTCAAAATATTGAAAATTGCTGAGTCTCAAAAAATTGCTGAGGCAGCTGGGCCACCAAAATAAGCTGACCAATTTTTCTGCTTTTTTGTACATCTGTACAAAACATTCACATTGGGTTGAATTTCAACTCACTCATATAAGCAGTTCTTCCAAAAAATATTAGTATTGTGAAAAAAAGATGAGTTTTCTGTTTGCCTCCCAAAATATAAAATTTCTATTCTCAGAACATAGTATTTCAGCAGTATGAAGATCTGGGAAATTTCATTGCTATTTTCTTTTGGCAAAGATTCTTGAAAACATTTTAAATTTCAGGAACCAAAATATCTGATTCTCACACAAATTCAGACCAATTTTTCCTAAACTTGAAGAAAACTTCTCAGATAAGAAAACAAATGTTCTCTAGAGCATCAAAAACCCCCACACTGCTTCCTGTATTTACCTTCAATTGCAAAGAAGGGGAGTATTACTTATGGCTATTTTACAGATGGAACTGAAGCTCAAAGGCTAAATTACTTACCTGCTGCCCGACAAAAGCGTGGTGGAATATGGAACTGACTACAACAGTCCTATTTTCCAAGACAGTGTCTTAAACACTGCACAATTTTTCCTGCAAGGCCCACACAGTCTGCACGATGGAGAAAGAGATCTCAGACCACAGTCCAACCTAAGCTTTGACCTGAACTTTGTGTTTTGCTCTCACCTCTTGCAAATTGTCCACATAGAAACAGTGTATATTCCACAGCACTTTCTCAGAAGCTGGAGAATAATTTCCTTCCACAAGCAAACACACTTTTTGGGTTGTGTGGCACAACAGAAAAAGCCAATACAGCTTTTCATTTACTGCTGCATCTGCATGTTAACATGAAGGTCAGTAGGAATGTACACAATAGAAAGAAAATGAGTAGTTAATTATTGCTAGACTGCAAGAAGGGAAAACACATGCTTTAATTTGGTTTAAAAAGAGCAAAACATGAGAACTGCTTCTTCCGGGCTGTTTTTACATAGGAGGGCATACATAGAGCAAAATCACGATAACTGGAAGCTATTTGATGTGCTTTGAGTATCACAGATAAAAAATCACCTCTCATCATTTGGCACAATCTCAATTAATAATTACAATATTCAGCAAGAAAAAATCCCACTTGATTTTTTCAACATCCCATGGGATTTTTCTTGCTGAATATGATACTCATTTATTGAGATTGTTCTTTCTCCCACACATGTATAATCTGGCAATTTGCCCATATCTTTTGCCATATTTACTTCTCATGTGTTTGTACTTGAGGGTTTCATTGCATGATCAACAATCTGCAGTGCTTCAAAACTAAGCTGTGTTTAGACCAAAATGCTAGATTTGCTCTTTATGGAACAAGTTTTAATAATTTCAAAACATCAGCATACAACAGGCCAAAACCTAGTACAACCAGTTTCTCTTGGGATGTTAAACCACTGTTTAAAACTTTCCTTCAGTCCTTCAAGGGCTGAAGGTGTATTTGCTGTTCACCATCCAGCTATAATAAATAAGCAAAATGCATTCATGTAACAGGGTAGAGATAACTGCTTTAAAAATATTCTAAGAAGGCATTTTTATCGAAACAATCAGAACAACTTGACCAAAATTAGCAAATTCAGTTGCTCTGCAGAATGCAGGCCTAGTCTCTCCCAATCACCAAATTAATAGTAGTTGGAGCTTATGAAAGTAGTGAAGAACTCTTACTTCCAGAGCAAGGTAAGAGTCCTGGAGAGCAGAGTTCCCTATATTGAACTTCACTTGTCACTGGGTACCTGGAAGAAGAGGCTTATGTCAAGCATCCGTGAGCAGAACACAGCATTGTCTCAAAGCCAGCTGCAGGACTAGAACCTAACACATGAGAACTGGGCAAGTCTCCAGGCAACTGGCACATGCCAGAGCAATCAGAACATTTCAGTGTAAATTCTGGATAATTATTGCAGGACGCACCTTGTTGGCTTCACAGTTTTATCCAGACAGAATAGCAAAAATCTGAAAAAGACATTGACTATCCTAATGCTTAAAAGCCACGGTCCCTCAAAAGATATTCACTATCCTAATGCTTTAAAGCCATGGTCCATCAGCCCACTTCATTAGGTGGAACAAGAGTGGGAAGCGATGCTCATTAATACCATTTTCAGAGTTCAGATTCACTTCAGTAGTGCTCAACTGATACAAACTGCTGTAAATTCTGCACAAATTGGCAATTACAAAACTTACCAAGCTTTTCTGCACTGGAAGGAATTTGTGATCATGACCAACAGACATGTTTAGTTCTATAAATGCTAAATAACTGAGTTCAGGTACTCAAATATTTTGCAACATTTAGGTATCATGAAGGCAAAATGCTCAGCACCTGCCACCAGCAGCCACTGCTCAGAAGCCATCTAACATTTTTCTAGGCAAGATCCAGACTCAGCAAATTGCTCAACTTCACAAAGTAAATGAGTAGCAGAGATTGTCTTATCTCTTAACCCCAAACTAAGTAATTTCACATTCTCTGTCACATCATTTATACTGATGGTTCCACACTACCATGATATATGATTTTTAAACATTTGTGTCACCAAGTAACAGAAGCTACATAATGGGGAAATTCCCACATTCGCTGAAAAATCTTTGGTTTGCAGCTTGTCAGTTATAGATGGAGTATCTGCATTTCAGCAATGTTTTATTTTCACTGAGGAGGTATTTTAGATGAAAGAACTTTGCTGAAATGGTCTGATGCATGAATGCTTTGTTCAAGAAAACAAAAAACCAAGGCTCCCTCGTTTCTGCAATCTCACTGAAGAAAGGTTTTAATTACAAAAACTTCTTTTTCAGCTCTATTCTTCTTTTCACAGCAAACACTGAATTAGCTTTGTGACAATATTCTATATAATGAAACTTCATACTGAAAGAGGGTGGGTTTAGATGAGATATGAAGAAGTTCTTCACTGTGAGGTGACGAGGCACTGGAGCAGGTAGCTCTGAGAAGCTGTGGATGCCTGGAAGTGTTCTAAGCCACGCTGGATGGGGCCCTGAGCAGCCTGGTCTAGTGCAAGGTGTCCCAGTTCACGGCAGCAGGGTTGGAACCAATGCTCTAAGTTGTAGTTTCTGTGTTTTCCAGATTCTGTACTGTGTTAGTATGTAACTCCGAACTTCATATAAAGTGTTAGCAAGTTCTCTTCACAGTTTAGTCAGACAAAACAATCCCTTCCCAGCCTGAGAACCAAGGACACCGTTACAGCTTTGGGCCAAAAAGTTTAAACAGTGAATTGAAGAAAGCAATCTGGGAGGATGGGACTTTATAACCTGAAGTTGTAATTGGACAATTAACCCCAATATGTAAATGCACCAAAACTTATAAAAGTGTAAAAACTCAGACCAGGCATCCGTCTTGGGTGGAGGCACAGCCAGGCTCTTGTACTGCCCAAGGTGTATCTCCTTTGAAGGCCTTTTAATAAACACCTACTTTATTCCTTTAACACTGCCTAGCCTGTTCTAGACCAGCCTCTCAAGGCATCTGAACTAGATGAGCTCTAAGGTGCCTTCCAACCCAAACCAATCTATGATCCCTGCACTGAATGGGTACACTCACTCTGGCTCCAACCATCAAGCAAAATGACCTGAGAACCCAAAGGAATCAAACACGGCCATATTTTCCCAACAAGCAAACAGAAAATATTCTAATGCTTAGAGTGATAACAGAAAACTAAATAAAAACTTACTCAAAGGAGGAGAGGTGTGTCTGAGTGGGAGAGTAATGTCAAAGACAGGTAGAAATAGAATAGCAAGTAGCAGAATGGCAGTTTGGAAAGTAACACTGTAAACATGGAGTCTTTCATCTGTTGTCCCAATAGAAGCGTGTGACATCCAAATAGATTACAAACATCTGCTAACATTAGGAATAACACTCTGCCCATACAGCATCCTGCAATGATCTTTAAAATGTTGTGTGTCATAATTCTACTTACTTAACTACATTAGTTTCTCCAAGTTGAGTCTGTTCTGCCTGCAAAAGTAACTGGTAAGAAATCTCCTTGTGTTTATCCAGACTGACAAGCTCTGTTACTCTATTTACTCCCTTCGTCTAGTGGAGGAGCAGGAGTAAGAATGGCCAGGGGGACACACCTGGCAGGCAGCCAAGGTACCTTCCACACACACTTGCAAAACAATGAAAAAGAGCACAAATTGGTTTAAATTTTTTAATGTACAAATTTACATCACTGTGTTGTAACTTTCAAACTAGGGAGGAAATTACAGCAGTCTGCATGATTTACTCTATCCATAATTTACAAGTGTACAGATTAGAAGAAAATCCTTTTTCCTTTTCTCAAGGAAATAAGTATTTCATTTCTATACTCAATAATCATTCAGCTTTCTAACAGTCTGTGAGCTATGCACCAGCATTCTCTCTCAAAACTAGCATGTTTTTATCTCTTGGGATTCCAACCAGTAGCCTCTGTTGCTCCTCATGTGCCCACACAGCATATTCAGAATTCTGCTCCAGCAACACCTAAAGACACACTTCAGTGAAAGAGGAAGCAGCTGAAGACGTCCATCTTCAGTTCTGCAGTACACCCAGCTGTCAATTACTTTCTTCCAAATGGATCCGACCACACTTTTAACCCTACAAATCAAACATCAGAATAGCAGCAGTTGATAATTCAGACTGTTGGAGAAAAAAAAACCAGGTCTGCTACTCCAGCTTTGTGTGTTATAAACAATGAAAGAAGCCAACAATTTCTGCACTGAATTTGTGACTCTGCTTTAACTTGCAAAAATATACAGAAAAACAACCTCATCTTGATCTTAAACTTCAGATAATGGAAAAGTCTATGACATTCATAGGTAAGGTGTTCTAAAATTGTTGGATCATTTAGAATTGCACCTTACACTTAAATTTGTCTAAGTTTCCTTTTCAACTAATGGATTTTGTAACTCATCAGCAGCTAAATTCAGTTGAAAAGGAGAACTTACACTAAGAAGAACTGGTCATTAAGTACCTGCATCTTGGATAAATGAGCCAGTCCAGTCCTCTCGAATGTTTAGTAAAAAAGACAGGTTACAAGACCTCTATTTCACCCTACTTCTCTTCAGCATTTCCCCACTTCCCTGAAAAACAAGTCCTGCAGTAATGATCTAACCAATGCCTGTAATAAGGTCGTGGCTTTAATCCTGTTTGATTTTCACCTGCTGCTGATATTAGGCTTTTTCAAAAACAAAAATACATTACCCTTTAACATATTCAGGTATTACACATTTCATAAAGACAGGCACTCTCACATCTTTAATCAAGAAATGCTAGCCTTGAGTAGACACTAAATTTAACATTATAAAAAAATGAACTATCAAGGCTAGTCTGCTAGACTTGAATTTTACTTCCCTCACATGCTTTTCTAAGCCTTCCATTGTCACCAGCAAGGATCCAAAAGCTATTAGCACTGCACTCCAAATTTTCCTTCATATGTAGTGGATTTCTGCAGGGCCCATCCATCCATGAAGCCAGAAGGCACTGCCAAAGTGCTGATGAACTGTGTTTCAGCAGAGTTCGGTATTCCACAAAACTAGGGTGCAACATTGTTCTTTATAGCTACAGCTCAGCCTACCCATGGTGCTTGCTCGCTCTGAGCTGGTTCAGAAGTGGAAACTGGCCTCTATTTAACAAAGTGTGAAAACAACAGAAACTCTGCAACTTATTTGGCCAGTTGAGTCACTTTAAGATGAGTTTAATTAAAACCGTAGTTTTTCAGTGAGGAATTAGCCTGAAAAAATAATTTAATGGCAAGTTTATTAAATATGCTTTCACTGAATGTATTCTTCACTGTATTATTTAAATCCATATAAATACTGAGGCCTTACTTCTAGAGAGTCTTTAAAACAATTGATGCAAACACATAAATCAAGAGTACCTGCAGGCTGAATATCCTCTTGAACAATACCAGCTCGGTTTATTGACTGCTCATTCTCTGGAAAACAGAACAGAAAGGACACTACTAAAAAAAAAGAAAATATCAGATATCTTGATTGCACCCAATAAAATAATCTTAAAAATTTTATTAATTCGAGATACGACACAGTAAAATTCAGTTAAGTATCTACCTACCAAATGCAAATGTAGTATTCCTACTTCACTGAGAAATCAATAGCTAGTCTGTTTTGAGAGATTACAAACAGTAAGATAATAATCCTCAAACAATGCCTACTGTTTAATAAAGATGCTAAAACACCTGCCATGGTCCCAGCACTTAAGGAATGACTAGTACTTTTAGAAGCTCATTCATATGCTCAACATAAAACTAGTCAAAATATTTTTTTTCTTTTGGACAACTCCTGTTTTCAAGCCCTGAAAGATCTTGCAAACAGATTTCATGACAGCACCTAAAAAATTCCCGCTTGTAAACTTTGTGAAATTCAGCATCTGAGGGATATTTTCCCATACACTGGGCTTGTCTCAGACTTTTCTTTTTTCTTTGAAAGATTCAACCACTTCCACAAAGAGAAATGGAGAAAACTATACTATTTCCCTTACTAATGGCCCTCCTTTTTTTCTATTTCCAGTCATGCACTTCACCACCACAGTGCTACTCCGAAGCAGGAAGTCAAAGCTCAGGTGGATTCACCTTTTGCCCCCACCACTGAACTTTTGAGACCTTTAAAAACCTGCAGGGTGCACATTGCCAAAAGGAAGCTCAGAACTAAGCTCACCTTAAAAATGGAATTTTTCATTATCCTATCCCACTGGGAATGCACTGGCACTACACGTTATCAGGCTGTCTGTGTACAAGCCTAATGCTACAGGAGACTCGCAGTATATCACAGTATTGATTCTCCCTGCAAGGGGACAGGCACTAGAGGCACATCCATGTTCTCCAGTTCTGTTCACTGAGCATGGTAATTCCATTTCATCCTTTTTAGCAGACAAAATCTCAGGGACCTGTCTAATTTCAAAGGAAAAGGCACAAAACCCAGCAAGGGAGAAGAGAATAGATTAGGGCAACAAAGGAGACTTCCTGTAGGACATGAAGGGAAAGGATATTCAGTCTTGAGTGGAAACTTAGATTAGAAGAGAGGCAGGAAAAACAGGAAGCAATCTGAGAGTTCTGGGGACATACTTGGGTTGAACAGAGAAGCTGTTTACTGGTCAGGCAAAAAAGCCATGCAAAAACCTAAGAGATGATAAATACACAGACAGGACACAGAACAGTCAACAAGGAGACTGCTGTGGGGCCTGCAAACAACTTGGAATACAGGTAAGCCAGAAAAGAACAAGGAAGATTCAGTCTTAGCCAAGAAAGCCACCTCACAGCATGGGGAAGAAACAGTCTCACAATTCAGAAAATCAGGAAATCTGTGAAAATGTCACAAAGAGCAGCTGTCAAGCCACTGTTTTAGTTAATCCATGTGGAAAAGGCCTGTGCTGACTCCCTCAAAGTTTCATCATTGCCACTAAATTGTAGTCATTTTTAATGCTAGATACTGACAAGAAAATATTAGAAACAGCAAAGCCAAAAACGGAGGTACTAAAACCCTACAAAATTATAACATTTCTGTATAAAATTAGGTCAAACTCCTTTGTGCACAATTTACAGTTCATATCAACAATTTGATTATATACAGTTTTTCCAAGTAGCTTTCATCTTGTTTGTTAAATTGCTAGGAACTTCTCTGAAGATGTTTGAGAATCGTGCAGTAAAGTCTTCTTCCAGAATATTAATATACTTCACTTCTGTAGAATTTGGGAGATACACAAGAAAAACAAGAGTGAAGAAAGAAAAGATAGCACTTCACATTTACATAATGCAATGTCACTCCAGGTAACTAATATTCATTCTTGCCTTTTTCGTGATTATTCTGTGATGCTAATCAGAATGCCCACCTTTTGGGACACAGCATCCCCAAACAGAGAAATACTGAGCCTTCTCCCAGAGCTCAAGCCAACGGAGGGCAGGAGCTTCTACAGAAGTTGTCCTACAGCTGACTATACTTGGAAAATCCTCTGTCCTCCAAAGGTTAAACACTTGGGTTCAAACACCACAACTTGATAGTCCACAATCTTGCCTCAAGTATTGTGATAACAAATGCTTGTGCCTCTCATACTGCAGTGATGATCAAGAAAAGCTCCTTGGAAATGAACAAAGGTGATATCAGATGGAAATTCAGCACCAGGCAATAAGTTTAGAATCACGTATCAAATAAGTTTGTGCACTTGCTAACTGTGCATCAATTCAATCATTCTATGTCCTAAACAGAGATTAAAAATCCCTAAACTGATAGGAAACACCTACTCACATAATTCACAAGTACAAAGGAGGACATTGCTCCACTATTTCTGTCCTTTCCTTACTTCCAAGACACATTTCTAATGTAGTATTTTTGGAAAGTATAGCATAAGCAAAAAAGATTTAGTAATAATGTTTTCAAAGGGAACACAGAGTAGGAAACATAATTGTAGGAAGTTTCACAAACATATCATCCTTGAGTAAAAACTTGCTTGCAAGTTAAATTTTACCTAACCTTTGATGCAAGGCCAAAGCCCCTCCAACAAGACCCACCACTCCTCTGGGCAATCTGTTCTAGTGGTTCACCACCACCATCATAAAAAATGTATTCCTTCTATTTAATCTGAATTTACTCTGTTTCGTTTAAAACCATTACCTCTAGTCTTATTGCAACAGGCCCTGCCCCATCTTTCTTACAAGCTCTCTTCAAGTGTTCTACAAGGTTTTCCTGAAGCCTTCTCTTCTCTAGGCTGAAGAACCCCAACTCTCTCAGCCTTTCTGCATGGGAGAGGCTCCATCTCTCTGACCTCAATTTCTTCAACTGCGTCTCAATCCTCTAAGGAGCAACTCAAGGATGTTCGTGCTGGTGAATAACTTGAAATAAGAGTATCGGCGAGCTGTATTATTTTGGTTTTCAGCTATCTCCTAGACGAGCAGAAAGCCCCTCGGGAATCACTAACCGAGCAGCAGCCCCGCATTCCCCCAAGGCCGGGCACGGACCGGGCCATGGCCCAGCCAGCTCCCCCCGCGCACGGACTCACTGTACTCCTCCGGCAGCAGCAGCGGCCGGAAATAAATGGGGTAGAAGGCGGCTCCCACCACAGCCACGAAGGCGCCGAAGATGCCGAGCGTGCGGAACAGCGCGGCCATGGCCGGGCGGATGCGGGGCCCTGCGCGGGGCCTTCCGGGGCACGGCCCGGCCCGCCGGGAGAGCGCCCCCGCGCGGCCGGCGGGGCGCAGCGCGGGCACGGGGCCGGTGCGGCCGCGCCGTCAGCCCGGCCCGGGCAGCCCGAGACGATGCGCCCCAGTCCCGCCGCCCCGCCCTAAAGCGCCTCGCCCGACAGCGGGAGCTGGCCCGGCCCGGGACCGCGCCGGTAGCGCAGTGCCGAGGCGGGAGGGCGGGGGCCGCCAAGGGAGTGGGCGGGCGCGGCCCTGCGCGGGGATCCCTCCCGGGCGCGCCGCTCCCGGGCCGCCGCCCGGCGCCTGCTGTACGGAGCTGCCAGGAGCCGCCAAGGAGCTGCGCCGCACGGCCGTAGCTCGGCGTCCTCTGGCCCAGCCCCTCCGCACCTGCGGCGGAGCGGGGCCCTGCCCTGCCCTGCCCTGCCCTGCCCTGCCCGGGCGGCGGCCCCTCCTCCAGGAAGCCGGATCTGCCGCATCCTTGTCGCCGGGCCGGCCGCGCAGTCCCTGCCGCGCTGGGCACCGCCGCCGCAGCAGCAGCAGCATGCGGCCCCCGGCCGAGCCCCGCCGCCCCCCTCCGCTGCTCCTCGTCCTCCTCTCGGTGAGTGCCGCCGGCCCCGCACCTGCCCCCGCGTACCCAGCCCGGGCAGGGCCGGCCCGTGCGGGGCCGCGCGTCGTTCCCGCAGGGCGGACGGAGCCGAGCCGGGTCCGGCGGGGCGCGGGGGGCTCGGGCCGGGGCCGCCCCTCAGAGCCCGCCCCGGCTGTCCGGCCTGGCTCCGCGCCCCCTGCCAGCCCCGCGGTTACTGGGGCCTGGCTTACCCAGCTGGGGGACGCCGAGCCGTCACTGCCAAGCGTTAGGCTTTCTGCCCGGGGTGACGATAAACTGCTAGGGTGGGGAAAATGGGGGGGCCTTTGACATCTGCGTACAGATGCGCGACTGAACATAGTGCTGCACTGGCTTATGGAAATAAGCGTGGTGTAGGGCCAGTTACTAAACTACTTTTTCATCTTTTCTGTTGCTAAGCATAAGCTCTGGTCTAAGTTTTTGTGTGCCTGTACCATGTTGGTGCTGATGGAGAGCAGCAGATCAACAGCCTTTTTTGTCATGTCTTCTTTTCACGCATCGTAAAATGTAGCATGACGTGTTGGGCATTTGCAGGTGAAGAACTGCGGTTGTGCAAACAGGTGCAGGTTTCATAGGGTTTTGAGGAATTTCTGCAGGGCTGAACTCATGAAGGGTCCTGTTGAGACCTCCAGCAAATGAAAGAATACTTGCTCAATCATTTTTATAATATTACGCTACTGAAAATGTTCAGTTTCCTAACGCTTGCAGTGTTTGCCTCCCACATTGATTTTTATCCCAAGATCTGATGGGATGACTTAGGCTAATTCATTCAGATTCAGTAGGATTTAAGAAAAGGAAAAAAAAACTCAAAAACATATACAGCTTTAATGGCTAGGTTGCCCCACACAACAAAGCCTTTGTGTCTGTCTTGTTGAACTTTGCCTAGTTCATGATAATATTTTGAATCAGTGTAGCTGGCCTCTTTAGTGTGCTGGAGAACTTTTATATTTAAGTCTCATAATCACACTCAGTGTGTAATCTTTTCATCTTTGTCCTATCTCACAGGTGATGCACATTTAACTCTGCCTTGTCTGATATAACAGGAAGGGAAGAGGCTTCCTCACCAAGCAGGAACATTTAGATGATACACACTCTGTGCACTGTGTAGTGGTAACAGAGACTTGGCCGTGGTCTGGAGGTTTATGGTCTGCAGTCTCTGCCAGGTCTCCACCATTGTGGGGTTGCTCAGGGTTCTTTGCTCCATGTTGTTTACTGGATGAGCCTCCAGAAGGGTTTGTTAGATGGGATCTAACAGGAGACTCAAAGATACTTCATGTATTTTGGCAGCACAGGCCTCAAGTAATACCCAGGGACCAAAGAATACAAAGTAAAATGGGGAGCCATTTAGCAGATCAGGCACTATGGGAAAGGCACTAGATCAGCAGAGCTGAAGCTAAACTTAGGCATCAGCAATTGTATTGCATTGTGCTTAAGTGCTCTAGGAACATCATGGAAGTATTTGTGCAAAGACTTGGCTTTGTATCCCAGAGCTTACTGCTTTGGGATCCCCCACCACAAAATTTCTGCCATTCACTGGAATTCAGATGGACATATTCATGCACTGCTGCATCTTTGTTAATGAACTGTGCCAGACCCAAGCTGTCCTTGCTGGAGTCTAGTTCCCATTGCTCTGTAGTGGATAACCACTGAGAAAATCGAGAGCTGGCTGTGTGTGTGTTTTGACAGTCAGTGTGTGGTAAGCACACATTAGTACCCTTATGATTTTTAGTATCTACCTGGTGGACTTTTGCATCTTGTGATCATGACATGGCACTGTGTTCATAGTATATTACCATCTTCCTCCTGACATAGCCACCTTATCACAAAGGTTAAGCTACTTACAAGTATTCTTTCTTGTAAGATCAAGAAATACTAATTATAACCATCAAATACAAGAGGTTTAGGATAATTTGTTCCTGCTGCTATGGGCTTTTAATGCTTTTGGAAGTGTTTAAACTGAAGAAGAATTGTGTTGGAAATGTAAAAGAATAGTATCTTTTGTCAAGTGAAGCTCTGAAAGGTACTCAAATTAGTATTAAAATCAAGGCTCTCTCATCAATTTTTATCTCCAGCTTAAGAGTCCAATTCTTTAAGTGAATGGCCCATAAAGGGATCAAACACACAACCTTGGCATTATTAGCACTGTGCTCTAACCAGTATGCACTTTATGGAATGGGACATAAAGCAGAGAGAAAGGCTGTCACTCTGATGAGACTCCCTATTGTAGAAAGCCAAAATACTGAGTTGCATAGCGTTCTGTGGATTTTTAGCATTTTATTTGTTCAAGGTGTATATCTCGGTGCTCACATGTGTTTATCAGTGTTCAGCATCACTGCACAACTCACTTGCAGCGTCTCTTGTCGGATACAAGAAGATAAAGAGCATTTGGTTGCAAGTATGGAAAGTGGTTTAAGTGACAAGTTCCCTAGGAACACTAAATAAAGTGATCTAGAGCTACCCATCTGCTTGCAATGATATCTGGCTTCTTTGTCCAAAAGTTCCCTCATTCTGTTATGTCTTCCAGTGTCTGACCTTAATAAAGTCAAGGTCTTGAAGTAAACAGCACCTCTGTGCATAGTTGTGTTCCACCAACAAGCCTTGAGCTCTTTTGCACCTCTAAGGAGGCAGGGAACTGGGGAAAAATACCATTTTATCACACAGGTGATCAAAAAATCCAAAAATCCTCATCTGTAGGAGCAAGGGGGTAGTATAGGACTTAGTTCTGACTTTTCCTAATATTTACACCTTCACAGGTCTTACTGGCTTGATGTTTTTTTAGTGTAGCTCTCAAGGAGTGTCAACATATTCTCAAGAAATAAGAAGCAAAATAGTTTATCATTAGGGACTTTTATGATCCCCATATTGGATTGTGGGCAAGGTCTAGTTCTCCAGGTGTACAACACATAATTTCTATGATTAGAAATGTACTAATGACTAGACCAAACCTTTTAAATATTTTGAAAAACACTGTGAAAAAGGCATCAATCTAAGATACGTATCCAAGATAAATTTTATTTTAATTTGTTTAATCTTAGCAAAGTTAAAAGTTACCCAAGACAGATCTCATTTTGAGCAATCTTAATGACCATCTTCCCTGGTAATCCCAAGTGACAATTGTGAATATCTTAGAGAGGCCAGGGGACATGGTGGAACTGCTGTGCTGGTGGCTTGCCCTCAGAGCTGAGTAATCCCCAGTATCCTTGGCAGTGCATCAAGCTGGATGCTGACTGCTAGGCAGAAAGAAAAGAAGCTGTTTGAAGCTTTAGAGACAAGAACTTCATCGCAGGGGATAATCCTGTTGTATATCCAGGCACTCACTCTCAAACTATATATAATATACATAGCTGTGGAGAGCAAAAGCTGAGCAAATTCAGCCTGCTGGTCTTGCTGCTCAGATTTCCAAGTCCATCTTCAAAATAGGAACATGTCAGAAATGAAACACTTCACGAATGTTAATTCTGAGGAAACCTTTGTTGTTATTTTGCCCTTCAGGGGCCTGCACGACAGGTAACAAAATTAGCTAACTTTTTTAGAAGAAGCAGAAACATCAGGCTGTGGCAATCCTAGCAAACAATGATACATAATGAATATATGCCTGTACATTTTTGTGCACACTCCTTAGGCCTGATCCTAGGAGCATGTTTAAATAGTGTGACGTGTAAGTCGCTATCTGAGACCGGATTCCACTTGCATAGGGCTGAAGGATACACCCTGTAAATACAGTTTGTTTGTAGAAGCATGTGTAACTTTGAGGACTTGACGTAGGGACGTTGTTGCCATTAAAATCTTGATGGTGGCTCTCCAGTAATCCGTGTCTTCTTGCTGGGTAAAAGAAACCTCATATTTTGAAGTAAAAGTATGGTATATATGTGCTTGTGCAGTGTTCTGTTATTATTGTGAGTGTATGAATAATCACACAGATTGTCTGTTTAACATGTTTGTGTTTTGGGTTTTCTTCCAGAACTTTGTGCTGTCCTTTGGAAAGGAGACATTACAGACAACGGCGGTTACTCCAGAGTTTCAGAAGAATATGGATTATGTAGATTTTATCTATTTAAATATTTTAGAAAAGAAAGTTCTTAACAATTCTGAGGTTTCAGTTCAGTATTTATGTTCTAAGCCTTGTATTGTCAGTTTAGAAGCAGTAGCTTCCTCTGAGTTCAGGACTGGTGTACCAGTGTATAGAAGGAGATGGAAGGATGAGAAGAACCTTTATGTTAGCAGAACTCGACAAGTACACTTGAAATTTCCAAGCATCATGGTTTACAGAGATGATTATATCATCAGAAACTCAATAATAGTGCACAGTGTGATACTGTACGCATGGATTAGCCACAGATCAGCTAGCAACTATGGTGATGAGCAGAATGAAGACTACCAGGCTGCAGTTGCCAAGAATTACACATTTTTAGAGGCAGTTCCACCCTTTGAACGGCCATATAAGGATCACAAAGTTTGTCTTCAGTGGGGTGCTGACTATTTGTGGATGCTCCAGGCCAATAGGATACCTCAGTGTCCTCATGAAACTGGTAGGTGCAATGTCCCTTTTTTTTCCCCAAGGAAACATTTCTGGTAAGCTGTTGAAAAGTGCCTACTGGTAGTAAATATTACACACCGTGGTTTACTTGGGAAGCATTGTTGAACATGTAATCTCCATAACAGTAAGGTTAGAGTTGCAAGTTGCTGAAGCCATCCTGCTCTTCAGGTTGTTTCATCACAGCTAGCCTGGAGGTAGTTAGCAGCCTGGCCCCCTCTTTTCTGAGCATTTTCAAACAATTTTAGTCAAAAACCACCAGAGTTAGTGGACATCATTCCTTTATATCCAGAGAGAGTTGTTCAGTCCCTTACTGCATTAATGCAGAATCAGTTCTGCAGTTCATGCACACATAATTTTCACACAAGTGATTTCCTTCTGCTTGAAGTGATGGCCTCACACTCAAAAACATATTTTCAATCTTTGGAGTGAGCTAAGCTTTACAGCACATCTTTTTTTTTCCCTAGAACCATTATGAACAAGCATTTTAGGAAAAAAAGTATTAGTTGTAAATAAAAAATCACGTCTTGCCAACAGTATAGATTACAGAAACAACTGTGCTCTCTAGATATTTTGAGTTCTTTTTTTTCTGCCTGCCTATCTCTAGCTTTACACTTGCTGACAATTCTTTTGGTCTCAATGTATGCTCAAAGAAGAACCTAGAAGGAAAAAGAACATTTGTTTCTAAATGGTTCTCTCCCAGAAAATCCCATAATGGTATTTGTGTCATTTATTTTCACTACACTGGCGTATAAGTGCTCTGAAGAAGAACAGAGAACATCTTGCTTCCTTTAAGGGCTTTTTAAAATACTTGTTGGAAACAGCATGTGATATCTGACAACACTGTGAAACATCTTATTGTCTGTATTATCTATTTCTATTACGCATTAAATCAGTATAATAGACAATAGGAGGAAATAATATTCAAATTTTGTTTCCTAAAATAATATTGTAACAATTTGCTCAGAGTTTGCTTTATTTTATTGTTTTCTTGGTGGTTTTTGTCTGGTTTTTGGGTTTCTCTAGGCAAGCTGATGATGTATCATGGCCTTGAAGTTTTTTCTCCTGTTTCTTAGGAGGGGCTTTGTCAGTTTCGTTAGAGGATTATCCATATCAGTTAAGAACAGAATTGGTATCTATGCAGACATATAACATAGAGAGGCACAAATGGAAAGCAAGTCCAAGAGATGTGGAGAAACGTCACTTAGGCATAACCAAATATAGGATGAGATTTAAGTGAATAACATTAAGTAGGACTACTTGTTTACTAACTGGTTCTTTAAGTATCTTAGATTTAAATAAGTCTGTTCTTTCCCTACTTCTAATTCCATCTGGAAACAGGCTCAGTTTCACTCTTCATGAGTTATTTGGTCCAAGACTGTAATGTCTTTTACAGCAGCAAGTGAATTTGTGTCTAAGGACTTATTGAGAGTTTGTGTTAACTTTGAATCTGTTGTGTGATTTAAATGTTTGACTGTAGGAATGTGAGCTAATGAATTAGTTTCTATGCTTTCTGTCTGTCAGATTAAAAAAAAGACTGTATTTTGCAGATGGTGTCCAGGTTCTCGAATTTATCTATGCTTCCAGTGGGGAAAAAACAGGAATTGTGAAGAAATTTGAGCAGTTTGAAAACAGAGAACTTGAGACAGTCAGACAACATCAGATTGATTATCCCATGTAAGTATAGGCGAGTAACTGAATGGGGCTGTATTTGGTTTTTGAAGGCTATAGAATGTACTTAAACTCTTGGGCTTTACCACAAATTAAAGGGATACTGCCTACTAATTTCAGAAAAGATGCAAAAGGAGCCTAGTTAGCAGTTCCTTCTGCTTCCAGTTTTGGACAGGATTAAGCTGAACCTCAGGAAGATATTTACAGTATGTGTTAGTGCAGTGCTGTGTAAGAGATGCCACTGAACTGTAACTGAATTAGGTACAGTTAGGAGAGTGAGTTAGCTGTTACCTGCTGTCATGATCAGACTGCTGTCTCATGACTAACTAGCCTGGGGTGTTCTGCATTACAAAAAGATCTGCATTTCTAACATTGTTTGCAGACCAAGAGCACAGTAGGATTTCTTGCAAGGGCAAGCAGCATGCAGCAGCTTTATCCCTATAAATTCCCACTTTAGTTTATTTTGCACCTGACAAGGAACCTGATAGAATCCACTGCTGTGTAAACTTTCCTATTTTGACAGGAGTACAACTCCTTAGCCCCTGCACACTATTCAGTTACAGAAGAATTGCTCTTGTAAGGTCATCCTGCTCTGCTATGGTCCCCCTTCCCAAAACTGTCACAACTCTGCAGTCATATTTTGCAACTTCAGGGGAAAATAGATACATAAATATACCTTCCTTCCACCAGATGCTCTCACCCTGGCAACATTATTACAGAAGTAGGAAATAATTACAGAAGCTGGAACTTGCCTGCTGGTTTACATTTGGGCTGTGGCCTCAAGAAGAGTGCCAAGATGACTTGCCAGAAAGCACAGGTTGCATGCAAATTACTAGCTCTCAAACCATAACTGCAGCCATAAATACAGAGCAATTTTTAGCTCCTGGTCTCTTCTGGATGAGTGACAGCCTGCTGCTCTTTGCTCACCAACACAGTTGCATTCTGCTTCTGGCACAGAGGCACTTAAGCTCTAGTGTAGAGTAAATTGCATGAATTTATGCATCTTTTTATCTGCTCCACATAGTTCTTGCCTTCAAGTGATGTCTTCAGTGTGTTGTGTGTTGTGGTTCTGTGACAGCCTGGGGTAGTTCCGTTAGGAAGAGGAAGAGAATTCTCTTCAGTTCTTTTTCAGTTCTGTGTATGTGAGCAGTGGTTCCCCACTGTACAAAAGGTTAACAGAAGTAGATGAATCTGAGATACTTGTTAGGCTTCAGTCAGGGATTTGTAAAGAAAGAGAGCTCGAAATACATAACTCCTGTTTGAGCCTGCAGCAAGGACAGGCTGGGGCTGTAAGGGACTGCTCGTGTTGTTTGGCATTCTGCAGCAGTGGGGATATGAAATGAGTCAGCATTGTCCCAAACTCTGTCCCAAGAAATGTGTCCAGAACAAACACAGTCTCAGACTGGCAATCAAGGATTAAATGGAGACTGAGGCATTTGAGTTTGCTGTATTGGCAGAGATGAAAGTTGAAAAGAGCAATATATAAGCATGAACAGGAGCAGTATTTCTAGAAGCACAGTGTTTACCTGTAGGTCCTAGCAATCAATATACAAGTGATTGTCATTTACAAACCTTTCTAACTCACCCATGTACCATCTTTGGACAAAATGGTGTTATTAGCTGTTTAAGGCATAGTTTCCATTAGGGAAAACTTAATCACCCTTGCATTTTTTTAAAGCAGGAGAGTAAGTGTTAGGCTTTCAGACCTACAGTGGTTTAGTTTAGGAAAAGATACAAGGTACTCATGTTAAGCAATTTTTTGAAAGAAAAGTAAGGCAAGCTGACCCAATCTTAAAATATTATAAACAAATATTGACTATTTTTATTAATTACAGAAATGCAAAAACTGACTACCTCTTTCTAAAAGTCACTAAGAAAAGTGAACTATTTCATCAGATATGATAATAATTATAGTGCTTTGCTGAATTGTACATTGGAGGTACGATTTTCTAAGTCATTCAGCATTGGCCAAACTGCTGTGGCAATGTTACAGAAATAAGTGTGATCAAATTTCTGTTAAGAGCACAGAAGCAGATTTAGTCTGGCACAGAGGAACTCCTTAAAATTAGATATTGTGGTATAAATTCTGCTTTTAGTTTCTCAGCCAGGTTTGAACAGAAATTTCTAAGTACGTAGTGCTGTTGGTGTTTGGGTTTTTTATCTTGGACTGTTCCATAGTTTGCAGAGGCTCCATCTTTATTCATCCTATGATACTTCTGTGACAGCTGTTCATACCTATCTGTACTAAGGATGGACTCATTTTAACTGCTTCTCCCAAGCATATTTTCACAGTTCACTTTTAGCAGAGAAGACAGAGCTTATAGTTTTTACTGGCTTCAACAATCAGGATGCGTCTGGGAGTTTGTTACTGGAGTTTGTGTGGGGGAGGTTGGCTCCAGTTTGCCTTGGTTGTGTTCTCAGTGTGTTCCTTGGTGGTGTAGGATCTGGAAGAAGCTCTGACCTGGCATTCTGGAATTGATTCAGATAGCACTTCCTTACTCTCTTCTCCTCTTTGATACCACAAAAGTCTGTGGTTAGAGATCAAAGATCCAAGAGTCTTAAGTGTGGTTTTTCTGAAGATTTTTACTGTAGAGGATTTTACAGAGTTCTATTCTATTCTGAAGAGTACGTGTGTGACACAGGTTTGCTAAATTAAAGTGAAATGCATGCTTTTCAAATTCCATAGAGAGCTTTCTCATGAGGAGTGGATTTTGTGTTTGTTTTTGCTCATACAGGTTCACCATTTCAATCTGGCTATATCTACTCCATCACTGTGAAAAGGATCTGTGTGGTATACTCTATTTTATTGATTCAAAAGAAATGTATGGTACTCCTGCTGTATTTCTAAATGAGGAAGGTAAGGGATATTATTAATGGCTTTCAGAAGAGGTCTAATACAGTCTTTATCGATTTGTGCCTAGGAATAACATTTTTAAAAATATATTATCGGACCTATTTTTGTGAAATTGATCCCTTGCAAAATGATTCTTTTTGACTATAGTGTCTCAGTAGGAAAGTAGCCACTAAATTAACAAGAGAAAATGTAGTAGTTGCATAGCATCTAATCTTCACTAACTTCAGAAATGTCTGTTTTGTCAGGAGAATAGCCTGAATCTTACAGCCAGGAGCATACACTGAGATTAAACAGTCTTACCTCAATGAACAAGCTTTCTTATTATTACTGAAGTGTTATTTTAAATTGATCTTTATTCCTCTATATATGCAACATGAAAATTTTTGATAATTGGAAATAGCCTCAGAAAAAGTCAAGGTCTTGCCTACATTGCAATGTTCAAGAACCAGTCTGATTCCCTGATCCAGAAGAAAGTTAAGAGGTAGCACTGTCTTAGTCTTGCAACACTTGCAGTGGGGGTCTGTTGTTGTCAGAAGAGGGCTGGGAGCTGGCTGGCAGGCTCACAGAAGAAATAAGCATGCAGAGTTTTAAAAGGGTACACCTGGCATTCTCATAATACCATTTTTTCCTCATTTCTTTGAGTTTGACAACTGACCTCTTCCTCACTGTTATTTTTTGTCATTTTCATTTTCTCTGTCATGTAGCCAATTTCAATAATTAATGTATCCATTATAAACTGGATGCTTTTCTGTGAAGAACAAAAAGAAAAGGGAAGTTACCAGCTTAATATGAGATTTTCCTGGTGAGGTTTTAGGGCCAGTTTTATTCTCAGTGTCAGACTAGATTATCATAGTAGCCTGTTCTGGTGTTAAAAGCTCAGACCATGAGTGTAGCTTCTGCAGGTCCAAGAAGTGGAGGGTAGAGACACCTTGGTCTTCATCATTGCAGTGAACGTGCCGCCAGTTGAGTGCTGAGTGGATGCCATTGTTTACTGGTCCCTTCTGCTGCTTACTGCAAGCCACAACTGCTTTCTGATGTTTGAGATCAACTGTGACACCCTCCCTTAGGTTTAGTCTTTTTAGTCTGTTTAACCCTGGTTTTCAGCCTGTGGTTTCATGTGGGAGCCTGAGCATCAGCATCTGAGCTGTGTAACTGAAATGTGGAGCACTGTCTGTGGGACTCTCTGAGAGCTGATGCATGGCTTGGTGGTGCCAGATTTCTGTTGTTGGTGATGAAGAGGATGAAGAGGACAGAGTCACTGCGAACAACGCATTAGTAAATCCATTCTTGCTGCTGATGTTTCTGTGGTGTTTATTTCCTTTTTCTTCCTTTTTTGTTCTCAGGTTATGTGCATATTCAGATGCATCTCATGAGAGGGGATGACCTTGCAGTGAAAACTAGCTTCAGTCTTCCTCTGAAGCAGTGGTTTCGACTGGATCTCTCCTTTAAGGGTGGACAGGTATGCTTGCTACTGAATTACAAACTGACAAATTCTTTAGTAGCTGAGGCTGAGAGAAACACTGTAAATTGTGTTCACATAGTGAAAGAATGAAAAATCTAAAACTAGAAGTTTTGAGGGGGTGTTCAGACCATCCAGCTTCGGAAAATCAACATTGATTGATTGATTGAGTTGGATTATGTGCACCCTCAGCAAGTTTTCTAGTGACATCAAGCTGTGGGGTGTAGTTGAGATGCTGGAGGGAATGGATGCCATCCAGATGGACATGGACAGGCTGGAGAGGTGGGCTCATGTGAACCTTGGAATGTTCAACAAGTGCAAGTGCAAGGTGTTGCACCTGGGTCAGGGGAATCCCAAGCACAGGCTGGGCAGAGAGTAGGTTGAGAACAGCCCTGGGGAGAAGGATTTTGGGCTGTGGATCAACAAGAATCATTGAATCATTAAGGCTGGAAAAGACCTCAAAGATTATTGAGTCCAACCTTTGAGCAAACAGCACCACATCAGTTAAAACCACAGTGCCGAGTGCCACATCCAGTTGTTTCCTGAACACTTCAGGGATGGTGACTCCACAGTTAGCATGGGCAGCCTGTTCCAGTGCTTGACAACCCTTTCAGCAAAGAAATATTTCCTAACATCCAATTTAAACCTCCCCTGGAGCAACTGGACAGTGTAATAAGTGTACCCTATAACATTTCTTTTATTGTAATTAATGTTTTGTGCTCTTTTAGATCGAAGTAAGCAGTGTTGGGAAGAATTTGAAAAGACATCATCATCAATCTTTTACGTAAGCAGCATTTTCCCCTCTGTGGAGTAATATGTGTGTGTAAGTTCAGATACAGAGAATGAGAGAAGGATAGCACAAGTCTGTAACTAAGATTCTAATTGTTTTTGAAAATGTCGGTGGTCTTTTTCTGCACTATAGTTTCAAAACCAGTTTGCTTTACTGTGCTTACATTAAGCATGAGCTGAATATTTTTGTTAATGCCATGAGTTAAGGTGGTGCATGATCTAGTACGAGAGTCTGATAACCCTCACTAAAAACTGATTGCCAGGTCAGTGGCATTAAGATCAGTCTTCAAATGAACTTTTGGCCTTACTGAAGTCTAGTGTTACTGTTGCTGTGAGAGGTAGTATTTCACCAGGGAAATTCTTACTTAGTTAGAGAGCAAAATTTCTCCCAAAAATATTCACACTCTGTCCTTTATTCTATGCAACTGAATATTTTTAAAATGGATTTTAATTGTTTTCTTTTACTGTAATTTAAGATGGACTCTTTCTTGTGCAAATAATTAAAAAATGACACTGTTAATAAGGGAACAACATAACAGTGAACTACATGGCAGACTTCCTTCTCTGCTTATGCCTTAAATCCGAAATTGATAAGTTGCAGATGATAACTCTAGGAGACAAATAACTTAAATTTTCATATGCTGATTTTAGAAAAGTGAAAGGGAAAGGTGGAACTGAAAAAAATGAGCTTAAGTAATGATGCATAAAATATCAAAGGATACCTACAGGTCAGAAAAATAAAAAAACCCTGCTGGTTTAATATGTTTGTAGACAAGGAATTTGTTAAATTGATAATTTGTCACACTAAATTGCAGAGTCAATTTTGAGAATAAAGAAATTACAAAAGAAAGTGATACTTGGAATAAGCTTAAGACCGTCGGTTGCAGAAATTCTGAAAAATACTAATTTCTCTTTCTTCTTTCACAGTACCTCTAGATAGTCAGCTTACTTCTCTTTCATGTTCTCAAGTTTTAGGGAAGATTTCTATTATGACGACACTGCTGGATACTTTGTTCTTGGGGGCAGTGGGTATGTAAATGGTATTGAAGCCTTCTTTGGACCTGTGAAATACTATCGCCTCAATGTGCTGGAAACAGAACAGGTGAGCAAGAGCACTACTTGGAAATGCTGAAATATTAGCAGCAAACTATGTCTATATTTTATTTTTTCAGATGGAGTGCTCATCAAGTGATAAACTAGCTTTGAAGCACAGTAGTATCTGGGATCATATGTCATATATGATAATTTTTGTTGAAATCTAGCAATATTAGTTACCATTTCAAATGCTTAAAGATAATACTTTGTGAAGTGAGTGTGTAAAGTAGTGTTTGTAGATCTATATTTAATAATATAGATATAATTATAATAATATATTTTAATATATTTAATATTTTCACTATTGCTTTGTTCCCGGAGATTCTGATGATAAAGTGTTGGATATATTTGATTAATCTGTGGTTTTGATGAAACTGATGGTAAAAGTCACATGGGTCTGGTCAGTTTTGGAAATTCATCTGTGATTTTTTGATTATGCTGACCATTTAAATAGACAGTGGTCTACTGGGGACGGCATCAGGCTGTCTGACACACTAATAGGGTGTGCCAGATAAGCTGATTGTAGTGAAACATCTGTTTCCTTTTGTTATTTGTGTACAATGCATCTTTCTAGCTGAGCATACACAACAACAGATACTGGGGGTGCCATTTATCCATCATTTGCCTTTTTACAGATTTCTAATCCTCTTCATGACAAAGACACAGTGGAACAAATTGAACTTTACTATGAGAGATGTATGGACATTCAAGAAATAGTTTATGATTACAGATATATTGTAAGGCAAGGCGAAAAAACACACAAAAGTTGTAAGTGTTGATCTGTGACATGAATTTTAAACTGTCATCTTTGGAGATCTGTTTTCTTTCCTTTAACAATCTGGATATTGATCATCAAAAGTAAAATTAAATTCAGCCATAACAAGAAAAAAATGCAATTTGAAGAGTTTAGTCTCATTACTGGTAGCTAAAACTGGGGGTTTGTCCCTGCAAATACTTTTGTATCATGGAATAAAAACTTAAATCAATCATCTTGATATGTCTTCTCTAATAAGACAGGTGCCTAAAGGGACAAAGAAATACTCTCAAGCTTTTGATGTATGCTATGCAATTTCCTTTCTTCCATTTTGTTTTCAAAATTATCCTAAAGGAAAATGGGTGGATTTTGCTAGAATGTTTCTGCCACAGTTACCTAAGATTCAGTAATTAACAGGTTTCTACCAGTGTCCACTTTGGTGAAAGGAGAATGACGTAGCTTAAATGTATGCTGAAAACTAGCTTATGTTTCTAATTTGAATTCAATTGAATGTGTTGTAACCAGAGTATGGAAGAAGAAATCTAAATGTATTTGGAAGTGGTCTGTGCTAGCTGGGTGAGTTTTTAGTTTTGTGTTAAGGGTGCGCTCCTCTTGTCCGTGAATGTTTAGTTCATGAGAAAAATTTTTTTCTGTCAGAAACTTCTTTTCAAGACCAGAAAGTCAGCTTTCATATCTTAAATATGTTGCTTTCTCTAGGTTATTATGAAAACTTATATTTGGAGCTGATTCACAAATATGGAGAAAAATCCAAATGCGATGCTTTCATGTGGGGAAAAGAGCTCAGGGAAAAGTACCACACTTTGTTCAAACTGTTACAAGAGATGGATTTCAATAGTCCAGATGGTAATCATATTTCTTTTTTTAAATTGTTCTTAAATAACTCAACAATATTTGTTGTGTAGTTTAGTATCATTTGACTTAATTTGTTATACATTTATTTTTCATATTAGCTAACTTAATAAAGGAGTGTTAAGTGGCTTATATGTTGCAATATGCTGCAGATGGAAGGATGGCTTACTAGGTAGAAAGAATCATAGAAATATCCTTATGTTTTTAGTGGTTAGTTACTTTGAGATGACCTTTTGGATTTTTTTCACACTTCATATTCAGTAATACCTTATTTCTCTAGGAATTTTGTCTGCATTGAGAATACCATTCAGCTTGAGAAATAACAGAATCTTCAGCTTGAGAATAACAGAAATCATTCTGTCTGTTATGCAGTTTCTGGGGAAATTGGTTCCTAATTTTAACTCTTACAACAACTGTGTGTTCTATATTTTATTTTTGGTTTTAGAAGATGGAAGTGATACAGTTGTAGAAGTTGGCCGAAGGATATTTGAGAAGGTTGTGAAAGGTCTGTCCAGTGCCAATGGCCTCAGCAATTTGGGCTCCTCTGTCCCACTCCTGGTGGATTCCAGTTGTTGTGGATACCATAAGGCTTCCTATTTCCTTGCAGTTATATTTGAAACAGGCCTTGGTGTGCCTGTGGATCGTGTAAAGGTACCATACTTAACACGTGCTGTTACGTCTGTGAAATTAATTACCTTTAAAGAGAGTTAAGAAAGGGCATGATCCATTGATTTAAGAAAAGTGAAATGGCCCTCAGATCCAGGTGGTTGAAGGGATTCTCCAATAAAGCTACTAATAAATACCTTGATGGCAGTGATATCTTTTTGAAGGCCTGGTGGTGGGAATCTTTATCCTGATCAAGCAGAACAAGGACATCAGTGATATAGTAAAGACCTAAAAATGGTAGTAAAGTGAACAGCATAGAAAGTACTGCTTTTCCTAGTCACTGTGGAGCCAGGATGACTAAGAGCCCTTGAGTCACCTGCAGTGATTTGAAGACAGGTAGGAAAAAAGTCCCAGATCAGGCAAACCTAAATTGGAAAGGTTGTAGTACAGTCAGGGAAGAAGTCTGATTCTAGAGTGTGCAAAAATGTGACACTGAGTATATTATAGTCAAATGAGCAAGGGTAACCAAAGTAGAGCAGTTTTCTTTTGTAAAAAAGTGACTGTGTTTCAAACTGAGCAACTGCAGAGTTTGAGAACTCCTGACCTCTTAGGCAGCTTGCAAATAACTGAAATGTTTCAGTATGTTCTAGGTCAAATAAAGGGAAGGTGTTTATATGTCAGGGGAAGAAAGCAACACTGAAATTGCCAACAGATATTTAATTGTGGTATAATAGTAAAATATAAAACACTCATAAAGAATAGCAGATCTGTCTGTTGTGGTTAGAGGACACTAAATCAGAAGAACCTCTTACAGGCCAATCAGAGACAAAGCTCACCTGCAATTCTTCAGAAACAAGAAACCTTAGACAGGAACCTTTTTTATACCCCAATTACAGAGTATACAGTACTTATTATGGAGGCTAAATAATTTCATCATTGGATTTGCTTCAGGTAGTGTAGGAAACAATTAATATCCAGCACAGATGGGACACCACTGGTTTTCTTACTGTGCAGGTGAAAAATAATAGTAGTGCTGAAATTTTTTTTTGGCAAATGTGTGGTGCATAGACCAATTAATATTTATCTCAAGGGAGATTTGTGCTGAAACCTTATCAGCCATAGATTCCATCCTACTAGTCCTGTCAGATCCCTAGGGTAAGATTCTCAAATGCTGTTTGTTAGCTTCCATATGTTTCACATAATTCAGTGTGAAAACTCCAGCTGGCATCAGTGGGACTGGTTAAGTCACTGCTGAGTATACGAAGTGTCAGAGTATAAACACCACCATAGTAAAATGACATTGAAAAACTGCTGCACAGTTAGTGATGACAGAATAAATACAATACTTGAAAAGTATTTAGAGCCTAGTTTTTCTTTCCAGTGTTTCTGTGCAAACATAAGACACTTTGACTACTTTATGGGCTGTGTTTGCTTCTGTAACTGTGTTTACATAGTGCAGCTAGTATATCAGCTACCAGAATGAACATTCAGTTCCCTGGAAATTTCCTGGAAAGTGCTTAACTTGTGAGATGTGCAGTGAATTCACTCCTGTTTATGTCTGTTGATTTTTGCCAGGGACTGCTATATAGTTTGGTTGGTGCTCAGGGGAACGAGAGACTTTCTGTGATGAATCTTGGCTATAAACATTACCAAGGGATTAATAACTATCCACTTGATTTGGAGCTGTCTTATGCTTATTACAGCAATATTGCAATAAAGACATCCCTGGATCAACACAATATAAAAGGGGAACAGGTAAAAGAATTATAAGTGTATCTGAATTCTTTTCTGTGCAAGTTATTTTTCATATTTGTATTATGTGGCCAGAAGATTTTTGTCTTGACTTACAAATATTAGCTCATCTGATTTGTGTCCTTGCCTGTGGCAAGGGTGTTGGACTAAATGGTCTTTAAAAGTCCCTTCCAGCCCAAATCATTTTATGATCCAATGACTGTTACAAAATCCCCCAAATGATATGTAGGTATGATTACTGTGTTTCTTAGGAAGGAGGAATCAAAATCAATATCAGACTCAAATCCTCCAAATTGTCCACAAGCCTGTCTTTTATTAAAGTCCAAGCCTTATTCTTGGCCTCTGAATCCTCACTCAGACTTTTAATTATTAATATAATTGGATGCATTTATTAAGTAACTGATCTGCTGTTTCAGTAGACAGACATCATGAAGTTCCTGCAAAAAATGAATTGTCCTCTCCATACTTTAACCTTTTCTATAACCAAATGTAATTACTTTGTTGTTAAATAGTTATCTGATAAAGTTACAATAAAATCATTTTAGAATAGGCTGCTAACAGGAGGTAACACAACTGTATTTGTAAAGAATAGTCAGGATAGGTTAGTGCTAGAATCTTGGTTTATCAGAAAGCATGATTATTGTACAAAAATAGAGAGATTCTAATTGCTGAAGAACTAAAAGCTGTCAGACTTACCTAGATAAGAGTGCTGTGGGTCAGGTCTTCATCAAGCTTTCTGCCAGTCTTTTTTTAATCTTTTGAAAGCAATTTCTATAGAAATATTAAAGCAATGAAAGACTTAAATACACTTCATTATTTTTACAACCAAAAGATGGTTTGGGTTATTTTTTTTTTCAGTTGTTGGTGTCTTGGCATATTTTTCTGGTATAGAATGGACTTACAGTTTTGGAACAAAGCAGTAAATGTTTTCTACAGTGGATGTAAGAATAATTTTTAATGCACTGGCCAATAGAGGAGTGATGAGAATTTTAAAATCCAGAACTGATCATAGATTTTTAGGGATAAGCAGGACATGGACAACATTTTCATTTTGGTAGCAGATGTAGAAATCCATTGTGAAATTCATGTGGAAGTTAATTTTTTTTCTGTTCACCTACTCTTCAGGCATTTGTTGAAACTATAAGACTGATGGATGATGAACTGCTAAAAGCTCAAACAAAAGAAAATGGTGATGTCTTTATGTGGTTAAAACATGAAGCAACAAGAGGAAATGCAGCTGCACAGGTATAAAGCAATAATTTTCCCCATTCTTGGTTTTAGACACATTTAGGAATGTACATCTATAGACCATGTAGTAAAGTTGCAGAGGAGAGCAGACAGACTTTCCTCCTTCCACCCAGAATTGCTTCTTTCTTCTGAGCCTGGGCTATTTATTGTGTTCCTGTACAATAATATCCAATAACCATGCAAAAGCCATAACAATGATGCAAAGCAGAAGGGAAGAGTCTTCAAGTGTTGGCAACCTCCTTCTCTGATCCTTTTCCCTGGCTTTGTATTTGATACATTGCAATTCTGCTACTGATCTGAGACCAGTAGCAGTATATTGTAATACTGACCCATTTACATGCATCAAATCTGTCACCTCTGCATTTAAATCAGTCCAGGCTCTGTGATACTGACAGCTGTAAAAATAAGCCTACTGTAGAGTTAGCATCAGTACATTCTACCACTGAAAAGCTCTCTGTATATTCCTGTTAACCAGTTGTTTTCAAACTGTTGAGGGTGTATAGTAGTTTCTTCTCATATTTGAAATGCATCTAAGCCTGCAGAAGTCTGTTCCTGCAATTCCAGTTTCAATACTAGCGTTTATAGCATTACTACCTAAGTTGTTTTCTTTTAGCAACGTTTGGCTCAGATGCTGTTTTGGGGTCAACAAGGAGTGGCAAAAAATCCTGAAGCTGCAATAGAATGGTATGCAAAGGGTGCAATAGAAACAGAAGATCCAGTGTTGATATATGATTATGCCATTGTGTTGTTTAAGGTAAGTCATATTTCATGTTTTCACTTCAAAATAGTCATTCCTTTAACATGATGTTTTAAGTTACCTGCAGTGATTCATGGTAAGAGTGTATACAAGTGCTTTTAGATTTACTCTGGAAATCAATCAATAGGTTTCAAGCTAATGTTGATTTTTATTAAAAGGGGCACAAAAATTTTAAAAAGAGCAAGTTAAAAACAATCTTACTTTATTCCTATCCATATTCAAGATCAAAATACCACCCAAATTGTGGATTCCAGTTTTTCCTAACGTCTTGTCACCTCAGGAATCAAACCAGCTAGTAGGCATAGGCTTTGGTGTAGAGGTGTAGGTAAAAGTTTAATCCTTTCTGGGAATGCCCTTTATTAGATTGGTTTTTTTTAGTTGGAATTAAATTATCACTGCATGCAGTTAGTTTTTCCCTGCTAGAAGCAGTAGACAGAAGATGCTAAACTGAAGCATGCCCTCACCTGAGTCAAATAAGGTGTATCAGCTAGTGATGTCACCCATAAGACATTCAAGCACTAAAGCTTAGGTGGTCAGGAACTGCTAGGTCTTCACCTCCTTCCTTTGACAGTGGAGAGTTTTTCTCTAGAAAATGCTTGCTTAAGTTTTGCTTCTGTCAATTTTGAGCATGCATAATCTGTTTTACCTGTGTCTGGAATTATTTTATGTGGACATCATAAGCATGACATCTGTGTATTTCCTCTATATGCACTCTAACATCTTCTCAGGAGACCTGAGAGCTCTTACTCACTGCCAAACTGTGCACAACCCATGCCCCTTTAAATGCTATTTATTCTTCCTTAGTTGCTCAAACTTAAAGATCTGTGATATTATTTACCCATAAAAATCACTTGAATGTACTGGTGAAATAATTGTTTCTAGACTGAATCACTGAGATTTTGTAAAGCTGTGAAGGAAGGACGAAAGCAAAGCTGCTTGTTTTGTTGTAACTGTTTAAAGCTGAATGACACTTGGTAGGTAATAGTATCAATATTAAAAGGCATTTTGGATGTGCATAAGTGAATTTTTATCAGCCTGCATTTGTAAACAATGATTGTTTCACATATCCATTCCTAGGGTCAAGGTGTGAAAAAGAACATAAAACTTGCGTTGGAATTGATGAAGAAAGCAGCAGCCAAGGTAAAGTACAATAAATATTTTACTGTAGTAGTTCTGTACTAGGTGCTAATAACTATGAACTCTGATTTATATAAAATGCCTGTTACCATAATTCTGTGTCATACTGCTTGCTTCTTCCAGTGTTATCGCCATGAATGGTGAAAGCCTTACTTGCCCAAGTTGGGAGACTAGACCACTCAAAATCAGCCAAAATTTCTCTGAAAGAAAAAAAATTCTCTCTACTTACATATTTTGGAATTTGATGTTAGTTAAGCGATTTACAGACTGAATATTTGACCCAGGAGTATGTTTTTGCCTCATATTCCCAAGCATAAAGGGAGAAGACCTGGATGTCCCAAAGTCTCCTGAATTATTTCCATAGTAGGGAGAAACACTGAGCGCCACAGAGCAGAAGAGCCTTGCTCCATTTAATGATCTAGGACAGCCAGGTTACCCAGGCCATGATCTGGTCCTTTTACTGATTATGACAGTAGGACTTCACTGCTGACCACTATCAGAAAAGATTTGTGCAGTTATGGGATTCCTTTGAAACAAGAGAGACCATCTGTTCTACTGCCTGTTTGGGAAAGGCTTAAATAAACTGAGAGGCTTTTATGATGTGATCAAAATACCTTTGATTCAGGATCTGAGGAACAGCTTCCTGGGAGATTCCTAGAGACATGAATTTCCTTACTCTTCTTGAACTCAAACACTTGGGTTTTTATGCTCCAATGCACATTTTCTATACAGAAACAACATCATAATTATTGAAAAGTTTAGCAGCTCTTGCATTTTAATGTGCGAGTTAGTAACACTGCTGGCATACTTACATCCTCATATGATCCACCAGTTTATGCAAGGAACTGGTGACTCGTTGGAACAACAGTAAAAACTGTCTCAAGATTTTCTCTTGAGCCAAGATGCAAAGATGCAACTTAGTAATAGCAAATAGCAATATGTTAAGCTGATCTGTATGATATTGGTGAAATGTATTTTGAAAGCAGCATTACAAAGTTCTGTGTACATTGCTTTCTATTTATTCTCAAGGAAATGTTCTAGTTTTAAAGAAGTGAGGTTTTTGATTGCTAATCCTCTCAACCAGTTTCTGGGTGTTCACAAGAACAAGTGTCCTGTTTGGCTTTGAAGAGGAGACAGGGGAAAAATAGTCACAGTTTGTTCTTGTCAACAAGTGAAAGTCATGGCTGAGACTCTGTAGAGTAAGATGACACTGGAGTCTTATTCCTCACTCTATATACAAGGCCACAGAGAAAAGTAGTGGGGGGAAAAAGCTTTATAACCCCTAGTCCCAGAAGTGACAAAAAGCAGAATCAAATGTGTGACCTGAGACTGCTCTTCTCCTTCCCTAAGGGCTTGCCCCAGGCAGTGAATGGATTAGGATGGTATTACCACAATTTTAAAAGAGACTACAGAAAAGCAGCCAAGCACTGGTTAATTGCTGAAGAATTGGGAAATCCAGATGCATCATACAACCTTGGTGTCCTATATTTAGATGGGATTTACCCTGGAGTACCTGGTAGAAATCAAGTGAGTAAATATTTAGTGGTACTATTTCTTACATTAGGGCCCAATTTAGAAGTTTTTGCCTCATTTTTGAGATTGCTCTGCTTACCCTAAGTTAGATTTTGATACCTTTTATCATAAAGAAGAATTTTACTGGGGGTTCAGTCAGATTGCTTAGGGAGAGAGATGTTGCTCAAATATCTCAGTCAAAATTATATGCATGTGTTTGTATTTTTTTAATTTAGAAACAAAGCAGGTGCAGGTTTTACACCTTGCAGTGACAGCAGCCAGGAAGGATACTGTGTGCTCTCACATCATGTGATCTTTCGGGTTCTCAGTTTTGGATTGGAAAGTTTATAGGGAAGGGATTCCACAATAACTGAAAGAAGCACAACCTTGTCCCTGAACCCATGAACAGCTATGCTACATTCACATAGCTTCTGTGAGCCTCACTGCTGTAGTAAGAGCCCTCCAGTCCAGACTTGAAAAATGTAACTATTTGATACAGTCTTGGTAGATGCCAGTATTTTATTTTTCTGTGACAGAACCCATTAACATATGTGCAAAATAAATTTCCCCTAATAGGAATGGTCTACTTTATTTATATTTCTTTTAATTAACTTAAAAGTGTGTGAGCAGCAGCAAAAATGTAGTGAGGTAGACTGTAATAAATGTCATCAGACTTCATACTTAAAGCTAAAAAATGTTTCCAGTGTGGCCTTTGAGTTCTGAGATCTGGATATACTCCAGCATTTCTGCTGCCAGCAGCAGCAGTGCTCACCAACATGTGCATCTGGCGAACACATTTTCCTTCCCCACGGACCTAAAAACACATTTCAGAGTGGACTGATTATAAGAGTACACCTAAAAGTGCCCAGGTTTCTTTATTCATCAAAGCCAATGGCAAGAAGGAGTGTGTAATCCATACTCCCTAACAGCAAGCATATATTGATGGTTAAAATTTTCCTGAAATAAATTATTTCCGTTTGTATGCTGGTTTGGTTTATTTACTGATTACCATTCCTGAGGGTAAAATGTGGAGTCACACATTTATGTGTGGAGTAAAATGTGGAGTCACACACAGCCTTCCCACTTCTGTAGCTTTGGCTCTGCTTACTCCATCTGTGTTATCTTTTATAAACCAGTTTCAAAGATTTGAGCACTGTTGGGCACAGCCTTATTTGGCATCACAAGTTCTGTTCTCCAGGATGCCTTAATAATCTTCCTACCCAGTGAATAACCAGTTTTACTTTTGTCAGTGCATGCAAGATTTTTGTGTTAGTAAGTGTTAGTTAAACATTTAGACACTGTTCTGTTTGATATTCCTTATATTACCCAAATATGTTTTTCAAAACTTTCTCTTGCCTAAACTATTAAAAATTTAGAAGAATTCATTTCATCTAAGTACACTAACAGTAGCTAAACTATCTTATCTTCATTAGCCAGCTACCTATTTTTATTCCTTTGATGAAAAGGGTCCTGAGGAAGAAATCTCAATAAAGATTAATAATGCAGAGTTCCTAATTGTGTCTTGTTTCTTCACAGACAGTTGCTGCACGCTATTTCTATAAAGCTGCCCAAGGAGGACACATTGAAGGGACTCTGCGATGCTCTCTGTATTACATCACAGGAAATATGGAAGACTTCCCTAGAGACCCAGAAAAAGCTGTAATGTAAGTAAGGAAACCATTTATAAAAGGAGAATATATTTCTGATGTAATTATTTTCATTATTGGTGATTCTTAAGTCCATGGCCTAAGTACCTTGTACTTCACAGTGCCTACCTCTGTGGCAAAAGGTTCTTCTGCAGTAATATTTGATCTGCATGAGTATGTGTGTTATTTAGATGACCAGTAGATTCTAAGAGATATTGAGTACTTTTACTACTTTTTTTTCCCCGAACAGCTCAGAGAGATTGTATTGAACAGCTCTGAAAGGTTGTATCTAACAAAGCCTCACTATTTTTTTATTTTCAAGAAATATTGGTGATGTGGTAGAATTGGCATTTTGCATCAAAAATAGGCAGATAATTTTTGATAGCACGTATTAACTTAGGTTTGCTTTCTTAAAAAACATTGCTGAGAAAAAAACATAGGATGTCTCTAATACACTTATAGAGATGAATGGACTTTATGGTCTCAGTCAATTGTCACAGGATTGATGCAGTGACTACTGTTAAATCCTATAGTTTGTCTTACAGAAGAAGTTAGATGGTGATCCCATCTGTGATCCCATGTGTTCTTTGAGTCTATGTGAGTTGGGATAACATTGCTGGAGCATGACCATTCATTTTTTGTTTGTTCTATTCCACAGCTGGGCAAAACACATTGCAGAGAAGAATGGCTACTTAGGTCATGTAATCAGAAAAGCTCTGAATGCTTATCTGGAGCTTTCATGGTATGTTTCTTCTGTTCTCTCTATTTTGTATTTTTCACTTACTTTATAGCAAGATAAAATAATGAATAATGGGGCATCGCTGCAAAGGAAAAAAAAAGCAGTAGCACTACAAAAATCAGTTGCAAAACATCCATTGACATAAAGGGAAGGAGGACCCAAAGTGTAAGTCAACAGTTCTGACAGAATCAAGTGAAAAACAAGCAGTTTGTAGTGTGAAATAGTTGTATCCACTGTGGTTCTCATCCCATAATATTTGTGTAATGTGCACTGGATTAACCAGAGGAACACCTTTCACTTTTACTATTCTCTCTGCTACAAATATTGTATTTTACCTTCTCTCTCTTCTGTATATTTCTGTGTCATGAAAAGTCCAGATGCTGGATTAGATTTGTTGGGTTTTCTGTGTATGGTTAGTATTGCCTTTTGTGTAAATATAATAGGGGGCTATAATATCCAATGAGCCAGTCAAGAGGTTTCAAAATAGTGTCCGGGTTAATGCTTCATCTTAGCAGCCTCTGTAGGCATAAGCATCAGGTATTTGTGTGTGCAAACAAATCAGATGTTTGTGTGTGCAAACATCAGACTGTCATATGTGATCCAAACAATGGCTCATTTAGTCCTGCAGCTTCCCCCTGTAAGTACTGTATTAGTGCTTCAGGCTAGGGAGATCTACAAGAAACTGTCAGTGGACTGTTCTGGAGTAACTCATTCCTAGAAGAAGTGTCTTTTCACTCAGTCCATCACAGACATTTCTTCTTAGACTGGAACCCACTTCTGAACACTGAAAAACTGTTGATATTTTTGTAGCACATTTTATTGTGCAAGCTGACTCTGCCCAGCTCAGTTTGCAGTCCACAAGTAGATGACAGAGCATAAAGATTCCAGAAAGTCTGGGCTCAACAGCTAGGAGGGAAAATCTCCTGGAGTCCTACTTGAGATGCCAGGGTGTAAATTGCATAGGTATAAATTGTTGCACTGCCAATCCATCCAAGTAATATGTGTTCTTCAGTCATTGTTTGCAGACACATGTTTTAAACATCTGTCTGTCATGGTAGTTTGAGCTTCAAAGACTGATGCAAAGGCTGTAAATGTAATTTCTTCTCTTAGTTGCCCTTTGAGACATAAAGATCAACAAATTTTCCAGCTTTCCCTTGAATTCCTTCTGTAGTCCTAGGTCTCTCTTGTACTAGATGTTTTTACAGGGCAAGTACAAGGAAAAATTTGTAATCATGCAGAAATACCTGGATAACAGGAGGTTACACCTGTAAGGGCAACTGCTTTCACAATTTCATTTGAAGTGGTTTTGCTTAAGCAGCTACTCTTGAAGTCAAATGTGTATTTGACCATATCTTCCAGTTAGCTTCCAGTTAAACAAGCAATTGAGCCCTGAAACTTGACATGGTTTTTACCTTTGTGTTTTGGAGAAAATCATTAGCAGCGCTGCTTTTTAATAGGAAACTTCAGAAGGAAAAAGTACACCAAGTGGGGTTTTTTATTATTTTGGGATTTTAAAACTACACACATTATTTTAAAGACTTCCTCTTAATTTTAAATGCGTGGTCTTCGTAGTATAGAGTAGATGAGTGGCAGAGAATATGAGAGATGCTCGCATCTACTATCAGAATACTGAATTGCTATACTGCAAATGCGATATTAAGTTTTACTACTTGCTTTACAGTCAGTGAGATGCATAAAGTCCTTAGAGAGACAGGGACTGTTTTTCTATTCATATATTTAAATATAAGGAGGGACAAATTCTTTTTCAAAAAGCTCTGTCTAAAAAGACAAGAAAAAAAACAAGTCACATAAATGAAAGGTAAAGCATACCAAGGAAGACTCAGATGAATGTTAGCTATATACACAGCTAAGTTAACTATAGATTTTCTTTAAGTAGAGTCTTTTAAGAATGTTTTATCTGAAACATTTAAATAGAGAATTGTGCTTAGTCTCAATTCTTCTTTCCCATCAGTCTGGCACTTAGAGTAAACACACACTGAAGCCAGTAGCATCAATGCAAGAGGAAAAGGGCTGCAAATTCTTGAGATGCAGCATGGCAGGTTACACCAAGCATTGCCTGTATATGTCGCTGTTGCATGGGTTTCCCAGCCTCTGGCTCTGAAACTTAGTACCAAAATTTTGCTCGTAGGCAATTTTATGCATTTGTTTAGTGCTTTGGGTTTTTTTTTTAACTGTAAGTAAAACTGTAATGAAAAAAAAGGTTTTTCATTAATTTATTTTATCTAACATTAGGCATGAAGCTCTGCTGCATTACATTTTAGCAGCTGAAACTGGGATTGAAGTGTCACAGTCAAATTTAGCACACATCTGTGAAGAAAGACCAGTGAGTAAATGAATGCACAACTCATCCTGAAAGGACCCTTTGTTAATGATAATGTGTGCCATTAGTCGCTTACCTGGGATATGAATGAATCAATTATTTTCTTTATAGGACCTAGCAAGAAAATATCTAGCAACTGATTGTGTCTGGAGATACTACAATTTCTCAGTTTCTCAAGTCAATGCTCCATCATTTGGTATGTATAAGGAATTTTTTCTAAATTTTAATGTTACTTTTTTTTAAATTTCAAGGACTGCATTTGACAACTTCTATGTGAGTAAGCAGGTTGAGGGAGGGAAGATTAATTCCTGCTAATCATTCATGTTTTGATAGGAATATCAGGGAAATAAAAGGTAATTAAAGTGTTTTATTTCAGCACAGGTTTTTTGAAAATTTCCTTTTTATTACATTAAATGGATAAAATTTTAATAAAATAAAAAAGCTAAGCCCTGAGGAAGGGCTCGATATTTAGGAGTCTGAGCAGTGACTCAAAGTTTAAGAAAAAAAAAGCAGGTGACTTTAGGAGCTCATGTTGTTTGGTTTATCAAAGGGAAAATCCAAAAGCAAATATACTTCCATATCATAATTGAGTCATGAGAAGCTAATAAAGGCTAAGGGATTCCTTATCTAATTTATTATTAGTTTTCCTCTTAGGGTACAGAGTTTATCTACATTAGTAGAGCTTACCTTGGAGAGCTAAAGGATTCTCTAAGGTCTATTTGCAAATAAGTTACATTCCTCAGGCCTTAAATTTTACTACACCTAGGGCTTCAATAGCTAAGTCATTTTGGTGTCTCTGAAAGCTTTACTGAATATTTCAAAACATTGATTTGATTGTCTCACAGGAGCACTTCAGTTATTTGTAACAAGCATGTGGAAAAGTGGAGTGTAAAAATAATTCATGCTATTCATTTAAATACATAGTGTGGGAAATTTAAAAGTTGGAAACTGAATACCACGTGGATATAGCCTGAAGCCAGAGGAGCTGACAAACACTGTTAGCTTTCCTGAGGAGTTTGTAGACACCTTAGCAAGGTGTAGTTTGGTTGACCCTTTGCTAGTTCCACTGGTACAAGCTCACATGAGAAAAACTTCTGAAGGTCGGACTCATAGGATGGAACTGTCATTCCATTTCAGCCCACTGTAAAAACATGTGGGTAGCTGGGGTAGACACACAAGCCAAGGTGTAGAAGAGTTTCAAGTTATTTGAGGAAAGCTTAGGTCAGGTAAGTGTAGACACAGTCACAGGAATTTTTAAATTCAGTAGCACAGACCATCATTCTTGCTCCTCTGTCGGGGCCGGGGCCCTCTCTTTTGATGCATTTCATTATGGTGCAATGCCACAGAAAGATTGTTTGTAAAATGTTTGGTAGGCATTGATCCCTTCTAGACCAGGAGAATTGTATCCCTACTGTTGTCCTGGGTTGAGTTGGATTTGAAACTAATGAAATTATCAGCAGCAACATTCTCTAACTTCTGGGAAAGGTTCAGCCGCCATAGTGTCAGGTACAGAGCAAACACATAGATGACATGCTTTTAAGTTTCATCAGTTTAGTAGGGCTAATCTGACTAAATAAGGCTTCAGGTTGTCCAAATGAAGAAGGAATGAAATAGACTCTCAAGCCTCAGATTTTGTAAAAGCAATGTCATTCATTAAATTCATTAAAGAGAAACAATGAGAGATTTCATCAAGAATAATTATTTTCAGTGGGAGGCTGATAAAAAGTAGCCACAGAGACAACCAGAGAGAAAGAGTACATTTGTCTTTTAGTATTGTGCTTTAAACAGAATTACTGTAAATTTCGCCATCACATTAATAGTTGGGTAATTCTATTGCTACAAATAGTCTAAAAGATCTTCTGCTGATTTCTTCCACAGCTTATTTGAAGATGGGAGATTTCTACTACTATGGCTACCAGAACCAGTCTAGAGACCTGGAGCTGTCCATGCGGATGTACGCCCAGGCTGCCTTGGAAGGGGATTCCCAGGTGGGTCTGCACTCATGGCAAAACACCAGAGTGTGGAACAATCAGAGAATTGAGCTGTAACTGGTTCTTCTGCTTGGCCTCATCTGCACCAAAGAAACCTGCTAGAATAAGTTACAATTATTTCAAAATACCTTGTGAGTCAGTAGTTGCTGTTTCATAATAGAAGATAAACTTAGCATAGATTAATGGTCTTAGAATTAGCCTGCTTTGTAAGCTAAAGGTAAATGGCCTAATTTGCTGCCACCTTACCTTGATGCAATTGACTTAGTTGTGACCTCAGTATTTTTACTATTGTAAGAGGAAGAATTAATAGACTGCTGGGTTGTATTCCAATCCTATCCTCTGCCATTTTATGATTAAAAAAAGAAGACTAGTCCATTTCCCTTGGTATATTATACCAAGTAAATCCCAGGGTGAATTTTGTTCACTAACAAAGGTTTCATCTTAAAATGCTTTATTATTAAAGAACACACCATGTCACATCACCAAAGACATGCAGTTCATGTTTCACCACTAAGTTTCCTGTTCTCAGGCCCTCCTGAAGTGTGCTCCTTGCAATATTCTGTTCTCCCTGTCCCTATGGCAATATCCCCAGATGGTGTCTTGTATGTTAACTTATCAAAGGTAGCATGGGTGGGTTTTGTTTTGAGGTTATTGGGACAAAACATTACTGCCAAGCTAGCATAAATAGTTACTTTAAAGTATGAAAGTCAAAGTGATGGGGAGTCCTGTAAAATGTTTTGTGTGTGTTCGTCTTCATGACTCTGAAGAGACACAGGGTTGCCTAAGACTTGCCCAAATAAGCAAAACCATAAGATTAAGGACCTAAATTGTCCTTAAATTGGAGGAAATTTCTGCTCTCAGAAATTTCACTATTCAGATTCTGTTGATCTGTGGAGCTATGTGAACAGGAATTGAACAGTAACAGAATAGAAATCCATTTCTGCTTTCACTCTGTATTTCCCTAGGAGAAAAAATGTCAGTTTGGTATGGCGAATGAGCTTAAAGAACAATTCAAAATAAGAAAGAAACCATCTGGAAAAAGATATGAGCTAAGAAGAGTGTCACAACATCTGAATTCTTCTTTAGCATTTTCAGTACTTACCTGAGTGTATGGTTAGGAGAAAAAGCTCTCATAATTATTCAGTGAATATCACATTATACTAAACAAATTTAGGGAAGACAGTTATAATTATTTAGATACTTGGTGCTTAAATACAGATATGAAAATTTAATGTTTCAAACCTGTGCACTTTTTTTTTTACTGTTAGGGTTTCTTCAATTTGGCCCTTGTCATGGAAGAGGGCAACTCCATACCTTCCTACATTCTGGAGCACTTGGAAATTGATCAAGCATTGCATTCTAGTAATACATCACTTCTTCAGGAGCTGTATTACAGGTGAGTCTTTTTTGCATTAATCAGCATCTTCTGGTTTTCCACATGAGTAACATTTACTCTGGAGGACAGCAACTCCTGTAATTATTAACTTTGTTCACTTTTGTGATTTAAGGCAGGTTATGGTCAGCATACTTGAAATTCTTAAATTCCCTAAATATATTTCAGTTTATGCCTGATTATATGTGGTTACCTGAAATAGCAGGGACTGGATTCAATAATCCAGGAGGTCTTTTCAATATATTTCAGTTCCTAAGTTAGGCACTGGTGATTTGTATGCAGTCCAAACCAATAGTTCAATTCTAAATGTAGCGTAATTTAATACACAACTTGAAAACTGGGATAATAGCAATACTCCCTATTGATTCTGCAAATATGTCCAGGCTGGCACAGATATTGTGGCACAGAATGTTAGATATCTGAGAATGTTACAGGTCTGCTGCCTGAATGACCTGTTCCAGCACTATTCATGGACAAACCACCTAGTGTCCTCTGGTTCCAGTACAGAACTTGGGTTTCCTTTACCCTGGTAAAGCAACAGGTGTTGGAAGGCACAGTGGGAATGTGAAGTTTACACAATATTTGGTGAATTTGTGGAATTGCCTTTCAAATATTTGAAGAAGCGGGAGCTAATGGTCAATACATAAGGCTGTGAATGATGAATGTATGCTTTATCATCTGTTTTGCTACTCAATGAACCCAGAAAGGTGGAGATGACACCAGCATTGAAACCTCATTTGTCTCTTCACCAACAATCTGCTGTAATTGTTCTTCACAGCAGTTCGACTGAACTTGTACCCTAAATTGCTTCCAATGGACATGAAACTGCTAGTCAGATACATAGGGGTTCTGGACCATCTGGGGTAGTAAGCTTGAGTCTGAATTCTGCCTTCACTTGGGCTGAATCCACTTGCTTTGCTTGAGAGTAATTCCAGAGTTGACAGTGCTGAAGGGTTTTCCCATCATCATACAATTTTGTCCAAAAGGGCACATACTTTTCTATATTTATATATATACATATACACAGTCTATGACTTTAGAACTAAATTATATGTATATTTATAACAACATTTATGTAGAAAAGGTATATATCTATATATACACATCATCACTCCCACCTTAGCTTTGTAGAAAAGAATCAGTTGAAGTTTAAAATAGATCCCTGTGATTTAGCTGTGTAAACTCCCCTAGTAGGTGAAGTCCTATTTGATAGAAATAAGAAAGCTGCTCAGCTCACCCCACAGGAGGTGGGTACCTTGTGCTAGTCAGCTAAAACACTCTTCAAGCTCTGACTTCATTCTATTAGACAGCATTGTCTCTAAAGGAGTTTTGGCACCACTGTTCTCTGTAAGCAACTAAATTTTGTACATCTAATTTTAAATCAAGTCTTTCTGCTGTTGACTCACATTAGTCAGAGCTTGTTCTGTGACTGCTTTGAAAGTGTAGCCTGGATGCTTAGACCCATTGTTGACTATTAAGAAAATAAAAAGACACACTTCTAGGGTAAAGTATTCTGTGCTTAATAAGCTTAAGCTGGTATCTTTCTGAATTTTTACTTCACCATCTGTGAGATAGTGATGATGATATTCATTTGTTTTTCTGATTTACTGGTTCTGCAAACCCATTTGAGAGCCCCAGATGATTGATGGCACAAAATTGTGGAGGACTAAGTAGTTGTTTTTATCTTCTTGTTGTAGGTGCTGGAATAATAGTAACCAAGAATCAATTAGCCCATGTTCATTAGCATTGCTTTATTTTTACATGAGAGTTCTCTGGAACAATGTTTTACACTCTACTCTGGTATGTATTGCTCCTTTATTACATGCACAGTTCATTTAGAACTCTAGCTTGGCTTTGCACTGCTCTAACTATATTTTTAAAATTATTTCACAGATCTACTTCATGGGAACCTTTCTTTTATCGATTCTTGTTGCATTTGCAGTGCAGTCTTTTCAGTCTTTGTCTGGTAAGTATGTGTCATAGTAAAACTGAAGAAAGAGGAGTGATCTTTTTAGGTCAGTAAAACCTTCAAAAATGAAAGCAGAAGTCTAGATTTGATAGAAGTACCTCTGAGCAGTAGCTTTTTTAACACATAAGTCATTTTTTGGTCATTAAAAAGGAGCAGATGAAGCAAAGCATGACTTTAAACTTCTCTTGCTAAAGAAGATTCTTAATAAAAACCCTAACTGCATGTGATTATTCCCCATCTCTCAACATGCAGTACTGTTACAATAATTATATGACTTTGATTCCCTATGTAGTCTCTGCAATATGTAGTCAAAGTATATTTCCTGTTTCATTGGATTGGATCTCTTCAGATGCAAGGTGGGAGAAAAAGTGAGGTTCCAAGAGCTGGTACATTTGAGTAACTTAGTAAGAGTCAGTTCAGACTCTTAACAGCAGTAAGAGAATCAGCAAATGCATTCAGTCAGGAGTTACAGAACCTGTTGTAATAATTGTGAAATCCTGCTTTCTTTTCTTACTAGCTATTGATTTATGTAACTTGGGAATCATGCAACAAATTTATAAAATATATAGTTATAGATATTCTTCTTTCAGTATTTCCAAACCTTTGAATATTTTCTTTATATGCAATTTTACATCCACATAATACTTAAATATTGACTAATAGACTTCCTAGACACAATGGGGTTTCTTAAATAATTTCTTTTGACATTATTCTGAAGCTCGTAATGCTCCTGGAAGAAGATCAGAACCATTGTCACATGATGTCCCTTCTTCTTTAGGGAATGACACTGAGGATGCTACCAGAGCAGTACAGCAAGATGAACCTACTCTTTCAAATGATTTGTCACAGCAGGAGTCAAACCCTCAGAGTCCTCTTGTCACCAGCTGAAATGTAGTTTTCTTAAGGTTGACATCCATTGGGAAGACAGGATATGAACAGCTATGAATCTAAGAACTGGCAACCAACCCTGTACGTGGCATTAATAATGCAGTCCAACAGATGAAGTTGTAAGGAAGTTCACTGATCTGACTTCTCCACTACAGAGGAAAACCATCCCTATAATTTATTTAACTCCAAACAGATGATGCAGATTATCTCACTATACCCAACACATGATCATACTGTATGTCATGGAGGGACCTGGAAGGAAGCCTGCAAAGTCTGTGCCTAATTGAAAAATAAGCAAACATCCCACAGGTTTTAATGAGATTTTACTTGCACATCTAATCTCTTATTAAATTGCTTTTACTGCATTTGAGCTTATTTATTGGTGAAATTAGCAAAGTCTTCCAAGTCTGAATCACTGAAATTATATAAAAGCGAAACCCAGTCACCAGTACTTTCCAAGTTCCATGGAAACCGGTCAGGACTTCAGTACATGCAATGGTAAAAATGAGTTTTTTGGCATTTTATATTCCATGCTCATTTTTCAATGTGAAAAGTGTTTTGTTTTGAAAGAAAACACACCAGGAATATTTGCAATATGGTCATAACATATTAGTTATTGCTGATTTTTAGTCAAAGTTTTACAAGCATCCACATGTCCTGGTGGACACAACAAAATGTTTCTCTTCTTGCCAAGACCCACTGATTAGAGAAAGGAGCTCCCCATGAATAAATAAAAGAACATTTAAGTGTGATCAGGTGACACAAAGTGAACATGAAATTATTTTGGTATTCTTCTGTAGATAACACTGGCAAGGATTTATTTCATGTTCTATAATGACTCTAAAAGACACATGTTTAAGTGACAGTGTATTTGATAAATGTTGAATGGGACATACAGATAACATGTATGGAGTGCAAATACCTTTTGTCTGATTTAGAGTTCTCTGTAAAGTGGCTGGGGAAGGGTCTAACCGTTACAGCAGGGGTGCAGTCACCTCTGCAAAATGATGTAGATCTCAGACTATAAATTGCATCAATCTATGCATTATTGAGGGTTAAATCCACTTGCCTTGCACTACATTATTTACTCTTGTAAATAAAAATATTTTTTTAATTCAGCCTGTATGTGGAGAAATTTCTTTCACGCCACCTCTTGGATGAAATACTGTCTTGCTGTGCAATCTCTCTAAATCATTATTTACATATCTGTTTTCTTAGCTTCAAATGAGACAATCAGCTTTCACTTTCTTCGAGGAATACAGTCTTCTCACAGAGCAAACTTGAAATATTTTGTTTTGTTTTTCAAAACAAAAGAACAAGGCAGAGGAGGTTTCGGTAAGAAAAGAATTATTTAAAAGGAAAAAAATCTTTGACCTTCAAGAGAGATTTTTGTATTTATATATAATGTCTATACATACATATCATCAAGGCATGTTTCACTTGCAGAAAACTGAAAATGCAAAAGTGTTGAGAGAAGAGTTGATGCTTTGAGGCAGCACCTCCCTTGACATGTCATGGGATAAAAATGAAGATGTTATAGCTCCTCCCCCTCCCTCTGAGAAAGTAAATTGCATGTCACGTTACCAAGTTACGGAGTTTTTCATTTATTTGATCAAGAACTGTGCAAAGAAAACTTTTTGTTCTTAGTACAGTTGTAGATACATATTTTATTCTTTCTGTGTATAGGTGGGTATTTTAATGTGTTAGAAAGAAGCTTGACTTTTACATACTAAACTGTTGTACTCACTGGGGTTAGATTATATGTATTTGATATCCATTGCGAATGGTCCCTGTTATTTTTGAGCCTGTTTTGAGTTGCAAAAACTTGTGCAGCTACATTTGATTATATCAAATTCCTTAACATAAAGATATGGCTATCTCAAGAGCCCTCTCAGCTGTATTTTTGTCACCTAATAAAAGAAGACTGTGCATCTGTATTAAAACTGGAGTAGGTTTAGATAGTAAACCCAGAAGCACTGCAGAAAGTCAAGTGTAGCCCTTGAAGACAAGCAGACAAATGTCACAGCATAGGCTCAGTGTTAGGTTAGGTAGCAAATGGCATGCACAGTTAGATGTTCACAAAATACTGTTTGGGCCTGCATAAGGCAAGTCTTGCTTATAGTTAGCTACACATTAAAGATGTATTTTGCTACAAATGTCACATGTAGCAAAACTGAAGTCCCTGGTGAAATTCTAATCCCATAGGAGTTTGTCAGTGGTGGTGTGATTGCAGCCCATGTGTTGCAATCTGAGAGTTCTCCAAGCAGCAGTGGTTTAGATTGTGTAAACACAGGTCAGAGTTAAGTGTTAGCACTCCAGCTCACTCTGTTTTCCTCACTAAAGCCCATGTTCTGAACTCTAGTAATTAACTAATTTGAAGAGTTCTGCCAGAAACACAATTCAACATCTATATTTCAGAAGGCAATTGCTGAAGCTGCAATATATTTCATGACGCCAGCAGTTAATAGTTCCATCTTTGTTTATTGTTACCTATTACATCAGAAGTTCTACCAAAGTATTTTGAGATAAGCAGCTCTTCACAATAAACTGGCAATCCTGAAGGCAAAATAGCATTAGTTACATTATTGTCCTTCACTTCTTATAAAAGCCAGGGGGCTATTGACAACCTAGAGAACCAACCAATTCCCAGTGAGAAAGAGAATGGTTATTTACACAAAGCAGCTACATAGTTTGCTACATCCACAAGGAAAGCAGAGAGAGAAGGGAAGAAGAGTTGCTGCATCAAGAATTATTTTTCATAAATTGAAACATGATCACTGAAGTTTATAGTTTCTGCAGCCCATGTTGACTGGTGGGCATAAGGAAATAATAAATCACAGCTGTAGAGCTGAACTGCTCTGTATAGTTTGTTTATAAACATTTGATAGAAATCCAGCCATCTGAACAACACAGGTCATGCATAAGGCAGGATAAGTGCTGACCATTTTTCTTTCTCCCTTGGTTCTGCTCAGAATAATCTCTAGATAATGGACAAGAAAGAATTTCAGAAGGGTTATTTACAAAATAGGTGCCAAATTATCTAAAATGAATACAGTTTACACCAAGTAAATGGATTTGTGTGTTACAGAAAATGACAGAGGAGAGAGGTTGCTGCATGCAATGTATCAAAGCACTGTGGGAAGAAGGGAGAATCAGATAGGTGAAGATAAGTTAAGAAAAAGAAGTCCATGTTGAGCAGTTCTGAGTAGTTACCAACTACAGCTTTACGAAGAAAACAATTGAGACCAGTTATGAAAGATTTGCATGTATGCTGAGACGTTTGTTCAGCTCTGAATCACACAGTAGGGTAGTAGCAGGACAGCATCCATATGGTGGTGACTGACCACTGGCTGCATGGTGCTGCTTCCCAGAACATACAGTGAAGAGCTTTGCATCCCAATAAATAAGCATGAGGATGGACTTAAAGTTCTATATTAATACCTTGCAATATCAATGTTCCTTAGTGACACAAGAGTGGACACTTGTGAATTAATCCTGGTATACTGATTATATATTATAAATATACCCCTTGCTGGTATTTTTGTATTCCCATTTGAACTACTGGAAAAGCATAGATGATGTTTAAAAATCACATGTGAAACATGGATTATCTGTGAAGATAGTTGATTTATAGCAGATTCTTGTCTGTGTAAGCTGCCCCCATTGACTAATGGACTATGACGTTTAACGCTGGCTTTTGACCCTATCCTGAATGAAAGATAGCACAAAGGCATGAAACAAGTTGAATAAGCTTTAGCAGAGGAATTCCATCCATAGACTCTCGCCTTCCTCCCATAAATGTGTGAACTGTATTAAAAGACTGGGATGTAGGAAGAGAACAAAAATAAAAGGCTGGATTTTTTAAAGAAAAAGCCCAAGGGTATGAAAACTAAAGAACATCAAAGGGAATCTGAGCATGGAGCAATTTCTTATGCTGTCTTCTAAGACATAGGTGACAAGAACAATTACTAAATAATCAACAGAAAATTGTAAATAAAGAAAACACAGCGTCTGGAATATAGGTGTGTTGGAAATGCATCACAGCCTCATTATTTATCTAAATACCTAATTCATGTGCCAGGGACTTCATTATATTTGCAATAAGGAAAGTGAGTCTATAGCTAATTAGAAAATCAGACCAGATAAGGAGACATGAGTAACCCAAATGGAATGGAAAAGATACTTGCATTACTACAGTATATATTTATGTAACAGTTACAGTAAGCAAGGAAAAAAACCACAACCAAACAGAAGCCAAATCACCTGAAGCAGATCAGATATTCTGAGGCACTGATGTTCCAAACAGAAATTGCACCAACAGTGCTGAGTGCCTGTTGACTTAAGGGACTTGAGTTATCTGACAAGTGCTATCAGATACCCATCCACCTTTGGGCATCTAAATAACCCCTTAGAAGAAAACTGGCTACAACAGCTTTGTTTATAACTGTTCAGGGATCTTTCTGCTAACATATTCCTTGACCCTGCTTCCCTCCCCAGCCTGCATTTTTTGATTTCTGTTGTTTCTTTCATTTGTCCACACTGACCTCTCCTTAATCACTCATGAACTGTCTAGATAGCTCCTAATGCCTAGTGTTGCTATTTGCTCTTATCGGTTATGCCAGGTGAGCAGGGAAAAGCACAAGTCCATTAGCAAACCTAGCACCCTTTTCTGATAGTCTGCCAAGGCAGGAACTGAGATACCTGCTTGGCATTATCTGTCTGTCCATTACAGCATGTGCTGAGAAATTGATTTACGCAGCAATAGTGATAGTGCTAGTTATAAGCAAATCTCCCTGGATAGACTAGTAATGATAAACTAGCCAAGGCCAGGCTCTGCTGTCTGGTTGTGATGAGTTAAACTTTTCCTGTGAACCCATTTATCTCATCTGTTGCTTCTTGGACCAGTCTTGGCCCATAAAACCCCCAGATGGTTCCCAGCCATTGTCTAGGAGGATTCTTCTCAAATGGGCTTGAGCTAGGTCAAGCAGCACACCCCCAAGTAGCTAAGATAATCACAACCTAGTGCCCAGGCATATCCTCCAGACCTTGTTCAGTTTAGTTGTGCAGATGAACCAAGACTTTTTGCTTCTCTTACAGGCCATAAAAAGCTCCATTCCACCCCCAAGCAATGACTGAGATTAGTCCTTCCAATTTCACCAGCCTGTTTATCAGTGTGAGCCTTCCAGCAGCCCTAGTGTGGTCAGAGCCGTATTGAAGGTTTTCTTTCTTGAGAGAAGTGTGCTCAGCCTGTGTTTGTAGAACACAGGACAGTCTTTTCAAAAAGCACCAGTACCGACTAGCTGGAATGAGAAATTAGTGTCTCCACTCATGTTTTGTCTTGTTTCATGAAGACCAAATCTTAGTTTTCCCCTTCTGCTCTGCAGAGTTAGTAGCGGCAATAACACTGTCCCCGCTTCCTTGTCCCATATCAGCTCTGTCTTCTCTCCTACCCAGGTGACAAGATTTAGAGGTTCCTAGCTCTCATCAGTCCTGCATTTCTCTTCCAAGCCAGCTCCAGTTGCACATGGATAGCCTTTCCAGTTTAATTTTTGAATTAAATACAGTACACTAGTCCCAGAAAACAAGTTAACCTTAGTTCAGTTGGTTAGAATGCCAGTAGGGGAAACCCAGATACACCTGCTCCAGTGTAGAAAATGCTTGGCTAATTCATTAAACAAACATTAGAAGTCACCGAGAAGCAGGTAGCCTGATCAGGAGAAGGAAGTGGGTGAGGCATTCTAATGGCAGCTGTAAGTAGTCTCCAAATCAGAGACACTAGTTCCTGGGAGTGAGTTTAACTACACTGACATCAGCTGGAGAAGCAGCAGAGCAAAACACAAACAGCCCATCCAGGAGTTTCCTGGAAAGCGCTGGTAGCAGCTTCCTAAAACAGGTAGTGGGCTTCCAGAAGGAATAATGGGCTTCTCAACCTCAGCCTAACAAACAGGGAAGGCCTCCAAAGTTGGAGATGTGAAGGCTGGGGGCAGCCTTGGCTGCAGGGACCATGAGCGCTGGAGTTCAGTACCAGGCAAGGAGGAAACAGGGCAGGAAGTAAGATTGCAACTATGGGCTTCAGGAGAGCTAACTTTAGCCTCTTCAGGGATGTTCTTGGAAGAATCCCATGGAAACAGGCACACAACAGGCAGGAAAAAGGGCTTCAAGCAGCCAGTTAGCCTCTCACCTCAATCCCTGGAGAAATGATGGAGCACATCTATTCTGGAGGATCTCTATCCACATGGATGACACAGAGGTGATCAGGAATAGTCAGCATGGACTCAGTAAAGATAAATCATGCTTGGCTAACCTGCTTGCCTCCTATGATGAAACAACTACCTGGATGGATGAGGGGCAAAGCAGTGGATGTTTTCTGCTTCAGCAAAGCTTTTGATGCTGTCTCTCACCTCAACAGGCTGGAGAGTTGAGCAGAGAAGAACCATCCACAATTCAACAAAGACAAATAGAGGGTCCTGCATCTGGGGAAGAGTAACCCCAGGCACCAGCACAGGCTGGGGGCTAAACTGCTGGGGAGCAGCTCTGTAGGAAGCACCTGGGGTGCCTGGTGGACACCAAGTGTCCATGAGCCAGCAGTGTCCTTGTGGCCAGGAGGGCCAGTGGGTGCATTAGGGAGGCCACTGCCAACAGCCTGAGGGAGGTGATCCTGCCCCTCTGCTCAGCCCTGGTGAAGCTCATCTGGAGTCCTGTGTCCAGTTCTGGGCTCCTCAGCACAAGAGAGACATGGAGCTCCTGGAGCAGGCCCAGAGGAGGGAGACAAAGATGATGAAGGGACTGGAACATCTCTGAGGACAGGCTGAGGGAGCTGGGCCTGTTCAGCCTCGAGAAGACACAACTGGGCGGGGAGCTCATCAATGTCTGTCAGTACCTGAAGGGAGGGTGGCAGGAGGATGGAGCCAGGCTCTGCTCAGTGGAGACAAACAACAGGACAAGAGACAGTGGGCAGAAACTGATGCCCAGGAAGTTCCTGAACATGAGGAAAAACTCCACTGTGTGAGTGACAGAGCACTGGAACAGAGAGGTCTTAGAGTCTCTGTCACTGGAAATATTCAAGAACTGCCTAGATACAATCATGTGCCATGTGCTCTTGGCTAATCCTGCCTGAACAGGGAGGTTGGACCAGATAACCAAACAACTCTGGTCTCTTCCAACTTTACCCATTGAAATTTTTCCTCTGGATCTTTTTAAGTCTTTACTGCTCAGCTGTGTCTGACCCCTATCAATAAGTTTTTATAATATCACCAGCAGCCTTCAGAAGCACTAGCAGGCCAATATTTGAGTTGATTTTCTGACCTGAAACGCTGCCATAGTTTAGATGCATGAATCCAAATATTCCAAGGCCTGGAGTAATTGCCACATTCTTCAGATAACCAATTTAAATTAAGAAGATTAAAAGCTGTTATCTACACTGATTAAAAGCATGTCCTTACAGAGGCCAAAACCCACCAGAGGAGTGACAGCCACGCAGAGATAACCACGGCGAGTGCATGCGTGAGCCCTTGGTGCCAGGAGCCAGAGGCTGTCAGGCAGCAGCCTTGCTGCTCAGCCTGTTTTTAGATCTCTCCTATCTTCTACCCTGCATGACACTGCATTAGTGTGCTCTGCAAACATACCCTCTGTGCTTTTACAGTGTTAAAAGGAGATAAAAAGCCTCATTTTCATATCTCAAATATCCGGTGCCAATGCACAGGATATCCTTGGTGCTTGGGTACTATCAGCCCCGCTGAGGGATAGTGCATGACAGAGTTGGTTACACTCTGTTGCTGATATGAAAGATAGAAACCACCTTGTTCAGCATTTCAATTAAAAAAAATACCTATGCGCCGTTCCAAGAGAGCTTTGCTACCCCATATGACTGTTTGGTTCTTTCTTTCTGATTGCATTATCTCACAAACTCCTGCCTCATCCCCTGCCTATTTGCCTTGTGCCCCCATGCCATTATTCTAGGAATATTTAGATTCTTTTGTGATGCAGTAAATAATTTTATGGCCATAAGTCTGCCTATAAAAACCATAACATTTGAATTCCCCAGGCACCCACCTACCCAACCACTACTTGCAGATGAAAGCAGAAATTTGGATATCTACCCGTGTCTCATATAATTCCAGAACTAGTTGAAGGGGTGATGACAGGAGTTCAATAAAGACCTCTTCTACAAATATATAAGATACCTGCAAATGGTTCTTCTACTTACTCCAATTAAAGTGTTTTCTTTGAAGCATTTAAATGGTTGCACTGGTGTTAACAAATACATGCCTAGGAGAAAGAAGTTCAAGACGTAGTTTTTGAAGATACACAAAATAATGCTACTTCACTAAAGAATAATTGGTGCAAACTATCTTAGATACTTATCTCACCCTTGATCGCCTCGACACATGACATGGCTTAACCCCAGCAGCTGACTAAGCCACTTATCCACTTGCTCTCCTCCAGGATGGGAGGAGGAAATGGGAAGAATGAAACTGAGGATATTTGTACATTGAGATAAAGGTAGTTTGACAAGTAAAGCAAAAGCCCTGCATACAGGCAAAGCAAAACAAGGAATGCTTTCAATGCTCCCATGGGCAGGGAGGTGCTCAGGCACCCCCAGGACAGCAGAGCTCCATCACACAGAACAGTGACTCAAAGACAAGCATCGTCATGCCAAATGTGTCCAACTCCATGTGCTCAGTATGATGGAATCTCCCTTGAGCCCGCTGGGGTCAGCTGTCCCAGCTGTGTCACCTCTCAACTCATTGTGCACTCCCAGGTTCCCCACTGGCGGGATGGGGTGAGGGGCAGAAAAGGCTTTTACACCATGTAGGCGCTGCTTGGCAATAACACAAACATTTCCCTATTGTCAACACTGTTTTCTGCAAAAATCCAACACATGACCCCATACTAGCTACTGTAAGGAAAATTAACTCAGCCAGAACCAGCACAACAAGAAAAACTAGAGTTTTGTGCCTTAAATTGAGGGTAGCTGTAAAAGAAAGCAATTTTTTTTTTGATTGTGAGTAATAAATAAATGAAAGCAATGGAAAAACAAAAGGAGATAGGACACATAAAAAACCCCCAAACCTCACAGTCACTGGAGTCCTGAGAGTATTCTGGAGCCTTTCACAGTCTCCATCACTCTTCTATACAGAAAGAAAAGAGCAGTTCTCTTGGTCTTCATTGCATTTCTCTGATAATTACAGTAACTTTGTTTATAACAGCACAGAAGATGTTAGAGTATTCTCCTGGAAACGTCTGTGTAGTAAAAGACACTAGTCCAAGAGTGATTCACATCTTAGCATGGATTATCCCAGATGCTATTAGAAAGTTGATCTCTACTCTTTAGTGAGGAGATAATGGTCCCCTTTCAGCCAACAGGGATGGGTGAAGTCCAGACTGTGACAGCTCTTGAACCCAGCTTGAGTTCACAAGCCATGTCAGATTGCTGATGCTGAGCAGCAATCTCAGACTTTGAACATCCATAACTGGTCCAGGACATAGCTGGACTGGAGTCTGCAGCTTGTACCCTGTAAATTTTCTATATTTTTGCCATAGTTTTTGTGTCACCAGCCCCAGCATAAATCTCAACCACTGAAGGGTAGTCCACCCAATATACATTTATTGGCACAGGTGGCATGAATTCATGAGATGTATAATCTACATTGCAATACAAATTTATTTTACCTCCACTAGATTCATAGAATCATTCTCTCAGTATCCTCCTTCAAGAACTCTGTTTGTTAGGAGCACACATAACAGTATCCTCAGGATTTGTGTGCCACCAACAAAAAAAGGTGGAGAATTAGATTGTTCCTTTGACGTCAGATGAAATATCACACAAATCCAACAGGACAGTTTTTGATAGAAATAGGATATTTTTGCAGAAAGACTAGACTTTTTTCTCTCCTACAGACATAATAAATAACCAACAAGTATTTTCCCACCACATCCACCACAGAGCCAACACAGCAAGTTTTGACTGCATTTAAAACCTCCACGCAAGTTAACTCATGACTGGGGAAGAGAAAGGAAAGAATAACACTGCTACAATAAAAATCAACAAAAAGACCCTCAATGAGCACATCCTTTACAATATTTCTGACATCCCCAAGAAAAAAAAGTCCTTCCCCCACATCTCCTCTGGTTCAAGAAAGTACTCTGAATAGAAACCTTTTTCCTTCCTGTTACAATACTGTGGATTCAAACCAAGTAACAGGTGCCATATTGTAAGAATATTGAACACTTACCTGCTCATTAAACAGCCACAGTTTTAGACCATGTATCTCCAGGAGCAAGCCTGCCCACCACAAGCAAAACTTCAGACACACAAATACAGAGCTGCTCCTGACTCATACCAGCAAGCCTAAATCTGACTGCCCCTAGCAAGAGTTGTTTTTCTTCAGTCACTTTTCAGCTGTTTTCAATCCCTTTATTTTGCTTTTAAGCTTCTCCAGCTGTGCCCCAGGAACATTGATTTAGCTGTTTCAGATACTTTATTTTTCTAGAGCAATTTTTCTCATCCTTTTTGAGCTGAACAGCTGCTTGAAACTTTCAGCGGGGAAAAAGTTTTCCAGCCCATCTTGAACGGCATTTGTTTGTAATCCAATAGACATAAAGTAACATTTTGGAGGCTACTTCATTATTTTTCATTTCTACTTAATTTTCTTATTTCCATGCACGGAATACATGTGATCATTAAAAAAAACCCAACAACTATTTTGACTGCTTGTGATATCTTACCCAGCACCAGTTATCCTACTGCCCATCATACAGCATGCACATTCAGGCATAGGCAGGACTTGAAAATTGTGCCCTACAGAGGCTGAGGTCAATGCTTCCTCCTGAGGTGAGCAAGGCACCTGGCCCAGGTGAGGAAATTTTAAATTCCTCTGGGATTTGCAACGAGGAGAATTGCCAGGATGTGTCAACAGATGGTGCTGGAATGGCCTTTTCTACTGGTGAGATGTGAAATCCATTGTCAGCTCTGTGATATTCTCCATTAACCAGAGTTTGCTTCATTGAAAATGCTCTATGTATGCTACAGGAATTCTGCCATCCAGTCTCCCTTGTCATTTTTAAAAGGTTGCTAAGCCTTTTAAATGCTAAATTTGATGTGAAAGGAATAAGTGAGGAACAGAGCATTTTGTAAAACTCATGTATTTGACATTTTGGCTTAGATCTATGACTGAGCAAAAGAGGGAGGAGCCCCACTGACCTCTGTGTCTGAGCCAGCCCCAAGCCCTGGTGTCCAAACCCCAAGAACCAGGGTGTCCTCAAGACCCAACAGCTCCACCAGGTTGATGGGGTGAGTATGGGGACAACCCCAAAAGGCAGACCTGGCTCCTGTATCCTGCTGCATCGTTCGAGTCTTCACTGCCCAGCAAACACCCTAATGCACCCAGGGGTTTTGTTTTGCTTTTGTGGATGCTCTGGCTGAGTGGTCCTTCCAGCTCCTACCAGCTTGAGATTTTGACCCCCAAAACACCTTCTGTGACGATGATCTATAGTGTCTCTGTGGGAACATTTTCATTGACCAAAAATCTTGTTAATTGCTCTTGCCCAAAAGTTACCCAATGGGGTGTCCTGAAACTGGGTTTTAATTAAAAGTGACAAAGGCTGAGTAAATGCAGCTTCAAACATTCCTGCCTGTGTATGGTGTGGCAAGCCTTCCCTGGCAAGGTGCTGCTGCACATGGTGTAAGAAAGCCCAAAAGCTTTACACTAAGCTGTGTCTCAATGTAATTTATTCAAATCACCTGTTACACGTGGTCAAGACATCTTAAAAGTTTTAAAAGTTGCCTGTCAGGTGTTATCCCTCTGACTCACCTGCAAGAGGGACAGCTGAATATGACTTGGTAAGAAGTTAGTTTTACTAATTGAGAAAGACTCTGTGTGGAGCTCTCAGGCAATATTCATATTCATCACAGGAGAGCTCATTGCAACAGGAGAAGACCACTTAATCAGAATCTCCAAATTCACCAAGAACCAGACCCCTCATTCTCTGAAGGGACTAATGATGACCTTGAATGATCCACAGATTAATCTCTTGGACTCTTTTTCAGTTACTGGTTTCAACAGCATTGTTGAAATGCTGTAATATCTCAGTTTTATAGCCACTGGTTATAGTCTGGTTACTTTCCCTCATGGGTCATTCTTCCAGCTGCCAACATCTGTCCTAGGTGCACCCACCTGAATTTCTTGCCCACAGCACTCCATATGTGTGCACAGCCCAGGTGAAGTGGCCTGGCTGCTGTCCTGCAGAGGGAGGGGGGTCTCCTCCATCCCTCCCTCCCCTGGCAATGTCCAGGGTGAACTCCCTGGGACGGAGTGCCCCTGAAAACTGAGCTGCTTTCTCACAGCACCTCAGCAAATGCTTTGAGCCCATCTTATTTAGGGCTTTGCTGAGATTGTGAATCCATGGCTGGTGGTCACCTGACTAGGAGGGGCTGACTAGGAGGAGCTGCTCCATCACATCCATAACCATGAGGTTCTTAGAGAAGGACTGCCAGCTCCACGTATCTGGGCTTAGGATGCCCTGCTTGGCTCACCAGGCATTTTGTTTTACTTCCAGAGAAGTAAATCTCATTCCTTTCCCTGTGTTTCAAGGTTGTGTTGAAATTGCTGCTGATGAATGCAAAGTGCTCTCTGCCTGCTGCCATGTACATGCAGTCATTTAACCATCAGGTCCAGCCAGCCACCCAGCCCCAGTATCAATTCCACATCATCCCACCCCTGGAAGTCCTGGACTGTTTTGGAGCTCTGTTCCTCCAGCCCCACTCCTGCTCTGTGATTCCTCAATCCCCAGCAACCCAAGCTTGCAATGTGTTGGAGGGAGGAGACAAAAAAACATCATTCCCTGCCCCTCCTTTTCCCAAGCTGGGTGAGCATCATCTTGGGGATTCCTTGGTTTAGCAGTGTTTCTATGTTTGAGGGGAAGGAAGAAGAGCTGTCACAGGCACAAAGGACTAAAGGCAGAGATGGGGTCCCACCTGAGGTACAATGAGCTGCTTGGGATTTCTTCTTTCCCCTGTCCATGAATGGAAGTGTCAGCTCTGAGGGCAGTGAGGACATGCCCAGCCTGGCCAAAGGCAGCTAAGTAGATTTCCCCAGGATATACTCAGACTCAGCTTCTTTCCACTTCCAGCACACAAGGCTGTGATTTGAGCCATTGTGCTGTCATTTTCTTCAGAAACACTCCTTGTGTCACACCTGTCCTCAAGCACAGGCCAAAGGATGCTCTGCACCTTGGGGATGGGAGCAGCCACATGCATCCCACTCTGCTGGGATGTGTTTGAGACACTCTTTGAGGAAGACAGGGAAATTGCACTGATAGGTATCTTTAAGAATATCTTTTTGGATGATATAACAGCAGGAAGCAAGAAACAAGAGACAATATCATTTGTTTGTACCATGCAGCAGCACCAGAGCCAGTCTTCAAGCTGGCAACTATTTGAGATCCAGTGCCTGAGGCCATTGTATTAGTCAGTTAAAATAAGGCTTAATGTTCTCCTCACTCACATGAGCACCAATTTTCCTAATGTCAGTTATGGCCATATATTGCCTCACCAAGTGCAGCATTTGATCCACAAATTGTTTGCATGTCCTATAATTTATGCATTTTGCATTGTGTAAAAAAACCCCAGTCTATCAGCTGTGGTGTTGGTTGCAAAAGATCTGCTCCTGTAATTACCCTGATTGTTTATGTCAGGGTAATGTGTCCTTAGACGTTGAGCCATGTAAAAAGATTCATACACCAAAAGTGTAAATGGCAATTAGGGAATTTCATCAGGTGCTGAGTAAGATACAATGCTTGTGACAGTTTAATTCTAGCCTTTGCTCTGCTTCTCTTGGTGTCTTCTTGAAACACTCAGATCTCAGTTGTTAGGGGAGACCTGCTTAGGGACAGCTCCATTAAATCAGTGTGGTTATTATCCCATATGCAAAGTGAACACTCAGTTCTCTCATATGGATCTTTGTAGTAGAATTGTCATAAAGGGAGTAAGATCTAAAAGACATTCTGTAAAAATATCATGAGTGGGTTTACACTTCCCAGGCAGTGTCATGCCTCTGGTATGTGGCAACACCAGGAGTAGCCATTAGACAGTGAAAAACTTCAGACAGAGTCAGAGTGCTTGCATGGAAGCACAGCCCTCTGAGTGATGCAACAGGAACGTGGCCTGGCATTCCCTGGTACTTGTGTGGTATCCCTGCTAAGGCAGTTCTTGAAACAGTGGATCTGTGCTTCACACTGCTCACTCTTTATTCTAAAAGACCTGATGAGATCCTGTGCTATTGATTTGGGTGTGTGGGTTCAGCTGCTGCCAGTGGCACCACACCAGCCTGCAGCCCCAAACAATTTGCTGTAAATCACAGAAGAGCCTTTCCCAATGGCACAGTGAGGGCTGTCCAAAGGACCTGGCAGGGTGCCCACCACCACATGGTGAGGTGAAGGAAGAGATGATGGAGCATTCAAGCAGCATTTCAGAGTGACCAGAACACTGCACAATGATACAGTTCATCTGGTGCAGTTCAATGCAGTGTTATAAAGAGTTTGAAACTGAGGGAAGCAAATGTGGCACTTCAGCAGAGACTAAAAAAGCACAGGAGCACCAGAAGGAGCTGCAGACAGCATGGTGAAGTTGCAAGCAGAGGGGAAAGGACAGAGAACAGGCAATGAGCTGAAGCATTGTTTGCACATTTTGAAAGCTTCTGATGAGTGCAGAGCTCCATGACTTAACTGGTGTTGGTTAAATAGTGATAGGCATTGCTGAACTTTGTCCCAGGCAGTTTGGAAACAGAGGGGTGGGTGGCACAACATGTTCCTGTGTCCTGGGTGTGCTTTGATTCCCCACAGAGAGTCATGGAGGGTGATAAATTACAGCATCTATGCATGGGTGTAAGAAGCTCCAAGTTTTAAATCATAGGCCTAGGGTGATTACTGCACTTTCAGAAGAAGCCAGTTTATACTTTAGTGCATTAATATTGGTGTTATAAGAAATACTTCTGCTATCTTCCTTGGTGTAATTGGGAATGAGAGGCTTTTTTGGGGCTGGTTCCTCCGTTACTATTGAGCACATAATTAGGAAGCCAAATAACATTTTCAATACTCTTTAACACAATTAAAGAGCACTTTTTATTTCTCTCTCTCTGGCTAATTTTAAGCTCCATAGGTCATATGTGATTAAAAAAAAAGAGTAAAATAGATATTTTTGCCAGTTATAAGCCAGACATCGCTCAGGCCACAGGGTATAAGGAGCATCGCAGAGACACTCTGCCAGAGAGTACAGGAAGAATCTGAGCTTGGTACAGTGACACATAATTTGTGGTGACTTGTCATGCATCCTGTTGCCACAATAACATTGGCTTTGCTCTTACATGCTTGCCTTCACTAAGGACAGTCTGTAGCACTCTGCCAGAAAATATCTTGACCCACGCAGTTGCACCGAGCAATTATTTTTATTTTTCTCCATATTAAAATCTCTCATTCATTAGAAAATGAATGAGAGAAAAAAGTGCACACAGGTGCTTTTTTTTATTGCTCAGTGCTAAAAAAACCTTCTCATTTCTTGCACATTGCATCAGCTCAGGCTAGAACTTGTCTGAATGCTTATTTTTCTGCAAGATTCCATAATACATATATAAATAGATATTAAAAAAATAAATTTTTTAAACTTCTCTTTATTTTTACATTCAATGCATGAGGACAGACAAGATGAACATTCATGACAAAATATAAAGATATATACTGTCCTTGAAACAGGTAAAAGATAAAGTGTTTAAGAGTTTAAAAAAGTATTTTAGAAACATTGTATTTCCAAAATTTCTCATTACAGAAAATTCAAATCTTTTAGAAACATAGTGTGTTAATATCCTTGTGCATTAAGCCATATTATGAAAGTCTATAGTTGTTTTTTGTATTTAAGAAATCTGTCTCTGCATTACTAACAATCTTTAAGTAAGCTATTGATGGAGCCAACAGTCTCCATAATACACAGTATACACAGTTACAAACAATTGAAAAGTTATATTACAAAATATACAGTAGTGCCTTTTTACATTTTTATAGATAAACATTGCATAGTTTTCAAATATGTAATACATAACACAATCACGAGCCGTTTTCTCTATAAGTTATGAAAAATTCTGTACACTCAAACAATTATAAATAAAGAGTAAATATCTTTTAGTAAGAGTGTGGGGGTGAGTGTACCAGGACATAGCATGCTGTATTAAACAGAAATACTCCTTGGAATCTGCTTAACACAATGGCACGGTATGACCTGGAGCAAGGAGAGGAGACGTTACAGAGAGGAGCCATAAAGTACTGATATGCCTGACAATTATTACCCTGACTCGTTTGCAAGAATTGCTTTCCCACAGTTATTATCACTGCTCTTGAAGGCTTCACTTCAAGAAGCAAAATAAGGTGCATGTTGTTTAAGAAATGAGTAAAAGTAGACTAAAATGTTTCCTCTTTCGATGGGTGGTCAATGGAAACGTAAGAGAGCTTGAAAACAATTCTGGATATTTTTCTCATATTTTTCCAAAGAAACAGGGCATGGGAAATGCACATTGGGATTTAAAGAAACAGGGTCAAAAAATATCCAGAATTGTGAGAATAAAATGAAGAAGAATTACTGAAAATATAAAAATTCCACTTTAAAAATGAGATGCTGACAAAATTGTTTCAACTATAAGAAGCATAAGGAAAATAACTTCAAAAAGAACATTTGGCATAATTCTGCTGTTTGGTACTACACTCCAAAAGAGCAGAACTATACCAAAATTAGATGTTTCTGGAATTTCACTCTGATTCTAAGCATTTTGTCACTGGCTCACAATTACAGAAAGTTAGAATCTCAGTTTGAATGCAATTTGCAAACACATAGTTTGCCAGTTTTAATGTTAGCTTAAAAAAGTGAATGAAAACAATTTTCACTTCTAAAATGTATGTATTTACTTGATTGCTGAATTTAACCTACTGAATTCCAAGCTCTGCAGAAAACAACCATTCAGAAGTAATTGTGTTCTAGCAGCACTGAGTAGCTTTTTTGCACTAAGGGTCTTCTCAGCATTTTCATTAAACATTTAATTTAAAATTCAGCCACTTAAATGGGCTTTAAATTACATTTGGTTTACACTCAGCCATCTAATTTTTTTTTGGAACATTAGTGATGGACTTCAGATATTGTCCCATACTCAGCAATATCTAAGGTGTTGAAAACCAGCAGAAGTACTGAGTGCATCTTTGAAATGTTCTTCTTCTGACTCTGAAATTATGCCTTCTGTCAGCCCATAATTCAGAGCAGTCTCACAAGCATTTACTAAAACATCCCTAAGGTAAAATTTGAGCACAAGCAGCTTCCTATCAAGTATTGCACTACCCATGGATTTGCTAGGCATTGTAGTGACTACACTCCTTATGGATTTTATTTGGGATTTGGATTGCTACATACAATTGCCAGTAAAATTCACATTATTTCCAAGTAGGGTGGTTCAGAGCACAATGGGGTGGTGAAAACCCCTTTCTCTCCAGTAAACGTTGCCAGATGCCCTCTGCTAGCCACAATCTGCTCTGCAGGCTCCCTCTGTTGTAGGTCTAAAGCCATTCTCCACTGCTACCCTGAAAACTCCTTTTGTGGCTCAAGCAAATGGAGCCACAGCTGCACACACATCCCCTGGCATCAGCCCAGGCTGGCACAGCTCCCTCCTCTCCCAGCTGTCCTCCTTCCTGCACCAGTCCATAGCTGTGGGGTTACATGGTGGACAGGACTGCAGAGGACCATCTGGAGAGAGGAATGGCCACACAATCACATCCGCAGTCAGTCAAGACCTTTGGTAGCAACCCAATGTCTCCACACACAGTTCTTAGCATTCAGCAGGCAGAGGGAGCAGCAATTACCTTTGTGGTCTTTAGCCTGAGATAACAAAATGTTATAGCTCCTGTCCCCGCTGTTAGAGGAGACAGAGAGGGCTCCAAATGGGCACAGGTACACTCTTATGCCAGAGCAGGACTCCAAGAGCTTTGAAGGATGTCCCAGCATTTCATTTTCCTTCACATAAATAGAATAGATTTTGTCTATTCTAGGATTCTAGGAAAGCTACTGTTTTCCATTTTGACCACTGCAGACAGGCCAATGAAAACATTAGGATTCCCCTTTTTTTCTTCTTCCTTTTTTCCCTCTTCCCCCCCACTTTTTTTTGTTTTAAATTTCAAGGACTTCTTAGGTATTATGAAGTAATTTCTGCTGAGTCAGTAGGTCAGAAAGGCTGTTCTACAAGTGCACTATTTATTGGTTTTTTAAGTTTTAATTGATTGCCACTTCTTTCATCCCTCTCTTCATGGGACTACATCAGGATTTCTTTTGTTTGCTACTGATAACATAGGAGGAAGGTACCACATAGTAGATCCTCTGTGAGCAAACCTGTCATTAGCTTTGCAACTGAGCATAGATTTTCTAGGGACTCTGTCAAGCTTGTTTGACTCCCTTCCTTTATGAGTGATGTATCACTGGCTTCAGAAACCTAACAAAATGTTCACTCTGTCCTCAGTGCAAGGTCCAAGGTGGTTTTGATGAGCCTGGCTGTCCTGTGTTGTATCTCTGCTAATATGGATGGATCCAATACTATAAGGCTGTGTTGTTTGTGCCTGTTTTGTCAACACAAGCTACAGCTGGTGCCCTTCTTCCACCTCTTTCATCATCAGCCATTGCCATGGTGTTGTCATAAACTTCCATAGTTTTTAGCTGCTTGTCTTTGGCACCCTCCTGTTCAGCATTGACTTTGCAACACTTGCAGAAGCCACAGCAGTGTTTCCCACAAAAAGCAAGGGAAGCCATAAGTATATTGTCCCAGGGCTCTAGGGAGTGCATCCACACAGGTAGGAAATCCCAGTTTTGGAGCTTCTCAGGCAGTGAATGAGGTCGCCTTTTCTGCATAACATTAATTACAACCACAGCAATAAAAAGAAGAAACAGGGGAAGGCAAACACCCAAGAGGACTGCCCAGCCTGCCAGTGACAGAGCAAATACAAACAAAGGCAACAGAAAGAAACAGAGGAGAAGATAAAATATAGCAAACCATCTGTACTGGGCTGTTATATTTCCCAAGGTCTTGCTCATGCGGATTGGCAGGCGGGTATAAGGTATCGGATAAAACAGAATAATCCCAGAGACATTGAAGAAAAAGTGGCACAAGGCAATCTGAAAGCAAAAACATTTGAGAAGTTCATTAACTAAACCATCATTAAATACTCCTACCCACATCATAATTACTTCCAGCTCTCAGGGAACAGTACTGTTGTCAATAAGATATGGAAACCATTGGGTTCTGCATCCATAAATTTTCAATGAAAATGTGGGAAGCATAAATTTGATATTGCACAAAAGCTACAGAGAAATTTTAAAGGTACAAATTTGGATTTTACAAAAAAATAGCTATAAGTTTATAGGGGCACTGAGGACATTCCTGGAAAGGGACTTTGTCTTTGGATCTTTACAATCCTTTGATTCACATATTTCAAAATTTTTAAACAAAAATTAGCATTAAAAGGCAGAGGCTTGCTAAAGCATACAGGAGTCACTTAGACATAATAAGCATATACTGAACAAAACAGTACATTCCCTGCTCACCTTATCCTATTTTAATTTCGTAACTGTTATCAGACTAAAGTAAATATGAAAGTACAGTTGTTTATTTACAAAGGGCATTATAAAACCAGTAAGTTATCATGAAATCTGAGCTTTATCAAGATAGCATCTTCTCATGATTACATCTGTTGCCCGAGGACAATAAAACGACTTCTGTAATCTTCTTGATTTATTTTAGCTAGTAAAGACATTCATCCTATTCACCAAGGAAACGTCATTATCTTTTCACTCTTAATTGTAAAGCATTCATTCAAATGTTATCTGCTGCCAGGTTCTTTACTGGATGGAAAATGGGAAGTCAAAGCCAGGCTTCCTACTTTTAAAATAGTTTGAGACAAAAATTAATTCAATTAAACCCAGTCAAAGTACATTTACAAGGAGGAAAATAGATGCCATGATGCTCACTGCAACGTCAGGTAGATAGAGAGCTTGCCAGCTTAAGGATTGTGCAACCTTCACTTAGGTTACAGGAGTCCCTGTACAATCCATAACTGACTTAGGATCCTAAGAAGAGAGCTTAGAGAAATCAAAAACCCTCAGAGGGTTCTCAGTATATGGGCACTGAATTCCAAGCAGAAAAGGCCCCATGCTCGGGAGTCAAGTGACCTCCTCTGTCCCAGTTCTGAATCAATTCATGCAGATCAAGACAATTTATAAAAGCAAGATTAGCTATATATTGACATTCTGGGAATTTTTAATGCAACCTTTTTACTCTAGCAGTTGAAGTGAACGCATTGTTATTAACAGCACAGACAAAATCAGGAACAACATGAACAGCACATTTGCATCACAGCCACTTTTGTCAGTAAGTTTTCTTCAGAAAAATAGAAAGTTTTCTTCAGTAAGTTTTCTTCAAAAAAAGCATTGTTTTATACTGACCTGTAATGAATATTTTAATGTACTCCCAGGACTTGCCAAAGCTGCAAGTATAGCTGTTGTGGTTGTGCCAATGTTGGCTCCCAAGGTGAGGGGGTAAGAGCGCTCAATGCTTATAACGCCAATGCCTACGAGAAAAGAAACACGACTGGGTTGGCTTCAGCATGATGGACAAGTTGAAACATGGGGAAAAAGAGCACAGTATTTACAACTTACCAACAAGGGGTGTAATAGCAGATGTGAAAACAGAACTGCTTTGGACAACGAAGGTCATACCAGCCCCTGCAAGCATAGCCAGGTATCCAGCGAGCCAAGTAAAAGGAAATGGAAAATCTAAAAAATAGAGGGAGAACACTGCTGTTAGCATAACACAGTGATCTTTGTAACAATAACACAGCAGGGAAGACTGTTAAGCACTTAAAATGTAGATATCTTGTTTGCATATTGGGTCTCAGATGATGATTTGGGGGCCAGTTCTACTTTGATCTATCCTGTTTGCTGTGTGCCTTCTACAGCCTTGCACCACTGGATGTACTTTGAGATGAACACCAGACAAGGTAGACATTTGTCCTGACTCAGGGTAGTATTTGTGTTGTGATACAATTAGGTACCAGAAATGTTTCCTCAGAGGTCAACACAAAACCTTCTGGGTGTTTTAAAAGCCTTGGTTTCAGGAGCCAGGCACCCACTGCATGGATCAGATCTTCAGAAAGCTCTGAACACCATCCTGAGAGAACCAAGTTGTTTGCTCTAACTAGTTCCAAGTGGATTATCTCCTAAAAATGTACTTGTTAACTCTTGCAGAGAAGAGCTAGTTACACTGATTAGAGAAACTAGGCACAAATGTCCCCTGTAGTCTCCAGATTTATGGAGAGAGCTGAGAAGGGAGGACTTAATCAGCTGGGAAGACACAGAGGAACACAGAGCAGATCCCAAATTAAGTAAACAGAGGCTGTCAGCTGTTTACTTTCTACCCCTTGTTTTTAATTTGGGCAGTGTTCTTTGCCCAGGAGAAGACAACTTGGGGACCACTTTGTTGCCTTCTCTATTTCTGTGCACCCTCACTTCAACCACAGCCTAAGATCTGTGCCAGGACTTCTTTTCTCTGCTGCAGCTCCTAATCTCTCCATTAAAGAGAGTATGAAGGAAAAACAACCTGGTGAAAAAACCTCATGACATTTGCACTCAATGGATCCAGGCTAAAAAATCAGCTGGACAACACAGGGAAAGACAGAATAACACCACCATTCAAGGCTGCCTTATCCTGCTGAAGAGAGGATTAGGCAGCAGAACAGGATAAGATCATTAATTACTACAAACTTTTTTCAACTTACTTTGGAAGGAATATGCAGGCCCTGTGCCAGAGCAGGCAATCACAATCTCAGCACTTCGGTGCTATCTTTTGAGGATGGGAGATCTACATTTCTAACAGCTAATGATTATACATCTAGAAACAGAGCCTGGACTTTGGTCTCTAATGCTGTTAATCTGCTGCATTTCTCAATCAAGCTGTTCCCTAATAGATTTTTAAATTAAAGAAAAAAAAATACTTGGGAGGAAAAATGTTGGGCAGTGTGCATGATTTTCATTCAATAGTATTTTCTTTAAAATATTCTATAATGTCTTTCAGAACAGGAGACATCAATAAACATGCTCAGTGTCCTTGTCATTCCTAACAACAATCCTCAGGAAAAGCAGATAGTTACCAGTGTTGATTGTCTTCTTGATAACACTGGCCACTTGTCCTTTAAGCACAGAGTTTAATAGCTTAACGATCGCTATCAAACAGGAGCAGAGAACAAGCAGGGACAGAGCCAGAAGGATGAGCCCGATACCAAGATCAGGCAGGTCTGAGTTTACAAAGATGTGTTGGCCTGAAAAAGAAAAGGAAAATGAATTAGCCTACCCACATTTTTCCCTGTGATCCTAAGCCCAGCTCTGTTTTTTGTTCGGTCCCCTAAGAAAATTTGACCAAAGCAAACACAGCTTGAGGGGTTGATGCAAAGAGGGAAAACGCCACCTTCCCTCCTCCCCAAAAGCCATGTCTGAGTGAGGCAGGAGAGGTGTTTCTACAGACATGCTTACAAAACGCACAGCAGGAACCCCTATGGGGCAGGCAGGAACCAGGTGACCACGTGCAAGGGAGAGGAGCACAAAGGCAGGAGAAAATTTTGGGGCGCTCCAAGCTGCACCAGCTTTTCCCAGAGGTGGCTGCATGCCTGAGCAGGGCAGTTCAAAGTCCTGCAGGGCATGCATAGGGATGGGATATCCTAGCAACCATGACAGCAGAGTAACCGTAGCTCCAAGCCATCTGAACATCCAGGGTGAGATGATACTGAAACCTCAATTGCTGGTATCAGGCAGCATGGAAAGAGATCCACCTGCAGCCAGATACCAGGGTGCTGCTGCTGTAACTCCAGCTGTGCAGCCGCAGCAGAGCACAGGCTCCTCAGGCAGCAGTGCCATTTGTCCCCACACTGGTGAGGGCTCCTGGATACACCTCAGAAGGGGGCTGTTTAGCACCATTAGAAATCTATATAATTTTGTAAATATATTGCAGAGGAGTAGTTCTACTACTTACATTTACTGATATAGTCTGTTTCAGTTATATTCTTGAGGGTCCATGTCACATTTCCTTCAGTCCAGCAGAAGTCAGGAGATGTGCAGTTTTCGGAAGGTGGAATTGTGACATTCTGCAGTGTCTAAAGATTGCCAGACAAAGCAGAGAGTTCAGTCATCTACAATTCTTTACTAAGAGCTTATGTGGAATTTTCAAATTTTACTACAACCAAGAGTCATCAGCCTAAAAGTCAGAATTGTAAGCTGGCACCACATTAATGGCACAGTAACATTTTGCATTCTTAAAATAAATTGCTATGCTGTTACCCATGTCAATCAGTACAACATGCAAAGATTGAAATGTTCCCAAAATCTTCTACATTTTAATAACCATAGCACCAATCCACTAATAGCTAAGGAACTTAACTACTGATGACAGTTTTTGTGGAGTGAGGTTTATGTTTGGCTGCAGTTGTGGGACAGTGGCATTCCTTTTCCAGCCACTGCCACAGCTTTCTTGATGAAAGAAAGATCTCTTTCCTGACATCTCAGTGCAGCTCATGATCTGATGAGTACTACAGGACTGTGAGTCACAATGCTACAACACGAGTGCAGCCTCTCTTGCTGGATGAGCACAAAGTGTTCCAGCTGATTTTCTGTGCCTCAGTTTCCACAAGTGCTGATACTACTATCATTTTTCATGTTCAAGGGCTGTCTAAGAGCTCATTACAAGCACTATGATTAGCATTACTAAATTACTGAATTTCTGTGTACACCACAATCAAAGCTTCCCTATAAGCCCTCCTAGGCCAGACATGCTGCATTCTGACACCAGGTCCATAAGGCATTATGCAGACTAAGGAAGAGCTTGCTGACTGAGCTGTGCTTCCACACAAGAGCAGCTGACAGCCAAATGGACTCTGAACCATGCTCCTGAGCACGAGGCATCTTTCCAAAGTGCCTGAGTGATTTTCTTTTGCAGAAATGGGGAAATAGAAATAATATTTCTTTGCTGGGCACTGCCTATGAACACTTGCATTTGTGCCTCTCTCCAGATGATGCAGGTAGGCAAAACTGGGAATGGATCTGGTACCCCCACATCTCCAGGGAGCACCTGGGCTCCAGGCACCCCATATCTTGTAAACCTTTACAAACACAACACAGTCTTGTTTCTCACCTTCTTGGAATTTTTTCAAACATCTTAGTTTCAAAGCAGCCTCACTAGATCAAAATGTTTGTTTTGCTTTAAACATATGGGGTCTGCACGTACTTGCCATGAGTCTGTTTAATAATTTTTGCTAGAAATTAGTTTAACCCAGTAGGAATGTGTAGCCATAATATTTTTGAAAAATCCTTTCCTTAGGATTTTTCCTCCTGAGAAGCTGAGAGGCCTCAGGAGCCAAATGTAAACAATGATTATCTGCTGATCTGTAATTGGTCTCATGCGGTTGTTTCTAATTAATGGCCAATCACAGTCCAGCTGGCTGGGACTCTGTCCAAGACACAGCCTTTGTTATTAATTCCTTTATTTTCTATTTTTAGCTAGCCTTCTGATGATATCCTTTCTCCTATTATTTTAGTATAGTTTGAATATAATATATATCATAAAATAATAAATCAAGCTTTCTGAAACATGGAGTCAGATCCTCGTCTCTTCCCTCAAAGACCCCTGCAAACACAGTCACAGGAACGCAATAATTTAAATTATTTTCCTTTTTCCCCACCAAGGTCAAGTCAAAATTCTGGGCATTTCACATCTTTTTGTAATTTGACTGTAAGCTTGAGCAGCGGGTACACAACCAAAATACAGGCAACACAGAAAAAAGTGTGTCTAGAAATAAACATTTCCCTTGGCTCCACTTTCTGTGTAGTTTCCTGTCCTGTGCAGGGCTCAGGGCTGTGCCTGCTGGGGCAGCGAGGGGCGCGGGGCTGGGCAGCCACAGACACAGCTGGGCTGGAAGCCGAGCGGGGCCGGGTGAGCGCAGCTCTGCCCCGGCTCCATCTGCACAGGCAGCGTTTCACTGCCCGGCCACAGCGTCATTCAATAGCCCCTGAGCACGGAATTTCAACCTCCACGGCCTGTGGAGGTTGAAATACTTAAGGACTCCTTAAGTATCTTCTGCCTCAGGACTTCAGGAATTACTTTTCTATACGTGCCAGCAGGTAGAATAGTCTAATTAGAGAATCAAAGGATATTTAATGCTGTAATTGCTAGTTAGCTGAACGATGCAAACCAAACACTCAGCTCCATAATTTACTAAAGTACTCATTGGTGTTGGTCTGGGCAAGAGATTCCTCCAAGCTGTAGGGCTGCTTGGGTGGAGAGGAGCAGGACACAGCCCCACGGAGGCTTTCTCCAAGGGCAGTTTTCCAAGAAAGCTGCAAACAGCCTGTTGCCACCAGATCACCCCAACACACGTAAAACTGAAGCTGATTAGATCAGCAGATAAACCGTGGTTGAAACGATCTTTCCTCTGGCCTGTGGTGCAGAGTTTTTCCACTTTCAGGGAGTTGGTAGGACTTGCTATCTGAGCTTAAAGGCATTTGGGTTTGAAAGGAGTAAAAGGCTTGGCACCAGTCCACCAGCTCTGATAGGCAAGGTCCTGCACAGTACTGAAAGGAGCCAGGTCAAGGTCACCACTTGTGACCATGCTTGATTTAAGTGGAGCAAAAACTGCATTAAATTTTTTTCATTCTTTTTCTGCTGATAAACACCCCACCCTCATTAAAAAATCTAATTTCACAATCCTATGATAAGAAGCATCAGCTACAGATCAGTAATATATTTCCTGAGGTACCTGACAATTAATTTAACATGATACTCACCACATTGGTTTCAGTGACACACCAGATCTTTACCAGGCTTTTGTTTTTTGCTGATTCATCATTAGTGGCAATTGCATTTATTACTGATTTATCAAGCTTAAAAGGAAGAATAAAAAGAAATTTTAAAATGCTTTCCAGCTTGTATCTCATACTTCTGTTCAGCTCTACTCAAATAACCCCCCCTTGGAAGCTCAACCATATAAAATCTGCATGACTCTAATGCTGGAACTCCTGCCCAGCAGGTAGGAGGGGGGTTATTCCCAGAAAAAAAGGGTACAACTGTGCATGAACAAACACTTTGTCTCATTCTTCCCACACCATCCGCTACCTCATCTCACCCTTTCTGTTTAATCAGCTGCTCTGACACAACTCCCTGACTGTATTTACTGTCACTTCAGAAGCTGTGTGCATCCCCCTGGCCTCTAGATGCACATGATTACGTCCCATAATTTCAGTGTCCTCATCAGGTCCAATGCTGATCCCCTGGCTGTGTCTCAGCTAGTGCCATCTGCCAAAGCCCAGGCAACAGGCTGCCTTCCCCATCCATCCCCCATGGCTGAATTTGTCCTCACCTGCCTTCCCAGCCCTCCTAGCTCAGCCTGCCATTGATGCTGTGAAATGTGGGGGAAATAGAAACTGGAAACATAGAGCTGGGGCTTTATAATATGTGAATAGAGAGAAGAATTAATCTGTTTATGAACTTTACCCCAAGGACACGGAGATAGGAGTGGGAAGGCTTCTCATACTCAGAGCATTTTGATTAGTTGTGACTGAATCAGGTAGGCAGCTTCCTTGAAGTGAGAAAGAGCTTACCTCAATGATGAGCTTTGTAAAGGGGTCTGTGATAACTTTTAATAGCTCTGGAGCATCCTCACCACTTTCAAGGTGAAAGGACTCAACTATAACATTGGTGAGATGGTAGAGATAGCCAGTAATGACTTCAATGGGTAACAGTGCAAACACAGCCAGCCAGTTAAAGAAATCATGGATTGTTGCCCCAGCAAAGGCCCTGCAAGAAGAAATTAAAAAACAGAGCTGCTTTTAATTAAACAAAATGTGTATAACATCAATTAGATATGAAATCATAAAAGTAGAGATGAAGGGCATTTCAAGGTGGGAATCATTTAATTTCTGGGGTCAAATGCAATAGCTACTTTGTTATGGAGTGCTAGGTTGGCTCCACACTGTTGGCCAATTAAAGAGCCAGACAGGTGAGTAAAACAAGAAAAACTAGAAAAGACAGAAGTGATCCATAGCACAAGGCTGCCAAGAGTACTTTTTGAAGAAAGAAGTGGCTGTACAGCCTGTGTTTGTTTTGCCTCTCACCTGTTTTTAGTACATTTTTAATCCTCAGCCAGTCATTGCCTCCAGGACCAGTTCACCCTGACTCCTGGGACAAGAGGGCTTTGCAGCTCTCACACGTTTCTGCAAACTGTTGGTCCCTTCAATCTTCTCCTCCAAAGCTTGAGGAGCCACAGCTTGTCCCTCAGAGGCTTTGGCCAGGAGTATTTCAATATGCCCAGTGCATAAATGACAAGGTACCAAAGTCTCCTATCCCTCCCAAGTTCACTGCCCATCTCCAGTCAGCGTCCAAGTGCTCCGTGAGCTCTCTCAATGCCAATGTCAAGTGTCAGTCTAAAAGATGTCACTGTATATATCTGACAACACTTCACTTCTCTACAGTTACCAGCTCTGGCTTTCTGCAGACTTCAACATTGAAATCTCTTTTAAGGAAACCAGACCAAACTTATGTAATATTAACTTCTTGCACAGCCCTCCCATAACTAGCACATAATAAAGGATGGGTGGTATAGTGGGAGCACTTGAAATTTATCCCTGTGTAAGATCATTAAAAATTGTGAATTCTTACAAAACCACAAAACTTTTAAAGGAACGTGATATGGGTTTTTTTCAAGCATATGAGGCCATACATGTAGGCAGCATTTTACCTTTGCCATGGCCATGCTTGTGACTTTCCTATCTAGAAAGGTTGAGTGGCTGTAGTAGTGATAGGGAATATAGAAGAAGACCTACAAAAATGAAAGAAACAATTTTTCAGATCCAGAGTTTAAGTACAATACCTTCTAAATTCATTCCTGTCCCCAGCTTGCATAAGTGCCACAATTGTGTTTGTGACTGAGGTGCCGATGTTTGCTCCCATGATGATAGGAATAGCTGCTCTAACAGTCAGCACTGGGAAACAGAAAAGGAAACAATGAATGAAAAAATCACATTATCAGCAAGTTCTATGCTTCAATGAAAATTTCTTTTGCTGTCAGTGAATTCCTGACCTCCCTTGATGTCAGTGTGATGAGCTGCTCTAATCCAAACAGGTTTGCTTTAATCATGCCCCCTGGGAATGTGGCACTTCCATGGCCCCATGATCCCCACTGACACTATGGCCCATGGTTATCCATTTTCATCACATGTTAGAGGGACAGGTGAAAATAAAGTCTCTTATTTCCCAGGTATTTTCCTACTTACTGTAGAATTTTGAAATTAGGCCACAGAAAAAAATGAAGTTCAGTATCTGTCCAACGTGAGAAAATGATGCAGATAATTCCAAAATTAAGTCATTCAGTGCCAAGGCTTTCAATGATTTTCCTTGCAGTTGTGGTTTTATTATTATTACTACTACTACTATTGCTACTACTAATATTAATACTATTATGATTCCTTATTAAAATTCAATTTTATATCAGGGAAACAGCTGTGAAAAACTTTTCCTACAGCCTCTATTCTTTTACCCAAAGCTTCTACAATTTGAACACAAGTGGGAATGTTTGCACCTGAGACAAGGTTTATGAGTGCTTTCTGGGAAGATTCTGTAAGCAGACTCACATGTGGAGGACACCATGCTGACTATGATGGATGAAGAGGTGCTGGAACTCTGGACCATCACAGTCACCAGAACTCCGATCACCAGTCCCGCAACAGGATTCGAGAGCACTGAATCATCTTTAAATATGTCCCCTGCTGCTTTACCTATAAAAAAACCCATATTCTCAGAGAGGGGGAAGTACAAGGTAAACTCCATAGAAATTATCTGTGTTTAATTCAAGATCATTCCGCCATTTAATTGATACATATATAGCCATGTTTCCTATCCCAAAAAAGTACAATGTAGCTCAGGGATCCAGATTCATGTCCTGGACTTTCAGCTTCTCAGTTTTTAGAGGATACTTTATATTCTTTCACTTCAGGGACTATAAGCCCTGCTGAATTCTGCAGAGAAGCATATAACGCCACAGCCATCAGCAGAAGGACTGTAGGACAAAAAACCACCTATACCTTCATTTAATTGTTATTGCTTGGTATTTTTGGATACTGAAATAAGGGAAATGCTTTTAATAATACTGATTAATTCAGTTCCTGTACCTTTCTGTGTTTGCAAAATACTTCAACAGAAGTGTACATATTTCTCTGATAACCACTCCTGAGCCCATCATCTGAATTCAACACTTCGAGGTAAATGTAAAAAATACATTTCAATAGTTTTCATCTTTGAAGGATTTGAGGGACATTTCAGTGTTAGATGCTTTGGTCAAAAGCACAATTTTCATATTTCACCTTGTTGAAATGTCTTTTACATGGGACAGATTTACGTACAGATGTATTTTTTTAAACTATCACTAAAGTAACTGGAAGCTACTGGGACATTGGGGCCAATAACCCCTGTGTCAGCTCTTTGGAATTTGAGACAGAAAGACCCTTTCAAACAACTGAAGGTCAGTGTTTAATCAGAGCTGCTTCCTTCTCAATGTCTCATCACATATGAAGAATGTTCTTGAAGAGTGGTAGTTGTGATTAAGTATCTCAGACAAAATTTACTGCCTTATTAATTTATTCTTGATATTTTAGATATTTTCATACCTCCTACCAGTTGAAAAGCAGAGCTCAGTACATCCAGAGAACACACAAACATGTAGAGTAATCCAAGTAGCATAACGAACTTCCCTATCCCATAGAGTACACGAATGACTTTTCCTTTTGTATCCAGATCTGCAAAACAAATACATTATGTATAAAAGAATCATTTGAATTTTTCTCTGGAATAACCTAGTGCACAAGCACAGACAGTGGAGACAAAGACAGTGACATGGCTCCAGTGTGTGATTAAACCCAAAAGAATGTTCTTAATCACATTTTAACTGCAGAAGCAGGTATTTTGTTTGCCTACTTTTACCACAAAAAAACCTTTTTGGTATGTGACAAAAGACTTATGAAATCTGACATTGACCCTTGGTTTTATAGTCATCCTACTGAGTAAAAAAAGACCAACAGCTGCCTGGATATAAAACTGTATTAGTGCTGGACTGTTTTACATATATCTTCTCATATTTTAAGGAGGCTAAGAAGCATGATTTTGGGATTTTTTCTTAGCTGACTGAATATTATAAACCCATAAACTCTTGAAGAACATGAGACAAGTGATGGGAAAACAATGTAGGTAACTTATTTATAGAGAAATGTCTACCTGACCACTTGACCCCAGTGTCCTGCAGTTCTGGCAGAGCCCACGGGTCTTCTTCTTCTGGTCTTGTCTCATCTATCAATGCTACTGTGGAAAATGCAGGTTGAATTTCCCCTTTATTTCCAAGTGAAGCCATGTTGCCTGATGAAATAGAACATTTAAAAAATTGTTTAATTACTTTCCACCTTCTCCAAGGATCACCAAATCCTATCTATTTTTTATAACTCAGAGTGAGTGCATTACCTTTGTGATTTTCTCCTTCTTTCCCAGCCATGTTCTGGTTTTGTTTGGAAGAGTCCCCAATATAGTTATTGGTTTCAGGCTTTTCTACCTCCGGCCAGGGAGCCATGATCTGTGACTAACAAAGTAGTGTTGATTGAAATGCAAGTGCAGTCAAAGAGTGCATGTTAGAAATATGATAAGGATAAAGAGCACAGGAGATGAAACTAAAAAGAAGCAATTTTCCCTTGAACACAAATTTTTACTAAACTTTACGAGTTATTCTTCTATTTCTGAAATTGATTTCTCAATTATTTTTTTAATCACAGTTTATTTATTTGTGTACACAATTTAAAAATTATTTCCATCTCACATCTATATTTTCATACACTTTTAACTTTCATTAAAGCAAATATTCCTCTGCTTTCCAAAAGGTAGGCATTTCTTCTCTTTAATTAATTTTAACTCCTTTCAACAAGAAGTCAGAGAATTGTTTTATTTTCTTCCACCTTCTAGATTTAAGCAACTGCCTGGTAATTCAATAAATTCAATACACAGACCTTTACCTGGTAAATCAATACACAGAAATGTTTTAGCAAAAAAATTCTTCCTTAAAGCACTGCTTACTTTGGGTCATGAATGCCAAACACAATGCCTTGATCCCTTTACTGGTTCATTGCCATGGAAACATGAAGAGGAGAATCCTGGACAAGGTGGAAGAAGAGCCCAGGGTTTTGAGCTTGCAGAGTGCCCAGAGAAGAGGACAATTAGAGAGCAGGGGCCGTTTGCAGGTCTGTATTTGCCTGTAAGTCACAGCTGATGCTGCAAATGAAGCTGAGCTGGAAGCAGCAAGGTCCAGCTCACCCATCTCACACAGGCTCTCTCTCTGAACCTCTTCCTCCCTGACCCCTTTCTGGGCACATTTGACATGCACTCTATTATTAATGAATAATAACTTAAAAAGTAAGACATCACATGTCCAGATCCTGCCAGCATGGGTGCAAGCACACCTGACAGACCTGGTCCAGGCACAAGAGGAGGCCAAGAAGAGTCCTCCTTATTTGCTTCACCAGTATTGGAAGCCAGAGGGAGAGACATGAAAGAGGGGGGAAGTGACTATGGAAAGAGGAGCCAGTATGTGCCACAATGCTTCTGCCTTTACAGACCTGGTGACATCAGCCAGCACATCCAAAAACTCCGTGGAAAAGATGGGAGAAGTAAACCTTGTCCAGGAAAGGCTCACCTTCAGGTCTGTCTCTTCCACCCTCTCTGCCCCACTAGTCAGTCAGTGCTGCAGCCAGAGCTGCCCCATGACCAGCACATCTGGCACCCACATGGCTGAAACACTGCTCAGCAAATTTGCCACCAGGGCTGCTCATACACAGAGCCCCTGTGCTCCCTGTGCCTCCAAAAGTCAGAGCTGGTTTCTTGCTTCCATAAACAAGGTTCACCTGCAGTTAGCAGTCACTCTCAGGGAGTATAATTAGTCATTCATTTAATCATAATCCTTTATGTAGCTGATGGCGAAAATGTTTTGTCCCTGCCCACATCAGTAAGCCACACATCCTCCTCGTTTAGCTGGGAAGGAAAAGTCACAGGCAAAATCACTTATGTCTTACTGTAACACAGTTGGGTATTGTTTTCTGGCACTCCACAAAGAACAGAGTATCTCCTCTTCCACATGACCAGGAAAAGTTATTCTGCAATTCCAGTAGCAAAAACTACACATTTCACATTCTTTATCTGTGGTGTAAGACCCAGAGCAGCTCCCAAGATACACAAAGATCTTTGAACAGATGAAAGAAACTCATTTTTGCTTGTTTCAACAAGGATTCCCATTTGCTTGGAGCAAATTCTCGCACTTCCATCCATGCCACAACAACCTCCAGCCCCACCCAGACAAAAACACCTCCATCTTGTTAAACGAGTTTCATTTATATATGTTCAGCATTTAAAGAGCTATTAAAAAAATTACTGCTCTGCACAAGTGATTCTTAAGTGAAATATAATCATGAAAATATATTGGCAAGTCAGATGTGAAGCTGCAACTTATTCCAGCCATGGAGACACAGAATATGCTGGACACCACCATCCCCAGAGATGCCATCAGCACTACAGCTCTTCTGTTACGCTTAGTATGGAAATGAAGGATTCAGCCTGCATTATTACTGTATGGAAACTGAGCTGATGCATTCAGTGGAGAAACTGGAGCTTGAAAACTTCAGCAGACAAACAGCCTCTACGTCTCCTAAATAAAGTCTCTCCAAACAAGAATTCGGCAGAACATTTTTCCATAATAAGCATCTCCCATGTTCCTGAGGTGCTCAGGAGCCCACAGGTATGTCATGTATTATTATTGTTTTTGCTTTATGTGATTAAACATCATAGAATGAGAGTTAATCACCTCTGTAGAGGAAGTTTTTGCAGGTATGCATATAAAGTCATTTATATGAGCCCTAGCCAACCTCTAATTTGAGAAGGTAGATTTGAATATTGGAGGCCTTTACAGCATTTGCCTTGAGCATTTGAGTTTGCAGAGCCATTACTAGAACAGACCATGCTGTGTGAGTGGTATTAATGTCTGATGCTAGGAGAACCATCAATACCCTTAAAGTCATCCCACAGTTGTCAGCTTTCCCAGATCCCAGCTCTGTTAAGAGGAACAGCTGAGAAGATAGTGGAGAGACACCTGATACTCTCTGCTGGAGTCCTAGCCACAGCTACTTACTGTTAATTAACCACTGTTCTACAAAGATAATCTACATTCTATAGTTTTCCCTTTAAAGAATTTTTCCTTGGCCCAAATACAGACATTATCACCTTGAGAAAATACTCAGAGGACAATCAGTGTGCTGTGGAGGAGCAGAGCAGCGGGGTGGCCGAGCGACCGCATCACTCCCTGGCTGCTCACACGCGCGCCTTTGCAGAGGCTGACGTCAGCTGTGGCAGAAAGGACCAGCGCTGCTGACGCAAGATACCAGTGACAATGAAAACCCTAATAGTGGTTTACTTGTGAGCACCAAAGACAGCTACATGCAAAGGAACATATTAGAGAACAGGCCAATGACAACGCACACTGCAACAACTTGCTGTGCTCAGCTGGACGCACCGGTCCAGGTCCAAAGGCGGGAGAGCCACAATTGCTGGATGAGGCACTGCAGGGATGAGCTCTGCCCACCCCCAGGTGCCTCAGTGCCACACATCTGGCTCCTGCCTTGGCTGGCAGGACAGCAGCCAGGGTGCCTGCAGCCAGGGTGAAGTCACGGAGCTCACGTCAGGACACGCGTTGGTGCTTGGGCTATCCACCTGCTGGGAGCGGTACTGAAACGGGAGCTGATTTCCTCCTGAAAGTGGCAGGTCACAATGTGCTATGCATATTGCAAAGGTCTGAAAACCAATGCCTGTGCAAGATGTAATCCAGCCCGTTTCAGTGAACCTCGTGGCAAATCCTCTCACACCATCGTGTGTGCTTCTTTCGTTGTGAGTATAATCTTTCCTTGCCTTTGGAAAATGCTAACCATGTGTGACATCCTTTCTAACTTCAAAAGAAACTGAGCCCTCTCCCTTCTAAGAGGGAGATAGATGGGAAAAAATCAATGGCATTCAAATTCTGAAAACGTGAGAGAGAAAAACTCAGAGCCAAAGTGGGCTCCTGTGGTTTTTATGTCCATACTCTCTCATTACAGCATTTCAAAGAGTTAAAGTCTCTGGGGAATTATCTGAGCAACACTAGGTGTCATGCAGTTGCCCTATATTGCATTCCTCAGTGACTCACGGGCTGTAACAGCTTTGCCTCTGTTGCAGAGCTGCACTCTCTGTGCTTTGCAGTTCTAAATCAGAAACAACTGTCAATCTGTTTGTTTGGCTGGACTTAACAAAGCTAAATGAGCTACCCCCTGTGTGTGCCCAGCCAGCATTGTTTGTACCTCCCCAGCCATGACAGCTCAGCCAAAGGTGAGCCACATTGTGCCTGACTCAAGAACTATGGAGCAGCAGCAAGCCTTAAAGGAATCTCACTCCTGGGGAACAGACCCAGTCAAAACAAGATAAAATAAAAAGTACTGAAGGAAAGAACAGTATTTTCAAAACTAGCTGATAATAACTACAACCACCAACGTGACCATACATGCACCTACAGGCTGCTTAAGCAGGTCCATATCAGATTTTGGGTTCAGCCAGGCTTTCCTCATTCTCTTTCCCTCTCATTCCCTCCTTCTGTCTCAGCTTTTCTACTAAAGTACCTCACTTCCTTATCATTCACCACAGCACTAAAGTTTTTATCTTAAAAAGGGATTTATTAGCTAATCTGATATCCAAGTATATGACTTAGTAAATATGAATATTTATCACACGTACTTCGCAGGAATAAATACCAACCTACATATCAGCCTTTCTTGTACAAAGTTTGAAGAAATATTTTCTTTTCCCTCTCAAAATGTACCACTTGCAGCATAGAAGCACATTATGTAGAGACAGAAAAAGAAAGCTTCTCAGCCAGCACAAATTCATTCAGTAGCTTTACATCAGCTGCTGGTTTTGCCCCAGAACCAGTTTCATGGAAGCCACAAAGCCCCAGGTGCAACAGAAGCAGTAACAACTTAAATAAACACCAGCAATGATTCAGCCTTGCTAGGAGCAAGTCTTGTCTTTGCTCTGGCACCAGCTGCTTCCTTGGGGCTTTTTCTTTGAATAAGTCAGCAGGCTTAGCTGGGATGTAAACTTTCAACTCATGCAGTAGTAAAGGCAGAAAGAGATATGCAAAAGCTACAAAAACACTGTGCTCAGTTTTATTCCTATGGATCTGTAAGACTCATTGTTCACAAGCTTGAATCTAACACACAACCAAACTAAAAAACACACAAAACAAACTAGAAAAGAGAACTAATATCTAGATATGTGCAGGGAGAGAATAAATCCCAAAGATTAATTTTTGAATTCACAACCAAGCAAAGCACTGGAGACTGCCCCTGAGGAGCCAGAGCCAGGAAATACCAGTGAGCTACTTGAAATGCCTAGTAGGTATTTAAATAAAACAATTACTTTTTCAGAATAAAATGCCAAGAAAATTAACAACCCTACCAACAAAAAAATAGTACAGATCTACCCCATCCCATAGACAAAATACACAGTAAAGAATAAAGACAGGGGGAAAAAATGACGTTAAAAAGACTTACTGATCTAATGGAAGAGCTGATAATAAAAGTTACTGAGAAACCAGCTGATTTCTGCCTACTGCCACATTAGTTGAGCAAACTACATCAGAGTCTAATGTATTCCTTTTACCTCCGTGTATCAAACCAAATTAGCATAAGAAAATGTTTCCATCGAGAACAGCCTGACACGGCCGTGGTGAGGCACACAGAAGATCTGTGCTAACAGATGAACTGACCGTATTTCCTTCCAATGTTTCATTAATCATATCCTAGACATTTTCCATTATCCAATACCACTGATCACTATGGTAAAATAAAATCTCACTTCTTTTCAAATAATAGTTAAACAAATATTTTCTCTTTGATATTTCTCATTTCTTTTTTTTTTTTTGGAGGGTTTATTTTTGGCAGCTGCTAACAAAATGATTTATTTCTTTATCATATTTAATAAGAATAAACCTAGCTAATTGCAGAAAAAAAAGCACAGTTTATTTTCAGAACTATGTTTTTATCACTTCCTTAAAATATAGATGCAGTCAAAGGAAAACAAGGTAAAAATATTAACAAGAGGATGACATTTCACATGCCACTCCGGTAACCCACATTACCTCTCTCTTGCCATTTCTTGAGCTGCAAAAGCAGAGTTTTAGATTTACAAGCTAAAGAAGTTCAAAAGAGAAGAAAAGAAAACTCAGTCTTAGTTGCTTTTACTTACCACGACTTAATTCCGAGACAATAGAGTGAACGGATCAACTGGGCAGCCACTGAAACCTGCAATATATATAGACAGGTGTTGAGCAAAGTTTGCTTTCATCACTGCACACTAACATTCCTATTTTACAGTCCAGAGGCACTGCCTACCTGCAACTTAATGATCACAATAAAACTTTTTTTTGCAGGAGTGGGCAGCAACCAACACTGATAAAACTATGGGTTATTTCACACTTATCACATTCTAAAAAATGTCCCATCAGCATTTAAGTACAAGTTACAAATGTACTCATGTGAGTGCTGGAGAACTAATTGTTCCAGCCTGAAAAATTGCCGTCCGTCTGATCATTCAGTAATCTTTTTTCCAATAATAATTTTCCAAAAATATTTTGCAGTCTCAAAAGTCTGTCAAAAGAGTGTGAAGGAGATGTAGTACTGTTATTTGTCTGTTCAGGTGCCTATTAATTTGCCTAAGAACAGAAGTGAAGGAGAATCAGATAAAAACGGTGTAAGTAGGAAACACGTAAGAACTCCTTAGAACAGAGGATGGAGTTTCATTCTTATCAGTGCTCAGTGTTTACAATTAAGGCAAGCTCATTAGCATTTTGGCTGTGGCTCTACTTCCAAAGTAGATTTAAAGGTGTAAGGACACCTTTGGTAATCGCATTCAGAACGCTAGAGATGAAGACAAATAGATGATAGAGAGATAGGTTATTCAATAAAAGAGTGCGGTACTATAGATTAGACAAAGCAGCCACCAGCATTGCTGTCTGTTCTAGTGTTGATCATCTTTACAGGGAGCTGGATGGGGGAGCTGCATTAGGCACTGCAGCTTTATGATCTTTGATTTTTTTCTGTTTCAGTGGGCAACTTACACTGAGAAAATATGCCGTAAATTGGCCATCTAAGCAGCAGATCTGCGTTGTCTGCTTGTATGCAGTCATATCTCCCAGCAGCTTAGTGACTCAGTAACTCAGTAAAGTAAAACTCTTGCTTTTTGCACCTTTCAGTCCCCTGGAGATGCCCAGCCTTTGGAGCGGTGAGTCACAACTTCCCCTTCTCCTGCGTCGGCGTCAGAAATGTGTAATAAGCTGTGGCCAGGAGAGCTCTGCAGCCCCGAGAGCAGCATCACATCCTGGCAGCAGAGCCACCAAGCACCTCCCCTGCTGCAAGTGGCTCTGCTGGCGCCGACCCCACTGCCCACACGGGGCTGGGCAGGGCTGATGGTGCAGCCCAAGGATGGAAGCACCAGCCCTGCCTCGCCCTCCCCACTCACAGTTTGCACAGAGGTGGAAAGGATGAAAAGGAAAGCAATTTCTCTTCTGTGTGAAGAACTGTGCAAAAGTGGAAAGAAGCAATGGGAAAAGGACCCAAGGTTGTCCTTGGTGGTTCACGGGCACAGTTCTCTTAGCAGAAGTGTACTTTAACATTACATCTAAAAATAGTACTTTTTAAGTCATGCCCAACATGCAGGAAATCAGGTGAATCTTTTACTTGGGACTACTTGTATTTCTTTGTATTTGCTTATTCTCTTCTGAGTCACTGGTTGTGAAACCCAGCTCTTCTGAGTGGGAAGTTATAAGGTGTGCACATTTCAAGTACCCAAGTACCCTGCCATGGCTCACCCAGAATGTAGGGATGTCCTCTGCAGTGTTTTATTCCAACATTGGTAATTCCATTTGCTAAACACAATCCTAAGTGCTGACCAAGTTCACATTTTAGAAAGAGGACAATTCTATATCAGACCTATTGAACTAAAAAAAAAAACTTAAGGAAAGAAAAACCAGTCATTTACACAAAGGCAGACAATCTACAGTCTGTCTTTGGAAGTCCAGGGTGAATCTTCTGCAGAAGATTCACTCTTTCAGTCACTCTGAAAGAGCCTTCATAAGAAGTTTGCCACAAGGGATGAAAAGGGCTGTGGGTGGGTGTTATTCTCCCCTACATTCAAAATCAGAGGAGAAGAAGCTGATGTTCTTCCTGGAACACCAGTGCAGTCAGAGTGATAGTTCAGAGTGCTTGTTGGCACACACTCAAAAGATGCTTCTGCTGCTGCTCGGGAAGTGTGAGGCAATGCTCTATCTTTCCACTTTAGAGCTTACTCTGAAACAACTGACTTAATTTAAAAAAATATATATTTGATAGGAAACACTTCATAAAGTAAAGAAAGCAAGCAAATTTCAAGGGTTCTTGTTGCCTCTAACAAAGGTGCTGGATTACTCTGCAGCTATTTGGAATAATACCTGTGAAAATCTAGCATTTAGCAGGAAGTGCAAACACAGAATAAGGAAAAATTCCTAGCATGTGCAAATTCTGTGAGAGGTGAACTCTGTCCAGTCACTGTTATATGTTGCAAGAAGTTATGACACAGAAAAGAAACATGTCCACATAACATCTGTGCTACAAGCTCCTTTACAGATCTCCCCCACAAAAGGTGTACCTGCTGTGCAAATGTCAACCCCCTCCATCTTTGGGACCCAAGCCCTAGTACAGTAAACCAAGTGCACATAAGTCACAACTTAAAACAAAAATAATTACAAGGAAGTAGAAGAATTGGCCATTTATCCTGCAAAGGTGTGTCAGTGCAGTCCAAGATGCATATTCACTGACAGTAATACTAACATGATGAGGTTTGCTCTTTTATAGACACAGCTTCAAAAGTCAGCAAGCATGAGCATGGCTCTCAGCTAGCACCAGGAGAAAAACTCTCTCTCCCCCCTACATTTTAATTTAATTTTTAATATTCCCCAAATCCAAAGAATCCACACCTAAACAATGTATATTCAAAAGGGTGGGAATCTAGAAAACAGTTATATGGCTCTTTACTGAAGAGAACAGGAATTGTTTCCATCATTTGGAAACAAAAGTGTCTATTTTCCCTTGTTCAGGAACCTTGACCAAGTCTAGTTGTCTATATTTGGGAACAACATGAGTGTAAATCCCTCTTCCAGATATGTAAAACACAAAGCCCTGATCATAAAAGAGAGAGGTCAGTGCTGATTTCAATAGGAATTATAGCCTGAAGAGTTATTTAGTTAAGGACTTACACCCATTCCGCTGGAAAAGTTTTTCCTTCTTTGTGTAGTTATCTGGAAAAATTTAGGTCCTACCTTAATCTATTGTCTGAAAAGTATTCTTTCTATAAACATTTTAGCAGTGAACCTCATTAATGGAAACACCCAGTCAGATGTGGGTTTTGAGTATGAGCTTCCATAGTGGTACCCAGCTGGGTATTTATTTGGAAAAAATACTTGTAGCAGACTTTGACCCTGACATTATATAGGATGCTTTGATTTTGTAACAGAGGGTAAGTGCTACAACTCTGCTGTTCACTAATTAATTTATTTTCCATTGAGAAGTGTAAATTTGTCTTTGAAGGAAATCATTGGCTTTTAGCTACCCTGCACTCTTCTGCCTATTACTGCAATACATACTCAGAACTCTTTTTCCCCAATATTTCTGCTATGGTTGGGAATAGAAAAGATTAACTCCTAAGTCTACTTTGACAAGAATAAGAAAACTCCTAATTTCCTGTATAAAGAAACTGGATCCTATCACAGGGTTTTCTATTACAATACTGTGCATTTCATCTAACATGAATGATATGCAAAAAAAATTAATGGAGTTACAGTAGTTAACATACTTCCAGAAGTGAGTAATGAATAAAGTCATAAAGAGACAGCATTCAACAGAACCAGTGCCAGGAATGGAAGGGGGAAATAAAATGTGAACCAAAGGAGTCACAAAGAGAAAAACTACAGGAAGGGCTTTCAGACATACAAAGGAAAATAAATATTTCAACAACAGGGAAATAGTTTTTATGAAGCAATTATAAGGCAAACCATTTTAGACAGACTGAAGTGTTTGAAAGGGAAAATAAAATCTCTTTTGGTCTTGCAACAACTGAGCAGTTCCTTCAGCGTAGAATGAGTTTATTTTCATTATCACCATGTTTCAAATTTTTTTGTCAGTACAAATACACCCTTGGACACGAGTTAAGGGAGTTATTTTGTTGCCATTTTCCATGATAGCTATGTTTTCATTAAAGTAGCTTATTACAGTTATTTTTATTGTTCCTGAAGTATCTTATTTTAACATCCTATTGAGTTGATGTTTTGCTACAAGATGCACTGTTCTCAGCATTTACTGACATGTAAGGGACTGCTCCTCTGGAGCCTGCAGTCCAGGCATTGGGGTGAGGGCTTCAGAGCAGGGGCAGCTCCCACAGCTTCTGACCCTCTCCCAGGGGAGGCATGGCCAGAGGAAACAAAGTACAGGCTAAAATAGGGCATGAAAAAATAGTACCACCAGTAGCCTGCATTTGATTTCAGCAAGAATGCTAAAAATTTGGATCATGTAATTTGCTTTTACTACTAAATCCCAGATAAATTTTTAAACTTTGCTTACCATAGCTGTTTTAAACTTTCACTTCTTGTCTGGAGTGTATAACTAAAAGGTTTAACTAAAGGTTAAGATAATTCATTAAAAAATAATCTCCAAGACAAAGACCTGGTGATGCTTTGGCATCAGAAATTTTTAATCACAAAAGAAACCCAATATTATTCCCCTCCTGCTAACCTTTCCTTACACTTTTTATAGTCTCTCCCCTAACCTTACCCTGACACTACATCCCTCTTTCCCCACTCCTGTTCACTCTCTCAACCAATCTTATATTCCACAGCCTCTGGTTGCCTCCCACTTTGGTCACACAGGAATGCAAGTAGCACCTTCCCAGCAAACAAGTGTTGGGGAAGAGGAAGAGAAGTGAAAGAAATGTGAGAGCTCTTAAATAAATAATAATATTCACACTCTTAGGCAAACCTTAATTTACAGACCCAAGTGCTTTGGGAAAGTAAGCGATGTTGGCTCCTTTATTATTTGCAGACAGTTCAAATACACGTTTAATTTTAAGAAACCCACTGTTTTCCTCCTACATGATTTGTTAACTCTTGGCTGGCACTGGACATGGTGCTGCTGTCAGCAGGACAAGCCAGTACAATCACTGGCAGCCAGCTGAGCATGGCTGCAGAGACAGAGGCTCCATCCCAGCCGTGCGCGGCTCCTGCGCCTGCGCTGCGCAGCCTCCCGTGCTGCCTGCGGGGCACCCGCTCAGCTCCCACACCCACCCTCATCCATCTGCTCCCCAGATTAATGCTGCCAAAAAGGCAGATTTGAGGGAGGCATAAAATGAGGATTTTTGACAAAATAAATAGTCCCTCAAGAACGCACTACTCATTCAAAGGCCATATGCACTAATTCTGTACAAAAAAAATATATATTCCAAATAAAGTATGAAACCCCTCAAAATCCAGGTGAAAAATTACAACCTATTTCACCAACAACACTGTTCTGTACTTATTGATGCTTGACAATATCTCCTTTCTGAGCCTTCGTTCATGAAACAGCTTTTGGACAGCTCTAGGTGACTCTCTTAAAGGTGATCTGATGCCATAAGGTGAGGGAATAAATCTCTTTTCTTTGAAATTAGTTGCCATACAACTAATTGTCCAACTCACTAATTCTGTACAAGTCCTTAAGCTAGATCTGCAAAATTAACAGCAAAATCAAACCATCTGGTAATTAATAAATATCAAACACAGTAACTTTCCTTAATGTATAGTTTATAAGCAATTACCCATGATTATCATCAAATACAAAGGTCTTTGAATGTATCTGGAGAAAGGCAATAAGGATGGTGAAAGGCTGGAAGGAATGTCCTGTGAGGAGCTGCTGAGTGCTCTGGGTTTGTCCATGTAGGAGAAAAGGAGGCTAAGGAGCGACTTTATTGCTCTCTGTAGCTTCCTGAGGAGGGGAAGTAAAGAGAGGGAGAGAGAGAGAGCTGATCCCTTCTCCTCCCTTCACTAGGACAGGACTCATGGGAATGGCTCAAAGCTGCACCAGGAAAGGTTTAGACTGGACATTAGGAGGCATTTATTTAACAAAAGGGAGGTCAAACCCCAGATCAGACTTCCTAGAGAGGTGGTCAATGCCCCAGACATGTCAGCATTTGAGAGACATGTGGACAATGCCATAAACAGCATGCTTTGACTTTTCGTCAGCCCTGAATTGGTCAGGCAGTTGGATGAGATAATAATTGTAGGTATCTTCTAACTGATTCTATTCTATTCTATTCTATTCTATTCTATTCTATTCTATTCTATTCTATTCTATTCTATTCTATTCTATTCCATTCCATTCCATTCCATTCCATTCCATTCCATTCCATTCCATTCCATTCCTGCCAGGATAATCAGGAAAGGAATCCAAGTCAAGTCATGTGTGAGGACAGCCCTCTCCTGTGTGAGCACTGCAGTAATTTTCTTACTGCATTAGGCAAACTAGTCTTGCTGCATAGTTGAGAGATCTTGCAATTAGGAGTGTGCCAAACATCAGAAAATTTGTCTCCTTCTTTCACAGCAACATCTCTCAGTGATGCCTGTACCACAAAAACAGTTTCAATCCAGCCCTGCTGTCAGCCACTGAAAATGTGGATTCTTTTAGAGGATTTTATTCTTGAAAGCATGACATTGTACATGGTGCAAGAGCCATTCCCACTCTCCTTGCAGTGTAAATTGGATATAAGTCACACATGAAGAAATGCAAGTCTTTTTTTCCTTAGATACTATCCTCAGGACTTTCTATAGTTTCAGGTGCCCATCTTCAAGATACATGCAATGAGTGACTTCACTAGAATAAGAAGGCATAGCTTCTTATAAACTTTTGAAAGATTAAATCTTCTATTCACACACAATTACAGTTCCTACTGACTCAGAAGTGTAAATGTGTGTGTGTAAGGCATTATATTGACCAAGGCATGCAGGCAGTACCTGCTTTTTAATTGTTTACAGTTCGTCCTTTTACACAAATATTTTTAGCTTTATAAGGGGTAATTAAGGGAGTAACAAGACCAATACTTGCTTTTACAAAGGAAGGCTGTAATGGACACAAGGCAAACCTGGAGAGGAACCCAAGACAGAAAGCATTTCCTCTTGTGCAGGGATTTTGCTGTTTGCTTCCCTTAAAGGACAGAAAGTGATGGGCTTTTTTTGCACTTGTGTCTCTTTATATGAAAAATCATAGAATCATAGGATGGCCTGAGTTGGAAGGGACCTTAAAGGCTGCCTGGTTCCCACCTCTCTGCTGTGGGCAGGGACACATTTCATTAGACCAGGCTGCTCAAAGCCCCATCCAACCTGACCTTGAACACCTCCAGGGATGAGGCATCCTCAGCTTCTCTGGGCAACCTGTTCCAGTGCCTCACCACCCTCATGGGGAAGAATTTCTTCTGAAAATCTAATGTAGACCTGCCCTGCTTCAGTTTAAACCATTGCCCCTTGTCCTGTCACTCTCTGCTTATGAAAAATCTCCCTTCTTTTATAAGGCCTGGAATCTATAAAGGTTTTTTCTACTGAGTAGACCAAGCAGAACTCAAAGGTATTAAATAAATATCCAAACCTTTGGGCTCAGTGATGGCATGGCCACACATGCAAAATATTCTCTGTTGTGTTCTTAAGTTGAATTCATGAAACAGAAATTTGAACATTTCTTGGAAATACAGAGTGATACTTCAAGGATATCTGAATACATCATTAGCTATCTTTTCTAAAGGAAACAGATCTCAGCTTTGGCTGGTTGCTCAAGTGCAAAGAGGAAATACTACAGCAAAGACCTTCTTTCTTTAAAGACTGGGTCATGTCAGCTTTAAAAAGCATTATAAACAATTCCTCTGTTCAGGAAAATATAATTTTATCTCTCTAAAAAATTAATTGATAAACCACTGGCTATATAGTTTGGCTGCTCTTTAAAAACTCTTCAAACTTAGGCCCAAACATTATGCTCATTGATAAGACAGAATTTTCTGGCATAATGTGACCTAATTAACCTCTTGTTTTTAAGTCTTACAAAGCATCTCTATCAGTTAGCAGAAACACAGTCTTAATAATAATTTAGTGCATTTTCACTGAAGTTTCTGCACTTTCAATAAAAATTTTACTATTGCAAACCTATGACTTCCATTACTTTCAAATTAAGTGTTTCTTTGTTTAAGTAACAAGCATAAATTAGTTCAGCGAGAAGAGAAGAATTGCTTCTTAATTGTACTGGAAGAACTTTTTTTTAAACCTGAAGGTAACAAGTGTCATTTTGCATATATTAAGATTTAAAGAGGTGCTTTTGTTACAGCTGATGTGTAACTCAAGACTTTCAGAGTTGTAAAACTGTAACTTTATGCTAATTTATATAAATAATGTATAGCCCATTTACAATACCTTACGTGCTGTCCTTGATCCTCACACCATGCTTGGATTGGTCTGCTATTTTTTAATCAGCTCTGTCTCCACAGGTCTTGTAAACTGTCCCTGGTTCCAGGAAATAGGATTTGACCTGCCAGCCTTCACCCCTGTCAGTCACAGCAAGGCTTGGCTCATGTCATATGCAAAAAAAGCTGATTCTTTCATTATTAGGTGAGTTTGGTCCTTCATTTGAAAAATACTCTTGAATAAAATAAAAAAGTATGAAGTATAGAGCTTGTGATATTCAGAGATGGTCAAGGCAGACATCTCAGAATAATTATTATGTATGACTTTTCCCCAGTCTGAAGCCCTTGATCAGATGTAATTGTTCCATGCTTGCGGCTGTTCTTTTCACTGAGACAGCAGCAGGAATAACAACCAGGATCCTTTTTCAGCCCAGGTGCACTAAGGGCAGCAGGGAACACTGTGCATGGAATGAAAGCCTGTCTGAGGCACCCACAGTGAACCTCAGCCTGCAGAGACAAGCATGGTGGGGGTGCAGATGCCCACCTGCTCTCAGGGACATGGACATGGCCGTGCTCCCTCAAGGATGATAAACACACACCACAGCAGGCACACAACAGGGCCCTGGCAGCAGCTGAGCATCACTTTCTAGATGTGGTGCCTTGGGAAACACATGACTGTTTCTCAGGAGTGAATAAATTCATAGTGTCATGAAATACAAGCCCTGGAAAACTGGAAAACGGGAACACAGCAAACTGCCAAGGTTTCTGGTAGGGTTCACAGTAGGATTGCACACACCAAACAAGTGCACAAGGCTCTATCCAGCTCTGCTTTTAGACACAGAAGCAGTCCCCATAAATGTTGTTTCCAGCTGCAGTGTGCCTTTCACGTGTGTGATATGTCATGCACTTGCCTGCAAGGCTGGAAGTGCTCTTCTGTAGCTGGATATTACAGAGATTAAGACAGCAAACCATCGCAGCAAAGGGTAGCATGAAGAAGGAGAAATAGCTTTTACAACCCATTTATTTGTAATATCAAGCATGCTATTGTTTGCCTTTTACTGACTTACTGATATTTCCCCTGGAGAGTCACTGACTGTTTTTCTTAGTCCCATCATTTCTGAAAAGTGTCATATTTACTATGTGGCAAATTCAACTACTGGTCTTGCATTTTGAAATTAAAGCAAACCATAAAATGCATTAGTGCAAAGCCAGCATGATCTGTTCAGGAGGCATATAGAACAGCTTCCAGCACATTTTGTGTAATCTCTAAACAAAATACATAAGGCTAATTATGCCTGATAACAATACTTGATTTTTACATAGTGCATTTCACATTAAAGGGAATCGACCTGTTGAAGATGTAAGATGCATGTTGAAGATACAAGATTGAGATAGCTATAACTGGTAAAGAGCAATTTCTGGTGAAGGACAAGCTAATGCAGCCTGAGACAGGTGCCATACCCAAATACTGGTACATCTCTGCAAACTTTGTTTAAAGTTTCCTGTTTCAGGTGGTCCTGAGCTTAAGATTGTTCTTTGAAAGTGAAGGCAGGGATATGCCCATTTGAACAACCATTTCTGAGAATTTTCTGTCCTTGAACTACTTTCTAAAAAGAAGCGCTTTGGTGGCAGCTTTATCCAGGCCAGTAAGCACAGGCCCATTGGAGTGGCCAGTTTGAGATGGCTGACAACTTCCTGCTGGATTCCTCCAAACGCGCCACCTTTCAGTCAGCTGACAGCCTCATATCATCTCCACCAGTGGAGCAGCTTCCTCTGACTCCCAGTGGCCCCTTGGCCTCCAGGTCAGGCTGCCTGCAGCACCTCAGCTCCTGCTGCCACAATTTGAAATAATATTGGGGTTTACACAAGGTTCAAGGTAACGATGGAAACCTTCCTGCTCTGGCCACAGTCCTTGCTGGGATGCTTTGCTTTGAACAGGAACTCCCAGAGCACCTTCAGTGCAGAGAGCTCCACCATCCAACCCCTTCCTCCCCGTTCTGCCCATGCCTCACTCCCTCCCAGGGCAGCCTGGGCACAGCAGCCACAGCTCTCTGGCACTGCCAAGAGAAGGGAATCCATTGTGGGAGGGAGCAGCCCCAGGACTCCCAGTGCTCCACGTGCAGGGGTGGCTGCTGCTCCCAAGGATGCAGGAGCAGCCCAGCACACACTGCTGCTCACTCCATGCAGCTGCCCCAGCACAGCATGCCAGCACCCACCAAGGGACACCATCCCTGGGGAGCACACTGGGGTTCACAGCTCGGGGATGGGGAGGAGCTGGCAGGGCTGGGGAATGGCACAGCAGGGCCACCAAGCCCCAAAACTGCACTTCTGACAGGGAGCTGTGTCTGCAAGGACACACGTGCAGACTGAGCTCCGCAAGGACGGGCAGAGGGAGGGAGGGAGGGATGGAAGGAGGCTGAGGTGCTCTCTGCTCTCAGTGTAGGAGCTGGTCCTCACCCCCAGCCAGTGGCAAACCCAGCTGTGCTGTGATCTGCTGCCACACAGAAACGTGCACCAGCTCTGCTGAGCAGGGTGAGATGTGCAGCTGTCATCCTGCTCAAAGGGTTTACAACTTGCCAGCAGGAATGAAAGCTCACAGGCCTGGAGGTTCAGGGTGTAACTTGCACATGCTTAGTCTAGTCCACAGATCCTGGTGATACAGTAAATTCTTCACAGATAAGAAAATGCACAGGTTTTTTTGTGGGCTTTGGTTTGCAGGAATTGCAAGATGTGTTTTGTGAGATAACCTCTATCTTATCTTTATTTTTTCTGTTCTAAAGTAGAACAGTCTGGATACTACAGCCATTTCTGCCACAATATTAACCCCATCAGGTAAAACAAGCTTCACTAAAAGAATTTTAGCCTTAGCCTGGGATTCAAGGAGTTAAAATGTGGCATTAGTGCTACAACAGAGTTTCTAGCACTGGAAGATGTCCCCTTCCACACCACAGAAGGCAGAGAGCCAGAAATAGATAGATAAACTACTCTCCCTCCTACTCTCCCTACTTCTCTCCTTCTAAACTGTTCTCCTTTCTCTGGCTAAACCAAACAATGGTTGACTGCTAATACTCTTGCCATCCACTCATTTTGGATATATATATATATGACTGACTTCTAGTATTGCAGTCCTCATGTGTTTTTTGGCATAATAATCAGGACCAATACCAAGTGACTGATACATGTATGCCAGACAGCTCTTCACCAGCATCACACTTCTCACACTAATACTTCTCCAGATTTAGGGATTGCTTTTTTTCTGAGAATATATTCAGTTTCACAGGAACACAGGTGAGGAATTCAGCAGCACTAGACAACAGATGTTTTAATTCAAAACATTAGTAGGTTAACATCCCACCTGCACCCAACTTTCTGTTTTGTCAACCTCCATATGTTCATAACTTTTGTCTCAATATTTTTTCTGAGGCCTTGAACACTACAGCATACCTGCATTGTCTTGGTCACCATTTTCTCCCTTCTTTCATGGATAACATGCTACACTTGCTATCTCCAGTCTCGTTATCTCCCTCCTGGGCTGGCAGCCATTTAAGTCATCTGACCCACATTCCCTCTGACCTTTATTACAGAATTTCTTTTCCCAAATGACCAGCCTCCCCAGTGCACTATACCCATTCTAGGTATGGTCTATATATTCCCACACTCCCGGCCCTAATTGCTTCCCTGTGTTTTTCACCCTGGAAGAGAAATATTTTTTTTCTTTTTCCCCTCAAAGACACACCATTAACCTGGTGATCAACAGGATACAGATACCCCTATCCCTGCATTTCTTTTAGTGGTAAAGAAAGGAAGAGACCATTTGAGGCATGTTTAACAAATCCAATTACCCAAAGCACATCATGGAGTAGATCTCTGCTGACGGGTACAAGCAAAGACAAACTATCTGCTATTAAAGACAAAATACACACCTATCATTTTCACAGACAGAAAAGGCTTGTATGGAGGATTTGCTTTTTTACACCTAGAGCTTTTGAGGTTCTAGGCTTTTGAACATAGTAATGCTTTATAGAAAAATCCATTCTGAAATCCCCTTTAAGTAGGTCTCAAAGGTAAAAACTGCCTTACAGAGCATGTCATCACCTCAGCTCTCATGATGTCACACAACAGCATGTAAGAGCACACTGAATTTGGGGTTGCGTGTGCAGCATGGAATTCACCAGTATTCATCCAATGCAATTTCATAAAAAACAGTGTTTCCTGAGAAAAAATGCCTGAGAAGCAAAATGGGGCTAGCTTTTAGTCATACAGTAAATAATACTTTCCTACCTGACAGCAGAGAAATGTTATTGAAGTGGGTCACACAGAGCAGCTGGCAGAGCCTTCACCTGGGGCAGCCTTCATCTTGTGCCAAGTCACACAGTCACACCTCTGCAAGGTGCATGCTCAGAGCAGGACACTGCTCACAGCCAAAGCCACAGCCAGCTCAGGATGGCTGCTCAGCCTTCTACACCCACCCTGAAATGGAAAGGCCAGGGCAGGGGCCTTCCCTCCTCCAAGGAGGAGGAACCACTCCATAGACCTTGAATATAAAACCAGAAGGTGAAAAAGCTTATAAGAAAGTCCTCTCACCTTTCGTGGAAACTTGGTCGGGCTTGCCAGCACAATTTGATCCTTGTCCCATACAGAAATCACTGGGTGGGGAAAGCAGTGTGTCAGCTCTCAGAAATTCTGAGAAGGAAACTCAAAAATCCTCCTACCTTTAAGCCCTCTCAATTACCTTTGGGGTTTTTACATTTGATGCAACACATCTTCTGTAATTTATTACTTCTCTTTTGTTGAAGGCCAGCACTGTAAACATGAACTTGTATTCAGCAATAGTGTACATAAGGGTAATCAGGAAATTGGAATGGAAATTAGGTACGTCAAGATGGTCATCACAGCTTGATGGAAGAACATCATAATTCAGTGTCTTATTGGCCATATATTCAGGGGTTTGTCCTTTGAGCACTCCGATAGAAATGAGAGCAGATCACTCAAGCTGCCTTTCTGAGTTATTCTGTAAAACTCAAGGAGTCAGGAAAGGAGGTCAGAGGTGGAGGTAGGTGTTTGGGACCTTTAACTTATTAGAGAATGCTGATTCATCAAAACTTTTTGTGATTCATACATTTTATAGCAATAAAACTTCAGAAGGAAAGGTTCTTGGATGGAAAATTGCTGTTCCAAAAAGAGGCCAGATTTGTGGGATGTGAGCCCAGAAGGTTTAGGTCACGAGTAACTCCCAGTAAGGCTTGATTGTACATTCTCTTCTAACCATGGCTGTCCATGCAAGCACCTATGGACAGGGTCACTGGAAGAGCAACTGCTGGGGACAAGAGCTACTTGAGATAATTTTCCCTTGAAAAGATTAGGAGTTGATAACCCAAGCAACTGTGCAGCAGCACTGACTTTGGAGCAGAGGCAGCCATCCCCTCATTTAGTTAACCCAGTTGCCCTTCATACAGTGAGAAGTGACCAAAAATTTCAAAAGTAACCAGCATATAGCAATTTTATGTTTGACACCAAGTACCAATTGCCTGGTCAGTAAGACTAAAAAGAAACATAATAAACTGGAAATATATTTTTTTTATTAACACTGTGGTCAGAAAATGATTGCCCATATCAGATGTGTATCACTCTTTGAGGATACTGAGGACCCATGTGTAAAATTCTGCATCCAAATAATAGCAATTCACAACAAAGATTTTAATTTTTGTTTTTTAACCCAAGCATTTATAGGGAAATAAAATAAAGGACGTAATAAATGAAAGTTTAAAAGTTAGAAGTTCAAAGACAGGGAAGAAAGGAAAAAAATTACGGGTATAGCCAATTATTACAGTAGCATGTGAAGAATGTAGTTAAATGCAAAGCTTACTGTGCTTTTAAATAGTCCAAAATAAACAGATGTACAAAGCCATTTCCAATTTTGATAATTTCCTTAAACATGTCTCTTCTACGACTCACAGGAGTAATTTGAGGACAACACTTTTAAGAGATGCTCCTGTAAAAACACCTCCCTCATGCTGTTGCTTGCCATATATTTCAGATATAAAAGCAAAGCCACATGACAATTATACCTTTCTTTGAGCATTAGTTTACATTAAAATTCCCTTTCCTTGAGACTACTGCTTTTACATATTTATGATTCAGATGTTTAAACTTGATTAGATCTAGCAGTGACTGCTTGCAACAGCAACAAGCAATTGCCAAGAAAAGGCAAAAAGTACTTATAGCTGTGCTGGGTATCACCAAACAACTCAAAGATCTATAGGATTTAATGGCATTATCAAAAGCTGGCATTTGTAGTGATACACCAACGAGAAAGTACATTGTGTTTCTAGTGCTGATCTTAACTTTCCCTCTTTAGACAAAACCTTTGTTTTTACTTTCTAGCCCTTGACAACCCACGGAGAGAGACCGGCTTTTCCAGAAGGTGTTCAGAAGGTAGCAGCATACCACAGGACTCCGACAAAAACAGCTTTTTTTTTCTCTGCTAATTGAAGAGGCAGCATACAAAAGTGCTTATTTGAATTCTTTCCCTAAACTCATTTTCTGAACTTAAGCAGTACCCTGTGACCCCTGCTGACAGATGGGTTATGTCAGGACAAGTGCTCTGGTATCCTGAGCTCCCAGAAGGCAGTGATGAGTATCTTCCCTGTCCACTGGATCAAGCTAAGGACTCAATGATTTTAGACACAGCCGTGGTGAGCCTTCTCCTTGGCAAGATGGGGCTTCCTGAGCAAAGGCAGTGGGGTAAGGCCAGAACCCAGGAAAAGAAAAGCACTATGAATATTAGAAGATCCCTCAAAAAGAAGAAAAGCTGGGGGTGGGGTGGTAATGCATGCCATGTTTCCAGTTAGGATGTTGGCTAGAACACAATCTGAACTCAGCGTCTACAAATGACCTTCACAGAGGTCTAAGATATATTTACATGTTCAGTGCAGTCAGTATTTAGGTTTTTTTATCTACTGCCAAACCAGCTCCAGAACTGAAACAGTGCAACAGCATCTCCCAAGTAGTGCTGCAGAGAGGACATTGTGATTAGTCTGGACATAATCCCATCCTGCAGCAGCAATGCTCTCCTGCACTGTACCATGTTAGAGCATTGAATCCTGCAGCAGCAATGCTCTCCTGCACTGTGCCACGTTAGAGCTTTGAATCCTGCAGCAGCAATGCTCTCCTGCACTGTGGCCAGGTTAAGGCATTGAACGACATTGATTTCTCTTGGAGACTTCAACCAGGCTGATGCAGAGGGCTTGGCAAGCATGAGCAGTTTTCAGCAGGGTGAAGAAATATTGGACGTTGACTTTTCATTGACACAGTTCAAGAAAAAAAGGTCGTGGGATGTTTAAATAGGCTGAATACTCAGGAGCTCTCATCTGTGTCTGACTGTTGATTGTACATACTACAGAAACCTCAGCTTTGCCTCTGGTGACAAACAGCATGCAAGGAATGGGGAGATTACAAGTCAGCTTCCCATGACTGCAAGAGAAAAAATAAAAGGATAAATTAGATGTTACTTTTCAAAATGTTTATTATACTTTTCAATAATGTTTATTTCCCTTTTAATCAGAGAATTACAGTTCTGTACAGTTAAGATACAAATGCAAGCCAAACCTAACCAATATCTCCTCAGCTCAAGGAAGTGAGAGGAATACTGGATTTAAGATAAAGACACCCTAAAATATGAGTTTCTGTTCTAACTCCACTGTGCTCATATTTCTGCAGTAGCAGAACTTTTTAGGTTAAAAAAATAAAAAGGCATAACAGGCTCCTGGTCAATGTCAAGGGTAGTCCAGTTTCAGTGTTTGCACTAGCTCAAGTTTCTAGGTTGAATTTTCTGTAGTTCATTTCTGGTATTTCTAAAAGAATCTGAAAGAGGTTGCATCAGCTTTTAAGGAGCTGTACCTATTGCCCTGGATTTATGTGTATGTTGCAAAATTCTTTTATGTTTATTTTAACTATTCCCAAAATTAAACTTGCCTTCTAAAGCAGTTTTCTTTATTCCAGAAGTAACATTAAGTCTTTTAAAATAGATATTTTTACCAGCTGCTGAACAACAGCATGTCTCAGGCTCCTCTCTTGCTTATGATCTCCATGAACTGCTGGGACAGAGCCCAGATACCTCTGAGGGAGCAGAAATTCAGCGTGGTTGGTGATGCCACCAGGGCTAAGCAGTGTCTGCACTACCAGGTCAGAGTGATGGGGTGTAGCATCTCTCTGCTGCAACTGCCTTGATTTTGGCTCCAAACACCCAGCTCTGTGCAAAGGAACTGTTTATGAACAGAGGAGCCTGAGTTGGTACTAGTCAAGTCTTTCCTGGGCCATCACCCAGTGTCAGCTGTGGGCCCATCCTCTGTGACTTAGAAGCCCAAATCCCACAGACATCTAATGAGACTGTTTCTGACATTACTAAGGGCTTAATTTTGCCATGACAAACACTCATCTTCTGCCCAGAACAGACAAGTTACAGGCACACAGGGGGAACCACAACAGCACATTTCAGGGCACCTCTTCCGTGTCCCTTATTCTCTTAGTTGCTCATGTGGTTGATCACCAAAAGTCTTCATGTCCCTGAATATAATTAAAATATATTACAAAGCAGTATAACAGCAAAAATATGCAATAATATGAAATAGTTCCATTTTAAAAATCTAGCAATTAAAATAAGAATAAAAGCTAGCCTTATGAGAGAATAGGCAGGGGTGGGACTGCAGGCACTGAGAGACAGATCAGCACTGGCAGCAGGGCTCCAGAGTTACACTTGGCAGCTGTGCAATTTCCAGAGCAACAGAGGATCCTCATAATTAGCTGACAAGAGGCTTAACCTCTGTAGCATTGATGGTGTTAAATACTGTAATGTGGGCTCCATACACTTGTATTTCAGCACAAAACTCCTGCAGAACCATCTCTCTCCTTTTTCTGTGCCTCTATGCTCTGCTACTCACTTGTTAAGATTTTCACCAAACACAGGCAGTATTTTCACTATCATTTATAACACTCATGCCTGGAGGGCTTTGCTAAGAGCAACTTGTTTTGTTCTTGTGTTTTCTCCTCAGTGCTAATAACCTCATAGCCAACAAAACTGATGGAGCTGAAACACAGCTCCAGCAGAAGAGTGATATTAATGGACTCCCCCCATTTCACACAATGGGAAAAGAACATAAACAAGGAATATAATGTCAGAATACAATTTTTCGCATCAGCTCCACTTCTACTTTGCAGTATCAGAATGACCAAATGCCTCCAGCTGAGATGTCACTGAATCACAGATAAAGACAAAAGCTGAGAACCCTCAGGTTTTTCTGGCCTCTGAAAATGTCAGATTCTGCAGACTAAGCCTTGAACATCTAACCTTGCTTCATTCCTGAGGAGACAGCTTTATGATCTCATTAAAAGAATTGTTTTGTTTGGAAAGCTTGTTAGCCTTCCAGATAGAGTCAGCTTAGCTTAAACTATCTATCAAAGTTTTATTTGATTTCAAAAAAGATAGACCAAATAAAAAGGCTAGGCAAACACCACTCAAATAAGACTTACATACTCATGGTTCCCAGGTACTCTCTTTGTTTTCTTTGGCTTTTAAGTCATGATTATTCATTACTATTTTTAGCACCAGCCACATGTTTCTCTGAATATTAAAGAAACTAGCAGCATCACACTCCTACAAGGAAAGGAAAGTCACACAATACAGCACCTCAGCCTGGTTCCTAGTATGGAAAGAGTGAGTCCAAGTGAATGAATAGTACCCCCTGTGAAGTTTGCAGGTACTGTGCCTTGACCAGACATGTTCAGGTACAAGCTGGTGTAGAATTGGCCCCAAGTCTCTTCATTCCTGGGCCACTGATCAAAAGGCACAGTTTTGGGTCAGCAGCACCAGCTCCCCACTCACTGATTTCTCAGGGAAGAGCTGGAGCTTCCTTCTTCATAAAAAGAAAATTTTAAGAGAGATACCTCTGGATAAAACAGCCTTTGCAAGAAACAACTTTGAAAACAGCAACAAACAAACAGCAAGTTGTAAATCTGTATAGTACCCAGCAGTGCAGGTATTTGCAGTTCTGACCAATTAAGCACTGCATGTTCAGGATGTCTAAAGTATAGGTCTTATTTTGGAAAATTGAGAAAGTTGAGGGAGTACAAACCAGCAAGCATTGGTTTGCATAGCAGACATTGCAGGAAAGAGGGGCAAGTGAAAGGCTGCAGTTCCATTTCCTCACTCATAGTAAACAGCCCATTGCTCACTACAGTAGGAGCTAAATCAGCTGGCCTATGGAAAAGCTATCTCAACATAAATATTAGAATATAATAGATGTATTTTCCATTTGTAGACTTGGACCTGCTCCAGAAAGACAAGATGAAACAGTCCCTTAAAAACTCAGGAAAGAAGAACCAGCAAAACACTTGGGTGATTTGTCCCTGGTGGAGAAAGAAGCAATGGCACTGGCACTAGTTTATTAATGTTAGAGACTGCCCTCCACTCTGCTTTCTCCTCCAAACCAGAGACTGCAGCTGCCATACCTTGTTGCTTAATTGTGATAATAGTTCTAGTTGTTTCAGTGCCTGAGAACACCTCTAACTTTGAAATACATTTAAGAAAGTGTAGAGCTCCCTAAAAGCAACAATTTGGGAAACATTTAGTATAGATGTAAGAGAAAATTATTATTTATTATCTCTTCTGATTTGCACAACTGCAATTTCTGAACTTGACCAAATAACTTATCATCAAACCCATAATTTTAGATTAAGTTGAAGCATCTAGGATATAGAAAATACTTAATTGTGAACAAAGAGACCAGAAGATGAAAAAGGCGATAAGTACTTGAATTGGCTGTTTCTTTAGCTGATCCTCAGTTAAAATCATGAACGGCACACCAAGCCTTTCTGTCCATCATTATGAGCTTGAATATTTTTCCTCATAAAATGAAACTAAGTATTTGGTAGTAATCAAAATCTGGTTTGAGCATAATTATAACTGTCTGCCAACCTGCCAAACTGAAAAGAAATTGGGAAAAGTGGAATTTAAGGGCAGAGCAAGTAATTTTTCCAAGATAATTTTTTATTTCAAAACTGAATGCTGCAGTGAAATCCACATACAAATCCATTTCATTTTCTGTATTCATTCTACTATGATTATACTTTAAAGATAAATTTTAATGGCTTTTAAATTCTAAATAGACATTTGCATTCACAGGTAAGAAATACAAATTATGTTATAATGTGGAAGAAAAAACATTGCAAAAATTAAAGAATGGTTTCCATGTCTATTTGTTTTGTCCTGTGGTTTCTCCTCCATTATTTATCTTACACATTCCTACTACCAGACCTTTCCCACGTCAAGCAAACGTGTTTACATTGAAGAATATGACAGCAATGGCTGACAATAGCTGTGCGTACTAACACCCTTTTCCCATAGCTGGCAACGTTTTAATTCATCTCCATCATGTATTTACATTTGAAACTGCATCACCTGTGACCATCTGATATCACCCATGCTGGCTGATAGTCAAAGATTTACTTCCCCACAGGCAAACAACTGGATCACACAAGCCTTGCTCACACTCAGCTCTGTTCACCATACCTGGGTTATAAGATCACCAGAGATGCACTGAAACACAACATATTCCTACCAGAAAGAGCAAATCAAATGTGTTGCCATAGAAATAATGCAATCCCTTTGCCTAACCACGAATTTCTGTACAACAACAAACAACCATGCATCTTTTTTTTTTATTGTCTCTGCTTTTTAAATCTTTGTTCTTTCCAGAAAGTGTTTACATACACAAATCCAAAGGCTGCTCAGTAATAAGGAGAGCCAGGTTATGCACAGGTTCCCCAGAGGAGACCAAGGGTGTGCAAGGTGCCCCATGCAGGAGAGGGGTGCTGCAGTTGTTCACCCACCAGCGCAGCTGGCACCCAGCCTGCCCTGCACAGCGCCTGCCCAGCACCCTGCACCTCCAGAAACTGCACTGGAAGAGACCAACAGGCCCCACCACATGCAGCAGAGCAGCCATCCTCATTCATCCCTGAGATCCACATTAATCCCTGGGATGGGTGAGCAGGCAAAGGATTTGTAAGGGGTGGTCCCACACCAGCGGCAGTGCTGCAGCCCGGGTTTGTGGAAGGTTGGCTACTCCAGAAACAGGACTTCTCAAACTTGTTTCTGCTGTCTGCACTCACTAAACAAAGGTATTGGGCCACACCCTACCTCATGCTAGGTGACATTCAGATGTAATGCAACATCTGATTTCATGAAACCTGTCTTGCCAAAGTTTGTGATGACCTCAGTCAAGATGCTGCATTCCCACCTTCCTTTGACACAGACACCAGCTCTTCTGCTGAGTAATGCTGCCTTCCCTTCCCTTCACTGCCAGCCTTCTGCTTTTTCTTTAACTCCCCTACAGTTCTCAAAAAAGGGGCTTGCCTTTCCTCTGCAACTCTCCTCCACTTTCTATTAGCATCCTACAAAACTTTGACCTTCATTTCTTTCTGTTCCCCTTCAATAATTTCTCCCAGAATCACAAGTGCAAACAAATTATAGCTACGATGTTCACAGCGCTGAAGTGTAAGAGGTAGAGAAAGTCTTACTTTTTTTTTTTTTAAGTTAGACTTATTCACAAAATAACCATAGCATCTTGTATTAGAGAGCATCTCCCATGTTTTGATGACTGGTTTTGTATATGACTTCCCTAAAATTTTATATACAGTATAAAAAATTAACCAAGCCAGAACTACTGCTGAGCTGAACTGTGTTCATAAAATATACACTTCAATTTCTTAGAATCTAAGAATATCTGAAGTTGGGAGGGACCCATAAGGACCATTGAGTCCAGCTTCAAAAAGCTGGGGAAGAAAACATGACCTGGTAGCATATTATTGAAGAAATTTTAAGGTATATAACAAAGACTTACAAGTAAACAAGAAGCAGCATAACTTGTACACATGCAGGCTGGACCCAGCTGTACTTTGGCTTATGAAACTTCTCATGTTTCCATGTAAATCCTTGAGAAGCATCCACAAGTAGGCATCCACAGTAGGCATCCACAAGTTGCCTACTGAGATAGCTGTCAAGCGCCCTGCTCTGGGTATTATGAGCATGGAAATAAGAAACTACACCCGTCATGAGACAGCTCTTGGCCCTTCTGAAACAAGTGTCAAAATCTCTGCTGACAACTCCAGCTGGCCGTTTGTCATCGTGCTCAAACCAAGTGGAGCCTATTTTTGAAGCTTGATGCCTTTGTACAGTCTGCACTACATGGGATTGTTTCTGTGCTTAGAGTAACCACAAGCACTTCCAAAAATAGCAGAACAACATAACAGCTCTTAAAAGCACCAGCAATAAAAAGTAGTTGATTTTACACATAAAGTCATCTGAGCTTTATCTCAACACTGCTCTCAGACTTTGTGCTCCATCATTGCAGAGTCTGCATCAGCCCAAGTGGTAGGGACAGCAGCAGGTGGAAACAGCACAGGAGATAGGAATGGGGAAGCCTGGTCTCCTGTATTTGTGATGGTCTCAGTGACACTGCCCACCACCAGGAGTGCCATTTCACCTGAAAAAACCTCTGTAGACACAAGAGATTGGGAGAGGAAGCAGATTCAGAGTCTGGCATGAGTTAATTATCTATGACTGAGGAGTTGCTGCCATAGCTGGTCACCAGGGCTGGCTAGATAAGGAGATTGGGGTTTAGAAATTGATGAACTGTCTAGAATGACAAAGGAGGGAGACAAACTTGAAGAGGAGTATTGGTAAGGTTGGTAAAGAGTGTGAGACAGAAAACAGGAAACTTTGAATGGAAGGGTAGATTGGGGTAAGAAATTACAATTGAGAGGGAGGGAAAGATTAGGGAAAAAGGCATTTTATTTCACAGTTGCTATCCAGACTTCAAAAGGTACCAGCTAAACAAACAAAATGATAAAAAGGTCTTGGGGCACTGATGGGAGACAGAACAAGGCCACCTGCAGAAGCCCAGAAAGGAGAGTGGCATCTGAGGAGCGCAGAGATTTGCAGGTGGGAATCTCAAAGAGCTTGGGCTGTGATTTCCATAGTGAGCTCAGGGTGACATCTGGGCTTGCCTGAAGAAGACTGGTAGAAGACTCCTAAAGAGAGCAGAAGAGATGGTAAATCCATCAGGTGCACAAGGGACAGGGCTGGGTCCAGCTCAGATTGTAGAGCTGGAGAGAGAACATGAGCGGCTTGGGGAGAGGGAGGAAATAAAGGAATAATTGAGTCTGTCCCACCAAGTGCGCACAAGTTTTCCTCATCCCCTGGAATACAATCCAGCACTCAGGACCCTTTTCAGCCTTTTCCCTTGTCCAAATTCTAGTGTTATTTTCTATTTCAAAGCAACAGACTAGCTTTGAAGGGAAGTACCTGCAGGAATGAGAGTTACTATCATGTTATTAACACCTCCCAGCCCAGAAGCAGCTACAGTCTGTTACAAGAAAGTTGTATCATTTTGCACATCCCTTGCTGATCTTTGAGTTCGAGCAGTGGGCTTTAACCTAAGCAAAATGCTGTTTATTATACTAGCAGTCATTACAGGAAACAAGAGCATGGAGCTTGAGAAACTGTAAACAATCAATCTGACCATCAATCTTGTCTAATGATTCACCTAACCTGGTTTAGGAAGATGTAAAGCTCATTAAGTATATTTCAGCAGTCAATAGGTTGGCCATGACAGATGATTCCAGACAGTTGACTTCTGCAAGGAAACTTTTTCACATTATTTCAAGCTTAGAAAAATATTAAATTACAGAAAAGTATAATTAATCAAATCTTATTACTAATTTCATTAATGCAGTAACAAATATTGCTATCAGAGTAGGAAAGCACTTCTAAATCACTGCTTCTTAAGAAAGATGAAGCTGAGCTCAGAGGAGGTCATCTGAAACTGGACAATAGACATTAGCTTGATGAATTTGTTGACTGTCTTTCTGGTCTGGCCATTGTGCTACCAGCACCCAGCTGCAGGGTAGGAACATACAGCCAGTGCTACAGGGGGAAGAGGACAGGGCAGCACTGCAGGGATAACATGTTCTCAGGTCAGTGTGCATCAGAAATGAAGACTGACCCCACTGAACACAAGGATCATTTTCCTGAACTTAACAATCAACTTCTTCAGCAACAGTAGACCTGCATTCCTGCATTCCAATCACTCCTGTTGCTGCTTGAGGGAGTGGGTATTACATTGAATTGGTTCATTTGCAGAACAAGACCCCCAACATTTCACTGGCATTTAGCAAAGAAAAATCAGTAATTTTTAAGACTACAAAATGACAATTTGAGGACCCAGTTTTCCTGTTATTCTTGGGTTATACAACTTTTATCTGCTAAGTAAATAGCAACAATGCTCACAACAAAACAATTGGGTTTTTTGGATGTGAATAAGTATTTTTTTACTACACATATGCTTGCATACACATGCACAAGTATTCTTTGGAAAAGACTGGTTGATAGATGCATGTCCAGATTGTTATATTTCAGGAAAGACAAAACCAAACTAAACAGCAGCCATAAAAAAATTATTTCCTCATCAAGCCGTACTGATATGTTTTTGCCAAAACCAGAAGAGGATCATGCAGTCCCCTCAAAGAAGAGCTGTTTTTGCCTCCCCTGCCTGAGAGTTCCCATGAGCTGGAGCTGGGAACACAAGTGTTACAGCACCAATGTGTCAGCCAGGTGTGGGCCAAGTCCTGAAATTTTGTCAGGCAGGTCGGAGGAGGAGAGAAGGTTGGGTCCTATCTTCTCCCTCCATCAATTTTACAATCAGCATTAGAATTGCAATTTCTATTTAGTGCCACTTTGTCAGTACAAATGGCATTAATATTGATAAAGCTTCTTGGCAATTATTTCTATGTCAGCTTTTGTAGTTCCCTTACTGTGTTTGAAGTTAACATCTTACAAATAAGATGAAGAAGTTGCTAGTTTTGCTTTGGGAGCAGGAAGAAACTGGCTAGAAGACTCCTTGTCACTCTCTGCTTTATGACTGTTACTGTCATATTGAATCATCCAAAAACTGAACCCTGACCTCATATATAGATATTATTGGACTTACCTTTGCTTCTGAAATCTTCATTTAATAACAAGTTCTGATATCCTAGAATATGCCTTCATCCTACATCATTTGTTCATTTCGCAATAGTTACAGGTTCAAAGCATTCGTAAAATTAGCTGTGATTTTTTTTTCATGTTTAGCCATCTTCTTTCCATGGTGAAGTTTTTAAGCCTTTATTTATTTATGGTAGGTAGGAGCTTGCCATCATCCCTCCTACACACTTGGAGCTCCTTCTTCTCTAATATCAGAGCTGCTAAAATCACAGCAGGTGTGTGAAGACCACCACAAAGGACTGGCCCAGGCACAAGGCTCCAGACTAAGTTTTGTGCTTGGGCTCTCTGTTTGACTGTTGTATACAGAATATAGGAAACCAAGGCCCTGACTTTGTATTTTGGGTCTGCTCTATATTTAACAGCATTTCTTTTCAAGGCTCACTGGCACCTGCACATAGGTAGATTGCAATCCAAAATCAGAGTTGAAGAACATTGTTAGCTTCAATCATGAATTTAATATTGGGTCAACAGTGGTTAGCAGCTCTGGAAAATACCCTTCCTGAATAAATAACCCATAAAGCTTGTGGTGTTAGGGGCTCCATATACAAAAAGAACACAGATTATTTTTATCAGTCACAGGAGGGACTGATAGTATACCCTACTGAAACAATGTACAAAACAGGTGGAAGGGATGCAAGTGCTTCACCAACTCACCTGACAAAGACTTTGGTTTTACCCCTATAAAATGAACTAATTTTGGACTATTCGCCAACAGAGGTAGCATCATTTTCATGCTCATGCTCTGTTTCTGCTCACACTCCTACCTTTTACTTCACATCTGCACTTCAGGGATTTTGTAGAGCTCAAGAACTTAAATATTAGCAGCTACATATTCTGAGGAAGCATCAGGAACTGAGGATACATTACACATCTCACTCTCTTCAGCCTCCTTTGGAGAATGATTGTCCTCCACCTCTTCCTCCGGGACCACTTAAAGAAGATGAATCAACTCTTAATTTGACACACCTAATTATTACATGCTGCTAATATTCAAGGATGCTGCCAGATAAAGCAGAGGGTGTAGCCTTCATTCAAACGTGTTTTCCAGATCTCCAATCAAAGGCCTTCCTTTAATTAGTCATCTAATTAATTTAGGTCTAAATGAGGCTTCAGAGGAAAAAGCAAATTCAGATGAGACATCATAAATGTGCAATTAGAAGTTGTTCACCAATCTTATAATTATTACATATTTTCAAAGCAAGCCTTATAACAAGGCTGAGATCCCCTATTGTTTCTACCAGGAAAGGAAGAAAAGGCTTCCCTAATCATCTTATTTTGAAATGAATTTATATTGAACTTGACTAAATTAATAAACACAGTAACCTAAAAAGTTTAGAAAGCAATTAAGAGAGATTTTGAAATTATTTAAAACGGCCAAAGTTTTTACATTTATGGGTAATCAAATTCTTTGCTTTGAAACAGTTCTAGCAACTGTCCTGTATTTCCTGGTTTCCTGATTATTCCTCATATTTTTAATTTAGGAACTTCTAACAGAGGCAGTCATTAATCCACCCCCAATATCATATTTCAGCAGAGATTTGCATAGGATGGCTTTCAGTATTAAGTTGAATATTCAGCTGTATTCTGGAATCAAGCAATGAGTGTTTAACTAATATTTATGTTTTTATGCAAGTTTCTCCTTCATTTTTGTACAAACTCTCTTTTAGCACATGCTGTCCACTAATCTTGGCAGAAAGGATGGCAGAATGAGTTTTTCAGCACTTATTTTCTCAATCTTTCTTTTTTGGAGGCAGCAAAGAGATGCAGCTGGAGGGTGCTTTGTTCTTCCAGCTACAGCAACAAAAGGTGAATGAGATGAGAAGAAAGTGTGAGCTGCAGCACAGTAGGATTTCTGCAACAGGAAAACCGGCTTGTTTCTCTTCCTTTGCACCTGTCTGGTGCTCATCTCCAAGGCAGCACTGCTTACACAGACTGTAGAAATACAGCACAGACTAAAAAAAGGAGTGGTGTTTGTGGCATGGTGTCATGGTTTGACACTGGCACGAAGCCAATGCCCCATGAAAATCCCTGGTGTCTGCTGTGAGATTTTGACCAGGAATAAGGAAAAAGCAGGCTCTTGATTAGAAAGAAAGAAAAGTTTATTAACTACACTACAATTATAAAGGAAAAAAAAAAAAAAAGAAACACACACACAGGAAAATGAAAACCTTACAAATACATTTCCTCCCCCCCCCCCCCACCATAATTCCAATACATCAATACACCTCCCAAATCACCAACTCTCAGTCCATCACCACCCTGTAGATAATCAATCCTCAATTCATCAAGAGGAGAGGATGAAGGGGAGTCCCTGTGCAAGTGAAAGAGAGGAAAGAAGTTTGGTCTGTGTTCCCATCTCTGCTCTCATCTCTGCACCCCCACAGTCCACTCTCTGGGCTAGCAGGCAGCACACCAGTCAAGTCCTTTCAGGCTTCTGAAAAGCACTGTGAGACAGCAATTAAACAACTGAATCAGGCACAAATTTAGGGAACCTGATGCTAATGAAACATTCACAACAATTCTGCTATTTCACCTGAATCCTTATAGCAGTAAACTCATTCTCCCCTCTTGATCCAGGTAATTCAGACAAGCCCCACTTTCAGTTACAGTTATTATTTTGTGGAGTAGCAGGTTATAATATTCTCAGGTCATTAGCCAGAAGCAGGTCACTAACCTTTTTCAAAGAAAATCCAAATGGGATTAAAGACAGAAGCAATATTTTGGGGATTTTCAACCAATCTGTTGTGACAACAAACTTTTGAAGACTGAAGAAGCAACTCTGTTTCTTAATGCAAGTCTGGGGGCTTTTTCCAGCTAATTGTGTTGATTTGATAAACTATCATGATCTCTTTCTATAGATACTGCCTTTCAGAACATCACCAACATATCAAAACTACCACTACAACAAATGAACAAGCTTGATACTAAGAAATCATTTTAGGTTGAACTCTGAGGGAGCATTAAACTTTCTGAAGTGCCAATAATACAGCCAGGGCATTTCAGACTGCACAAACCAATTACAAATTTTAATAGGCCAAATTAAGTTCTTAGTGAGAAAAGTGCATTTCCCCAAAGTACTTTGAGCATGAACCCCAAATGGTCAAAGCAAGACTCCTGACACTGGCTGACCAGCACAGCCTGGAATCAGAAGATTCCCCAGCATGATGATCAAGACAAAGTGTAACAAGGTCTCTGGCAGGTTATTAAACAGAAGACATTGGCTTTTGAAGTGTGCACCTGATATAAAGAAAAACACTGCTTGAAGGCTCCAGGAATAAGTGTTTACTTAAGACAAACAGGAATTCAATAGCAACTTTTACAGTTGGAGAACAATGAATCCTGTAAATATTTTCCACTCATTTAATTTAAAAACAAATCCACTTAATCTGTGCTCTCTTTTTCTGCATTTGCTCTCTGTTCTCGCTATTGAAAACAAATATGTGGAATATTCTTAGAAACTATGAAGAGATCACTTCATATGTAGATAGGATATACACAAACTGAAGGCAGGCTGAACAGGCATAACCTAAAAAACAAAGGGTAAAAAAAAGGAAAAGCCATTCTGTGTAGTCAAAATGTATAAGTAATAAGACTAATGGGCAAAGCTGCCTTGTTAAAGGTCCATATTCACTTCAGTCACATGCTCCACCAGCTCCTAGTCTACCCAGAAAGTACAGGAAACCCACAGAAAATTTCTGAAATCAGACTTCACAACATAATTCCTCTTTTCCCCACCTCTCCTGTTTAAAAACAGATAGTGGATCTCTGGCTTCTTCCTAAACAACTTCAGTTACTCAAAGAGAAAAATGCTTGTATTTCTTCTCCAGTTGGGCTCTAACACTCTTAACCATCCCAGATCTTCCCACTCCTAGCTGGGTCTAATGACTGGAGATCAGCCAAGAGGTCATGGTAATAGTCCTGTAGTGACACATCACAGATATGGAAATGGGAAAGCATAGGTTTAATCAGAAATGTTAAGCCATAGATATTGTTTTCATCTGAAACAGAAAAGACATAAAGGAAAAAGAACAGCACCAAAAACCTTCCATGATCTCTGTCCCCTGGCACAGAGTTAAAGTTTGGCTTTGAGAAAGTAATCAATAGGCCAGCCACCTGGACCTTTAAATAATGACAATGCTTTATGTACTAAAATGTGCAAATTATCCAGCAGTCAGGAAGCAGCCACCAAACTTTGAGGCTTTCTGCCCACACACCCCCTTTTCTTCCCCTTTAGGTACTTTGTCCATTTTTTCTCCCTGTTTTCTGGCTGTGAGGCAGCTGCTGCTCCAGCAGGGCTGTCAGGTATGCAGGAGCCCCTGACAAATGGCCACGCTGCATTTACAGGCCAGACTCTCAGTGTGTGCACAGTCACTGCAAGCAGGTTGAGGGCCAGCAAATTCTTTATCCAGAGGCAGTAAACAAACATCAAGCCTCTCCCCAACCTGTTGTGAGGATGCATCAGGTCCATATTTCAGATTTGCTCATAACAGCAGCAGCATATGCCCAGATACTTCAGTCCCATTCTCAGGAAACTTTTCCTGACTGAAGCCCAGGTTTTTTCAGAGGTACCTTCTGGTGTGCAGAACCTCTCACAGTCACATGAACCATCCAGTTAGTCCTGGATTATTTTCTTTCTGCATATATTCCCACTGTGCTCATCATAATTATATTAAAAAAGAAGTTTCAGGTTGCTCTTTCAGCAAAACCAATTCTACTTGATAGAGAGATACGAAGAGATGACACTGAATGAGTTGCTGTGAGCTGAGGCAGGGCGTGGATTTTCAGCACACACCCAGCATTTCACAGAAGCTGCCCTTGGACCTGCCCTCCTCTCATGGTGCTGGGGTGCTCTCACTGCAGGGTGGCTGCTGCTCCAGTGCTGTGAGTCCCATGGGAAGGCACTGAGCAGCTCATTTTTATAAATCCAAACACTTACACCATTATGCCATATCTTGTTTGTGGGTCCAGGTTAGGCCTCTAGCTTAACTGATAAACATTTAATGGATTGACACAAAGCAAAATTATGTCAAGTCACTGCTTATATCACAAAGATGAGTGTCTGGATTTTCTTTTTTAATTAAGTGATAAAGTACAGGACTTTTAAAGCACAGACCATCTGTCTTTGTGAAACTTTTGAGCTATGCTAAGAACAGATGGCCTTATTAGCATGTAGAAACAGTATTGGGCAGGTACTGGGAGTAACCAACAAGGTGTGCTTTATTTTAATTCATTTTGTTTTCAGACAGATAAAAAACTTCAGGTACATTTTTAAAAAAAGGCATTACATACTTGGCACTGCATTAGTATTACCAGCATTTGCTTTCAACAGTTTGAAAATAAACCTTTCATTATGTCCAGACATGATTTACAGATACAGTCCTTCAAATAGGAACCCTGTGTTAATTTTAAGACAAATCATTCCTTATGCCCATATCTGATTTACAGTTAGTTTTGTTCAAATAAGAATGTATGACGCAGATTTCCATTTGCATTCTGCCAGGTACTTCTATTTTTAGATGCAGGTCAGCTTTATACTCCTTTCATGTGCTTACAGCTCCAATACAGCAAAGGATCCACCTTGGCAAGTTTATCTAACATTCTGTTAGATAAAAAAACCTGCAAAATTGCTGACACAATTGTATCAACATTGACAAGAACAGCAAGATGTTTGGACCTCCTCCTTGATGGAAATCTGCTAAAGGAAATTACTAGGGGTTTTTTCCTTGTCTTTCTTTTTTTTAAATTGTAATTTATTAATGTGGAAAAAACTAGAAAACAGAAGTCCCTGGCTACACTCCATACTGGAACCACACTGCTCTGACACAAAATGTCTTCTTGGATCTTTCAAGCTGGGGCTGCTCCTGAAGTCTTCACTGGCTCACACTGCCAAGGCACCAGATCTCATCTCATCAGCTTCACCCAGCATTGGCTCCACCTGTCTCTCCCATTTCCTCTCACACTCACCCCCCAGTCTCCACTCTCTGCCCAAATTACTGATGACTGGCCCTTTTGGATTTTTTATCCACTCCCAAACGTGAACTTTCTTACATCCCACCCACACTAAGAGAAACAACCTCTTAGCCAAGTATTTCCCCTTCATCAAGGGCACTCAGAAAACTTCTGTTCTGAAAAACACTCCACTGTTAAAAATTATGGGAATATGTAGAAAACAGAAAGTGATAGGTACCTTACTTTGTGTCTGATCCTTTGTCTGGCATGTGTTTTGTTACATACAATACAGATAAATACTTTGTTAGCTAAAGGAAAAACAAAAACTATTTCAGTACATTCTTTTCCCCAAGTAACAAAACTGGGGCTTGTTTTTCAACAGAAGTGAAAACCTGGTACATATTTGATACATACATCTTTCTTTTTTCTTCCCTACCCTATCAAGTCAAACAGAAATTCCTTGATTAGAAAAACAGGTTTTTTTCTATTTATCTTGCCTTTGTGATGGTCTGCAGTTTATGAAAAAATGACAACTTCAAATACATGGATACATAATGACAGGAATGTGCATTTACTACTCCTCTTGAAACTAAAAACACTTACAATCTGAAGTGTGGAAACCCGGACAAAAAGGACTTAATTTACTAATTCCAGTCTCCATAAGGCCTCTGCAGCACGAGCGGTGATCGTGCAACTCAAATGTGCGTTTCAGGAATCTGTAACATTCCTTGCTGCAAGCTTCTGGGAAAGAATCAACTTTTTCCGGAAAGAAGTTCTTCTTTTATTAGCTAAATGAATCTGAGTTATTTGAAACTATAAATATTTGCCCAAAAGTTTACATGACTGAGAAATTTTAGGTAAATTCCATCCAAACAATGAAGCAACTTCCAGCAATGTGTAACAAAAATAGTGCCTCCCTTACATTTTTACTTCAGTAAATGTCTAAAAGTGATCCCATAATCAGGAATCACAAAGAGAAATGAAAGACACTGGGAGGATGGCAACATTTGGAACAAAAACTCTTTTACTGTAATGTAGATAACATATGTGTAGGAAGATAGACTGTATCCAGTTTCATTTCTCAGGGATGTTCTCACTTATCTATTCTCAAAGCTTCCAAATTATTTCTTGCTTTATAAAAACAAAACTATTTTTAGAGAATTTCTGAACACTGGATAAATATTTTTAAATAACACTTGGAAAGCCTACGAGAATGAAAATGTCTTTTTGTCCCCCACTGCTTAGTCTAACTGGCACTACCAAATGTTCAACATTTTATTGAAAACACCTCCATAAACTGAGAAAACAAGATCCTGCAAGTGATTATACTTAAAGTGAGCCACAATTCTGATCTAATAGGATGTTCTTTGAAAACAAAAATGCAGACTTGATCACATAAATGACCAGCTCTTTCAAAATCATCTATTGTAGAACTGCAAGGATTTAAAATTAAACATCAGTTTATCAGTTTAGGAGCTTTGTCAGTGATGCAATTATATAAGCTTATCCTTACTATTACATGGGTTACAACTGGAGAACATGAACATGTAGTATGCAGAAAGAAAATCAGAACTGAGTTCTGCCTGTAACCAAAAGTTTAAGTTAACTAAGGAACCTATTAGAATAAAAAATCCTGTATAGTTATTTTTGTCATATAATATTTTCTCTGTTTTCTAAAGAATTAGTGAACAAAGTTGAAAGAAGAGTTATCCATGCATATTACAAGCCATCTGCAATAGTACTTTCTTGAAGTCACAGCCTGAAATTTTTGCTGGCTACCTATGAGTGATACATTCCCTCACATCTCAAAAGAGATCTCTGGCTACCATGAAGCTACAGCACCTTGCATCAGCCCCACATTTTCTGTGGGCTTTTAAATACCTAGGAGGAGTCTGAGAATTCAAATGAAAAACAAACAAAAAAATCCCAGTCCATGATGTAATACATTAACAATCATGATGTGTGGTACTTGGAAATATAACTAAGTTCTTTACTGTGAGGGTGGTGAGGCTCTGGCACAGGCTGCCCAGGGAAGCTGTGGATGCCCCATCCCCAGCACAGTTCAAGGCCAGGCTGGATGGAGCTCTGAGCAACCTGCTCTCGTGGAAGGTGTCCCTGCTTATGACAGGAATTGGAACTAAACGATCTTTAAGGTTCCTTCCAACCCAAACCATCCTGTGATTCTATGACTGTTATGAATAACTATGAAGTTTGACGTAGGACTAAATAAAATTAAGATCTACACAGTGGAAGCAGTTTCCAAAGATTTGATAGACAACAGCAATCCAGCACTCTGACTGTAGGAACCAGTACAGGATTTCCACCACTGCTGTTTCACTATAGGCAAGTTCCCAGGATGTTAGAGAAGGCAAATTTCCACCTCATACTAAGGGCTGGTTTGAGAAGCAGACTTTCACTGCAGAAAATCTGCTATATTAAATCAGCAGTTGGAAGAATAAAAGATAGGTAGGATAATGTGTGTGAGGAGCCACATCCTGCCAATTGTGTCTCATCCTGCAAAACTTACAATCATACTTTCTGACCTCACCCTGTTGCAGAGTTATGGGATTTTCCAGTGTTGTTGAAGTGCTACACAAGGCTAGTAACTCAAAGAGATTGATCCAAGAAAACACTCATTAAAGATGGAGCTTCAGGAAACCACCTCAACAGGCACCACTTCCCAGTGCTGACATCTCAGTGACAGGATACTGTGCTGAAGCTTTAGTTTGCTGCCTAGTCTGGCACCTTCTTGAGACTCTAAATTGAGCAATTGTTTAGTACTACTTTTAGAGAAAAGGCAACAGAAAGGTTTTGGTGAGCAAAGATACCTGGAGCAACTTATGCCAGATAGAATGTGACATAAGCAATACTGACTTTGCAACAAATCAGCTAAAAAAAAAAAAAAAAAAAAAAAAAAAAAGCAATAATGAAGGGCTTGGAAAATAATGTAGTTGCCAAACCAAAGGGAGGAGTTTTCAGTGAGGACTTGGGGAAAAATGCTATCCCCTTAAAACACCAGTGGTGCTCTGTGTAGCACCTAGAAGTCTCTTGTTCAACTCCCTCAGTCCAGTCATACTTGATTTATAAGATCACAGCAGTTTGCTATAAAATTCCCCCCCTTAAAAATCTTTTAAGTGTTGTTAAAGCTATGACTTCCCTTACAGTACATTTGAAAAATGAAAACAAAGCTACCTGATAAAACACATATGCTATAAATCCATACAACTAGATCACAAATAAAACTAAAACAGCCAATAAAAAGTCATTTGTATTTAAAACAAGAAACCAAACCAGTAAACCACAAATTACACACTAAAAATACCCCTCCCAGAAAAGCTCCATAAAGTTAAGTTGCTCTAAGTTGCTCTGGTTTAGTGGAAGGTATCTTTGCCCATGGCAGGGGGCTGGAACTAAATGATCTTTGAGATCCTTTCCAACCCAACCATTCCATGAGTCTATAATTCTGTATTTCAAGCACCCTAAGATGTTCAGAACAACATGACATCAAAATGTAAGAAAAAATATTGTCTTAACTAGTAATACTCAAAACAGGATATGAGTTTGGGCCTTGCTGAACACCCATCAAGTGCTGATTTTGCAAAAATCAAGCTGATTTGATCTGAATTTACATATTTTCCTTGGAGTCCTTTGGAAGGGAAGCAAGAAAAAAAACCTTAAACCTTTCTCTGATGTAAACTCAAGAGTTTGTTTCAAAATACTGTCACTTTAATATAAACTTTGGTTGTCTCCCCAAGGCACAGTGTGCACAAAGAGTCCAGTCCAGACTCATGCTGTTGAAGGATCCCAGTCTGAGAGAGAATTGGGAACACTGAAGACAGTTTTCTGTGAAAAGCATTTGCAGATGTGTGCAGGTAGGCTACTTTGTTCACTAAGCCACCTGCAGCTTTTCACTTGAACACAATATTACACTCAGAAATAGCCTGAGGATCCAGGAGCTCCCTTGTGAGTTCAGCCTGTCACTAGCAGAGCTTTGGAGCTGCAGGGCAGAGCACAGCTCTTCACCCCAGACAGAGCAAAGTCCCACCCATGAACCAGAGCAACAGATGAACAGGAGAAACGTGGAAGGATGCTGTTCAATTAAAACAGACTTCACCTTGCCCAACTTGAATATGACTTGGCAAGCCAGCAATGTCACTTCCAGCCAGATCTGACTGCACTCAGAACCATTCCTCCCCTCTGCAATACTCACTGGATATACATTGTGCAGCAGAAAGGAGAGGCAGCCACAACAAACTGAATTAGTCCTGCTGGTTGTTTCAGTGTTTTACTGAAAGTGGCTCACCAAAGATTGGGCAATCCCAATCTAGGAAGTCAAATTCAACTCAGACTACAAACTCAACACAGCAACAGCTGTGCTGCATGTGCTGTTGCCATGAGTACATGCATGTTAGCACGTCTGAGAGACATTATGGAAATAAAAGTAATGCAAGCTGAGAAACTGAAAGGAAAGTTTGGGTATATTACAAGACCTTCAATCTGAAAGTCTATAGCTGTGACACAGGAAAAGAAAAACACAGTCAACAAACACTGAGGAAAAATGGAAAGTGTAAATTTTACTTACTTTTTCTGGGACACTGTCCATTCCCTCTACCTATAATTAGCAGGGATATAGTTGCTGTGAAGTTCTGCCTTGGTTCTCTTTGAGGCAACCCAATTCTAATATGGTTACAGAGATTTTGGCAAGGCTTCACTTCAAGAGACAGCCTTTGCAATTAAGAGTTCCTGCTGGATTTGTTCTGCAAAGTCTGTAATTGGCACTTCTGCTGATGCACTTCATTTCAACAAATTGTAAACATTTTTCTTGATTTTGTTTACCACTCCTCTTTGAGTGTAAAGACATGCATATTTCTCCTGTTAATGCTATGAAGAGAATCAGATGAGCATGTTTACTGACATCTTCCAAGCTGCTTTTATCAGTAGCTCAGTATTAAGCTAGGAGGAAGGAAAGGAGGGAAGCAGTCTCCCTTCCTGAGGGAACTCCTTCCAGCAGGACTTTAGAACCAAAGGCTGACCCTGATTGGCTTTGCTGGGTTAAGGACAGAGTGGCACAGGACTTTGGCTAGAGCTGAGATTGTGCCCATCAAATGTCAATATACTCAACCATGACAGATAAGGCTGCTCCTTCACTCAGTACTGAGCAATCATGGTTCAGGTCAAGGAAATATCAGTAATCTACAAAGATAAAATGCACTGAAGAGACAGGAAAGTGGGGACAGAATGTCTCTTCATTCTCTTTTGCTGCAATTTCTTTCTGGTTTGCAATTTCAAGCCAAACCCACTCTCAGTGTGTTTGCTCTTGCTCCTGAGCAAGCCATCAGATCCCTCAATTTGAATTAAGCATAAAAATTCTTAATAGAGACCACAGATAAATCAACATGACTCTAAACCCTGGACTGGTATTTTAAGTCTTCCAGAATCATAGAATCATCAAATGGTCTGGGTTGGAAGGGACTTTAAAGATCATTTAGCTCCAACACCCCTGCCATGGGCAGAGATGCCACTCCCTAAATGAGGTTGCTCAGGGTACCATCCAACTTTGTCTTGAACAGCCCCTGAGAGAAGGCATCAGATACATTGCTGAAAATATTTGCATCTAGTTCTTTCTCTCCACCTTAATACTCTTAATAAGAGAGTTCTTAATACTGGGTCCATCCTTCCAAATTTTAAAAGGCACTGGCTCTATCTCTTTCCCTTGTTTCTTACATAATCAACAACAGCAACATAGCAAACTGTAAATTTAGGCAGCTCTTGCCCTAAAACAGCCTGTGAAGCAAGAAATTGAGATTATAGCCCCAACTCCAAGAGCAACAGTTAGTTCCAGGTAGCATGAGAGATCTCAGATGTTACTGCTGCAGTAGTTAACAAGACACATGAACCAATTCTGACTACAGATATTAAACACAGGCCACATACTAAGGAATTTCTATGCTTACAGAGATGGCTTTCCCATTTTGTCAAATTTTACAAATAGGGTCTAAGGTATTTTTAGGTAGGTTTTTCAAAATCAAAGAACATTACAACCGGATATAGCTTTTGTTATAAAGCTACACATCCCTTGTGCCCTCTGCAAACACAAATCTGTAATAAAGCAAGCTTTTGTTCATTATTGCTCTACAGCCATCTCCTGTCTTTTTGAGCAGCTCAAGTGGCTGTTTATGCAGGAAGATGCAAATGTGCCACAAAATCCATGTACGTGGGAGGCAATGGTACCACAGCATGTCCAGGTTGTGGAGCAAAACAGCACCAGCTGGTGAGAGACCAAAGCACACACTTGGCAATGGGGCAAACTTTGGAGAGATCAGGCAGAACAGGCATGGGCAAAAGGTCTGCAAAAGGGATTAAAGAGCAGAAAATAAAAGTTGTGGTAAGATCTTTTTAAAAAAAATAGTAACGCCAAATGCAAAACAAACGGATATTTAAAAAGAGGCAGCAGTAAATGTTCCTTAAGAGACATAAAGATTTGTATTACAGAGTGGATTGTGTGCATGCTTGCTGAGAATGTAGAGGTCTTTTTGTCTACAAAACTATCAATAAATTATAACTCTCCACAGAAAAAGGTTGACTGAGCCTCCAGTTAGCATGAGACAAGAGATCAAATGGTAAATGAGAAACAACCACACCCAGACACCACCAAAATCCTAAAATACTTCTAGATTAAATGCTTCTTAACATCCTTTTGAAAACAGTTGCATAAACACATTACTGACATATTTATTATTACAAAAATCTGTCAGCAAATCAAATTGTTTAAAAAGCTTTTCAGAAGGAATCAGCAATGCATTCAGCAGCACTGGCCACTGGTGTGTCTGTACTGTGTCACTGAAAAATGTACAATGTGCACATGGACTTACCCAAGCCAGACACAAAGCTCCCACTGACTCAAGTATATCCCAGACTGGACTGAAAAGGAGCACAGAATAACCTTAGGGAGATGTCTGAAAGCCATGCCCCTGTGACATGGGACACATCTGCTACTAACACAAATTTAGGAACTACTGGGGAAGGATAGATCAGATTTCCATATGCACATAGACTAAAACTATATAGCACAAAACACAGCAGAACAATTACTTCTAAGCCCTTGATCTAAGTTAGACCAGAAGCAAAAGTTTCCTGGAAGAACACAAGGCCAGGTTTAAGCTGAGTGGGCTCTGTTGCAACAGCAATTTTTTAGTAAGAGTTACCTGCTCTACACAGAAAATCACAGCACTTCTGGATGGGCATTTCTGCCCCTCCTGTCCTAGAGCTTCACTGTGCCCTGAAACATGACCATCTGTTGGATGAGAATGATGAACAGCAAGCAGCTTTCAAGGAGGTTGTTAGGAAAAGGAAAAAACTCAGTCTCTTTCAAAACTGAAAGCTTGTTTTACCAGGGTCTCTCCCAAAGAGATCACAACCTTCAGAAGTCCACTTTAATAAAGTTACTTAAAAATTGTATATTTCAATATAAGAGGGTAAGTTTAGTATTCGAATTTTGCAATGCCAAATAGCAATTTCAAAAGATTTATTTTTAAAGCACAGAATGGAAATTTGGTCCTCCTCACAAATACAAGGTACACTCACTGTTCAAAGGAAGATCATGCATTAAGCAGCATTGTTCATTCAAAGAGCTGAGTTTTATGTCAGTTCAGAATGGAAGCTAGTAGGGAAGAAGAAAACATTTTAGATTTCTAAATGCTGTTTCTAGTTTCTACTGCTTAGCATTACATTATGCCTACAGTAATATATAAATTCCAAGTAACATGATTGTGCCAAGAGCTATGCACAACTCCCAGTGCTGAATCAGAATAAAAAAAATACATTCACTGTTAACATTTTTCATTACAAAAGATTCCAGATTGAGAAAACAGGATTTCAGGAACAAATTCACAGAAACTAGGCAGGCTGAGACATGCAAGCATTTGACAGATCATGCCCTGCACACACACATTGCATTGAGGACTAAAGAACTGCACAGATTGAAATGCTGTGTTACCAAGGACAGATGTTATCCAAAAGCTTTTAAAACTATGCATTTCATTAACAGTTGCTAAATTTTGTTGTGTAACTAGCCCTACACCGATTTGCAATCTTACGTTTTGGTTCTACAGGAAACTTTCAAACCCATTACTAGAACACAAAGTCTGAGAAACAAAAAATTAGGCCCCAAGTTTTGTTAGTTTTATATACAACTTTATTTTATCTTTATAACAGTATCCAGGACTGAACAGACTAACAAAAACTTGAGCTGATATTTCTTTTTCTCTTCACCTTTTAAAAATGGCAAATAGAAAAGCTTTCAAAGCTTTAGCTGGTACCAAACCATGTGCCAGACAGAAAAGAGTCAACAGCTGTACTCTAGAACACAGTCTTAGCTGAGAAGCAATACAGAATTCCAGCTTGATTCAGCTGGAGGAGGGATGGGATCCACCATCTCAGCAGCCTGAAGTCAGATTGCTTTCTAACTAGCTAGATGACCTTTCAAATGTATCACTCCACATCACTCCCAGTCCCAGGGACAGTACTGATGGTGTCCCTCCTTACTGAAGCACCCAGGATGAGTTTGAACTTGCTTTTAGTAGTTTCTGTTCATTCTTCAATACACAATTTCTTTGTGCCATTAAAAACAGTATTTACAGTTCAGCTCTGTCCCTTTTCTATTACCAAAGCCCATTTCAAGGATCCAGACTTGTCTCATGTTCTTCAGTTTCATCAGGTAGTTCTTCAGCAGATGCATCACACACATTGTCCTGGCCATCTGCAGGCTGATTTGGCTCATCAGGTTCCCCAGCTGCAATCTGAGTTGTTTCTTCTTCCTCTTCTTCCTCAACTTCCCCATCATCCTCTACATCCATCTCAAACACCCTGATGTGGCGGAGGTTTGAACTTAGCTGCAGAGACAGTAAGAAGTTCCTGTTAATGACCAAATAAGTAAAAACACCACCAGCATTTTAGTTGTCAGACAATAGCTTTGAAAATAACCTTTAACTTTGAAATGGAGGTTTCAAGGGAATTAGCAAAATTTTTATTGCTCTACAGGCTGAGAAGTCAAGCAAGCAGATCTATTACCTTCTGTTAAAGTTTTTCCATCCTGTGCTACTATGGTATGACTGTATCCTGACATAACTAATAGCAGATTATGAAAAAAATAATCTATTTGTTAAAAAAAATAAAAATTGGTAACTTTTAGGTTACCACTTCAGTCAGCACACTTCCTTCAATAGACAGGCTTTTTCAGAGATACTGTACTTACCACACAAGAAACTTTTCTAATGCCATTTACAGAAACATACTGAGCTTTCATGTTCTCCAGCACTCTCCACTGACTCTCCAAGAAGACAGTGCGTGTGGGTATCTCACCACTTCGCTCATCCAACCTGCACAGCAAGGAAAAAAAGCACAAAGCTGCTTCACAAGAAACAACTGCAGGTCTAAGAAAAAAACCTCCAGTTTCTTATGTCTAAATTTCATTATATCCAACAAGCAGATAAGCCTCTGAAACCATCATAATGCCACCATGATACATAGAGCAGGAGATCCAACTGTACAGACACAGCACGTTCTAAACGGGTTAAAAACATTACAGCAAGTGAGAAGGGAGTTGTAAAGTCTGACCTTCCCACAAGAAACAGCTGTAGCAGGATATGGGTGGCTTTTTTCAAACCTCTCCTCTGCACAAAGAGGAGTTTCCAAACACAGTCCTGGATGCAGTGCCTCCCCTTACACAGAAAATTGGCCTCCGTGACCTTTCAAATATGCATCAGTACACCACTCACAGGGATTGTATGAAGACACTCCATACCTATTACAGCAGCCAAGATTAGTTTGAACTTGCTCTTAATATTTTCTGTTCATTCTTCAATACACATTATTGGTGTGGCATAAGAAGTTAATTTACAGTTCAGTGTGGCTCTTTATTTTGAAATAAAAATGCATCATAAGCAAATCACCAGAGAAGAATGGGAGAAAAATAAAAGCAAGGAACACACAGCAACTAAAGGATTGGATTCACTAATTGAACTTCAGACACTAATTGAATTGGCCTTTGTGTGTGTGTTCACTTTCACCTGATGCTCTCCTCTACCTATGCCAATGCAGACAGCTGTACCAGTTCTGATGTGTTAAGGTCAAGCTGACAGTATTTGTAAGGGTGTCTATCAGGGAAAGATCAAGAAATACCTGTGTATTCTTATACAGAGGCATATAAGCACATATGCTGAAAATATCCTAAATTGAAGTATTCTGACTAGCAAAGTCAGCAACTTCTAAGGATGCTGAACACCTGATTTCTGATTCTGCAAGGTGTCTTCAGCTGTGTACTTCAGGTACAGAAGTAGTATCAGTATGAAAAAACCCAAAACCAACCTCCCAAAAACCACAAAACAAACTATTTTGGAAGCTTCCATCTCCCCCATCCTACTCTCCTGGCACAAAAAGAGATTGTCTTTAAAATTTTTACACATGCACAAAATATGAGTAACTGTACACAATCACAATATTTGCTTAATTTACTTTTCAGTTCTACATTTTCAGATCTGCTCAAGGTTTTTCAATACCTTTCCATAGAATCCCAAATGAATTTCCTATCTTGGTCCTCATCCGTATATACTGAAGATAAAGGCAGCTGAGCCAAGACTCTCTCCTTCCCCTCTTGTTGCACACTCTCTTTCAGAACTACAGTTACAGTTTCATCATCATAGAAGTGAGCATCCAAACAACTGTAGCATCTATAGGAAAATAATTTAGAAAGCATCAAGTAAGATAAGAGAATACAGAAATAAAATATGTTAAAGTTGTTTAAAAGTATTCAGTACTTAACAACGAGCTTTATTGTAAATAATAAAATAATAAAAGAGGTCAGTTGTGCAGCTCTGACTGAATGATAGCCATAACCTGGCAGACTCCTCCATCATGCAGGAAAAATGATTCTGAAGGGGAAAATATGGCAAGTCACAAAAAACTCTTACTAGCAACCCTCACATTTCAGATGAAACAAAAGAAACACCAAACATAAATATGAAAGAAAATTTAGAAATACTGCTGAAGGTTCTGAGGGCAAATCACATCCGGCTTTTCTACATGAAAAGGACAAGTTTAGCCTATCATATGCCTTGTAAGATGGCTACATTCAGGCATACCAAGTCTTATCTTACTTAAAGAACATCACAGAGATAAACAATACTTGTTTCCAGTTAGATTTGTTTCTTGCACATGTGTTAAAGCTTTAGTTTCCAACTGGAAAACTAAAATTTACTTGACTTTGAGATGAAGTGCAAAGTAAGATTTGCACTACTCTGCAGCTTCATGCACCTGTGTCATTTCTAAACCCTGATTCCCCCAGGTGAGTTAACTTCAAAGGTAACAATACAAGAAAACCAACAGGAAATATGAATTTTAATTCAGCAATCTGCAAGAAAAGCCAAATATACTGACCTGGAGTCTGAGCTCTCATTTATACTGTTGTTCAAGAAGTTTCCAAACTCAACTGCAAGAATCCCATTACTGACAGACCTACAACAACAGAGTCAATTGTCTCAGTAACAAAAACCTTTCCCTTCACTGAGAATCCAAAATCTCTAATGGCAACTGTGGTACAAGATGGTGTAAAAGCCTATCTAAGCTTAGCACAACACATGGTTACATGACAAAACTATAGGATTGGTGGATGGGAACCTGCTCCTCAGAAAAACATGACTAACGGAGTCAAATGGAAAACTACATCTGGCTTAGGCAGAGAAGAGAAAGCCATCATTAAATTACAGCTTACAAGACACTAATCAAAGAATACTATTTACAGTAAGGCAAAGCAACACTGGCAGAAGGATTCTTTGCAATTTTTCAGAAGTTTGAACTTCTATAAAATAAGTAATTCTGTAAGCAGCAATCTAATGGAGTCTGATTTTTTCCTTATCCCAGAACCATCCTGGGCCTTGAGATGAGATTTACTGAGTGTAATACAACACAAACTTCTGCTGCAGTTTCCAGCTGCACTTCTTAATGTATTCCTCATTTTCTCTAGTATTCCAGAGATTGTATTCATGGTGCTCATTCCTTATTTTTACAAATAGCTTTAAACTGTATTTCTGTACAAATGTGGCAAAACTCACACACCAGTTTTTCCCTTTTTGTCTTACCTGGAAGTATCAGTTTGTCTCCTCAAAATGTGTATTTTAGAAATAGAATCTTCTAACATGGTGAAGAGAACATAATGTAAGTTAGATGTTTTGTCATTCCACCTGCAATGTAGGGGAAGAAATAAAAATTAAGATCAAGTTTTAATAACCTATAAACTACATGGAACAAGGAATAGCAACATACTTACAGAAATGGTAACTTAAATAACTGAGGTGTGGAATCTTCACTGCAAAGGAAAGACAAAACAGTTTATAAAATGTTACTCATGCATGAGTTTTACTTGCACATTTCTTTAGCTGCTTTTAGTAACAAAATACCTTTGAGAAACTTTGTAGAGAGATATGCAGACTGCTTGATGCACTGACTTTCCAATTACATCCTAATAAATAGGATAGAAATAGTCCATAAAATACAGGCAGTTATTCATAATTATACATGTTTTTAAGAAAAACAAAAACAACCCAACCAACCTACCAACAACCTCTGAGTACATCTGAAAGAAAACTCCACCAATATTTATCCTGGAATAAACATCCCTAATGCAAACACTACTGTCACTTCATACATTTGTTTCATGTTTCTCCATATTAGACTAATGCATTGCCAACTGACACAGTTATCTGGTACACAGCACACACACACATAATTAACATTAAAACCAGACATTAAATCCCAAAATCATGTGAACAGAATATATCAAATAAAAAAATCCCCCACTGTACTTTCCCCGGCCAAAGGCTTGAGATATCCCAGCAGTGAAGGTGGACTCTACCCAAGTTATAGGCACTCAAAGGCAAAGATTAAAGCTTCAGGCCTTGCTAAGCATGACTGTTTCCTTCAGTTGACCACTATCCCTAAAAGAAAGTTATCATTTGTAAAAATAAAACTTACTGCTGGCTTTTGTAAACACTGATCAATGACCCCTTCCATTTGCCTTTTGACAAAATGCAATGATTTCTCAGGATAGTAGGGAAACAGAAGTGGGCTTTCTGTAAAAAGACAAAGTTAATTTAAAAAATGCTTGTATCTCTATACAAACATATTACACCATTATTAGCTCTAAAACCAGATTTTCTAAAGACTATTTTTCAAACAAAAATGCTACAATTTCCTCCCTTTTTATTGAATTAAATAGGCAGAAAAAGGCAACTGTGGCAAATTCCATTTTACACAGCTTATGCTGCCAAGGTTTTAGTCTTTGGTTTCTAAAGTTAAGCTAGAATAATTGTCACCATCTGCTCATTATAGTCTCTTACTTCCTTTTCACCACTAATTAACAAAATAGTCTCAGACTCCAGTGAAAGAGAACAAGTTAGGACACTTCCCATAGGTACAACCTAAGCATAACTATTACTTTCTTGAACTGGAATTAAGATATCCTAAAATAGACCTCTTCTGAGATTCCTTCCAAGCCAACACTTCTGAGACTGCTACAGAAAAGATGGGGAACTCCCAATATCCAGAAAATGGTAACTGACTGGGTAAGGAGCTACATAAACCCTGTGCAAAATAACTAGGCCCATTTATTTTATTCCACTCAGATGAAGACCAATGAGTAATACTACAGAAGTAACTCACAAGCATGAAAAAAGATAACTCTTCTACATTGGTTTCATTCTGCATATATCTTGCATTCACTTCTTTTTCATTACCTTTAAGATGAGTACTATCTTTAAGAAAGTTAAACCACTGGTTTCCTTCTGTATTAGGTGGTGATACAAGGTCATCATCTTCATCTTTCAAGTACTACAAAAGAAACACATTTTTAAGACTGCAATTTAAGAATAGGGAACATTAGAATTCACCTTCACTATTGCCCCTAGCGAGGGTAGTAAACATTTTTGGTAAATAAACATGCCAATAAACTAAATATTCCACCCCATCAAGAAACAAGAAAAATCAACTATTGTTTAAGATCACATGATGATATTTCCCTAAGAAACTGATTTTTAGATCAAGTCTGAACACAAATGTTTTGAAATGCAGTGATTAATGCCATACAGATAACCAACATATCAGTTTTACTGAAGTTGACTTTAGAGTCTACTGCTGCAAAATATTTTTGTCTTTTCCTAAAAATACACTATGTGTAAAGTGAAACAACAACGTTTTAAACCCTCACTTTCCTAAAAATAAGGTGAAACAATTTACTCTTTTTTACCATTACTGGTATGCGCAACACAGAGCAAAAGAGCCAGGGATGCAAAGTGGACACTTTAAAAGCTTCTCTATCTAAGGATTTTCTCATTTATTCTTTTTGCATTTATTCCTTAGTTCTTTACCTGGCCAACTCTCTCCACATTGAAGTATTTTCCTTTACGATTGTAAAGTTCTGGTGCCTAAAAAAAATAATGCAAACAAACCCATTATTTAAACACAAAAATAATGAGAAGTAGTGAACAAAAAGATGATCAAATTATTTTATCCTAAGGTTTTTCAGACTGAGCTATTGCCAGCAAAAATACAGTCAAATCATATACTTGGAAAACCAGTATCACTGACCTCGTTGAAGTGCTCAGTAAGAAAGTCGGCCACAAATGTGATATCTTTTTGAGTCATCTAAAAGGGAAAAAAACAGTGAGAAAAGCAAGGGGTAAAAAACACATTTCAATGTGCACAGAACACACATTCTATAGGCTGCACAAGCACAGCTCCCTCAGCCTGTGCTCACAGGGCAAATGTTCCAGCCTCCAACCTGCTTGGGAGTGCTCTGCTGAACTCATCCCAGACCATTCTTGTCTTGTACATCATGGTCCCAAACTGGAAATACAACCAAGTGCTAAATAAGGACAATAAGTGCTCCCCCTGACCTCCTGGCCATGCTCTCATTACTACAGCCCTGGTCACCCCTGCCCACCTTTGCCAGGGCACGCTGCTGGCTCATGCCCAGCATGCACCCAGTGATTCCCACATCATCTCAGCAGAGCTGACACCTTCCCAGCCACATGGGCTCCAGCAGTGCACTCAGAGGGGGTCAACCCACCCCACAAGAGAACCTTGCATTTTGTCCTTCATGAACTGCAGGAGGTCCCTACCTGCCCATTCCTACAGCCTGTCTATTTCTGGAAGGCACCTCTACCCTCAAGTGAGGGCAGTGTGATGGTGGCTGCAAATTTAAGGCAGGTGTTATTGCATTATTATATTATTGTGGTGTTATACATTCCCTCTCCTCTATGGGGGCACTGATAAAGATATTAAGATCTCACTCCGGTTAACTTTGGCATTTAGGGCGCATATACAGAGGCCTTGCATACCCAGCATACTAAATACAGCAGTGTTAACAAAGATAACAGAAAAAGTAATTCAAGCACAACAGCATATTCGTGTCAATGTGCAGGCATCAACTTTCCCAAAAAAATGACACAGACACTACCCTTAAATTTTGGAACAAAAAGGAACCTTGAATTCTGCTTTCAAGATGAGCAGAATATCAAGGATATCACCATTTATCAGAACATGTTACTATTACCTTGTTCAGCTCTGGAAGCACATGATCTTCTGACATCCTCAACATGGCTGAGGGAAAAATTATATTCTTATTGCATTAATACTGTTTTCCTACAATCCTTAATTTTTCATGCGTATGTAATAAGACATTGCTTAAAAAAGATTAATTCATTAGAAGCAAAATAGCCTAGGATAAAGAATTACAAGTCAAGACTGAAATTAAGTCTCTCTAGTCTCACTAGCTTACATTACAAATTTTCAAGAATTTTTATCTTTGATCTTCTCCAACTGCATTCTACCCTGTATGAGACTGAAACAAAATTATTATGAAAAGGCTCATAAGAATTGGTTCATGTCCATATTAAGAGTACTAAAATAGATATATGTAAAATACATTAAAACTGTCATGCTCAGAAAAATATGTTTTAAGAGAATTGCACAGGATTAATTTTAAATCCGCAAAGCTTGGATAAAGTTCTCTGTTTAATCTGAAATGAAACAAACAGTGAACATAACATTATGACAGAGAACTTAGGTAGTCCTGCTTTCTGCAGTTTTTAAATTAGAACTATTATAATCCTGCTAGTAGGTGCTAACACTGCATATCTGGTGCTTCTACAATATGTGGTAATAACACTTAGTTTTTGTAAGGTAGTTCTAAAAAGATCAGATAGAAGTTATAAACTTATTCATAAACATTTATAAAAACAGGCAGGCTAAAATACAGCATGCTTCACTTCCTTCTAACATTTTGTCTGCAGCTACCCAGACACAACTGAAGGTGGCTACTAAGTGCAAGTGGACATTCAGAGACTGTTTATATCTGTGCAGAACCTTACAAGTAACTAGGCTTTCACAGGAGAAAACAGCAAGTAACAGAGTAAAAATAAGGCTGCATTTCAAGTTTTGTGTAGACTAAAAAAAGTCCTTTTTTTTCCTCCAAATCAAGACCAGCAAATTGCTCATGAAGCAGAAAACAGTTTGGAGCAGTATTGCAGGTCAAGTACATGCAACACCCACTCTGCATATACTAAATTTAATTGAGAACTGCCAAATTTATAATCTGTGTTTAATATTATAATTACTCTTGCCTCATCAACTATATCCCTTTATATGTCCAGAAATTTTCTATGAAATTAAAAAATAGATGATTATAACTAAGATTGGCCTAGTTACTTGTCTGCATTTCAATGCTTACAATATAAACCAGATGCTGGATGATTACTGTGTGACCAATCTTACCAACATAGAGCCATCGGAAAAATGCCTTGAAGTTTTTCATACTACTGTCAATCACTCTGCACAAGGAACAAGAAAAGAAATCACAAAATCTGACTGTTACAAGCTGCTTCATGCTTAAGTCCCATCTTTACCACAGAAAGGCCTACAAGCTCTGCCAGATTTTTCAAAATGCCCAATGCAACATTTCAAGTAAGACTATTCTTGTGGTATGAGTCTGACATGCAGTGAGGCAAGATGAAAGCTCACCACCAACAGAGGAGTCTTGCTCTCCTAACCTCCTCTATTCCCAGCCCATCAATTTCCTCCAATACAAGACTGAATAGGAATGCTTTTAAAACTCTCCAGACTTTATACTTACTGAAGCAGCTCATTTGCCTTCAAAATGAAAGAACCAACAGCCGTAATAGCCTCTGTAAAAAAATAAAGCTAACCATTATTATTAAGCTTTCAAAAGTGAAATGAGAGCAGGTAGGTAGCACACACACTACTGTACCGTCAATTCCAGATGCATCTAATCCCAGAGACTCATATTTTTGTTTCCATAAAGCCATTCCTTTCAGTTCACTCAAGTGGTATAAAAGTGCCTCAGAGCCACTAGGAAGACAGAGGAAAGAAGCATAATTTTTTTATTCACACTCTGGAATTTCAGTGCTGTGCTGCATGCTACATTTTTATTATTTAATGCACAAAGTGCAAAGCTTTCTAAGGTGGTCTGATATGAACAAGAGGCATGGTATCACTTCAGAGAAAGGCAGATATTGTCTCAATGACACTAAGTTAGTGTGAATATTTTGCATAGATCCTATTTAACACACCAGGCAGCAATTTAGAGGTGATGCACCATGAAGACTGTTCAAAATACTTCACTACTTCTCTACTACGCAGAAGTAAAATGTTTTGCCATGATCACAGTTTCCATACCAGCCCACCTACATAGAAAGCACCACCAAGACAGCATACTGTCTTTCATCAAAGCATATAATATGCCATTTAATCTAAAATTCATTTGAAATTCTGTGACTTACCTCTGCAAATGACTTATAACCAACTTCTGTATACTAGAATAGGAAGACTCTATGGACTGACCAAGTTTTTTTAAACCCTGTTAACAAAGAAATACAATAATGATCTGTTAACACAAAAATTATTAAAAGACATTGAAATAGTCTAATTTAGTATGTTTAAAAAAATGTTAACATACCTTTACTGTCAGTTGGTTCATTAGTAACGCCTGAAGTTCCAGACTGAAGAAGGTAGGGAGAGAACCAAATAGGCATTTCATTTTATGTTTCAACATCAAGTGCAAAGGCATACTCAGATAAAACAACAGTAACTACCTTGCTTTGCCCCATAATAACAGCTGCATAAACTCATCCTGAACAGAAGTGGTTGTATTCTTTTCCTGTCAGTCAAAATGATTGAAATAGATTGGTGAAGTGATTAAACCAGCCTGCCAAATTATCTCACAAACACTCCATATAAACTATTTCAAAGAACCCACGCGTATCTTTGAATGTTGAAATCAGACTACTGACCACTCAAAATTTTCTGATCACTGAAATTTCTCTAGTATTTCAAGTTATTTTCAACTGCATTACCCCAAAAAAATTCTAAGCAGTTCGCCACCAAGAATCTGTTCTAAAAAATAAGCAAAATACAAGATTCATTAACTTCTGACCATGGTCAACGAATACAAAATTTAAGCAAATCCAACATCATCTTAAACATGGATAATTACACGTCCTCTACCGAACTAGGCTGTGTTGTTACTGAATATTTACAGTGATCAGTTTATCAGTGACTTAAGTACAAAGAGCACAGCCTTAAATAGAAAGCAACTGATCAACAGCTGGACAAGCTGAAAAGTATGATTTTTAAAAAATTCAGAATAAATAAAAGTACCACAATACAATTGTGCTTGATTGTACACAGGTGCTTCAGCATCAGAGCACTTGACACACAATAGCTTCCAGGCTGTCTCTGAACTTAGAGACTCTTATCTAGAAGCATTATGCTTAAAAATTAAGATATACAATAGACTAACAAGAACAACAGAACAACTGCAAAAAGTATTTTTCCAAAAGGATGGTTAACCCTACAGTACCTGTACAAACTTTGTTAGTCGTGAGTCCATCTGCATCAGTATTTCTTCCCATGCTTCACACATGCATGTCAATGACAGCTTTATATACTGTAATACAGAAACTGGCATCAGTATTATTTCCTTTCTCCCTTTCAACAACATATTCAACAAATGGATGTTACAATATAAAGGAAATATACACTGTAGGTCTTATACAAAATTTATTATCAAGTTCCAAGTTGGAGCTCTACATTTACTTAAAACCAGCTCAAGCTTCTTACAAGAAAATATTTATTTCACTTGCATTAGAATGCCAAAGCCTACAGAACCACAAGACTAAAAGGATGGTGTAACACAACTGTACCTGTAACAGAGTTGAAATGTGAGTAAACTTCCGGGCCATTCGAGTTACCTCAGGTAAGTAACTTGATAATAGACTAGTGTCCAACTATAACAAAACAACAACAAAAAAACAACAGTTAACAGATGACTTGTCTTTTAACAATATATAGATTACAGAAATTAAAAGACAGATTGGAAGGACTGACATAAAATCTCTTCATTCTCAAATCCTTAAGGTTGATTTTAAAAGGAAAATAAATTTAATTCAAAGAAGTAATAACTACTTTTAATACATCTATAAAAACTCCTGATAAGGTTCCACATTTTGGAGCTCCAACAGTAATAATTTTAAGGATGACTGTTCTGGAAAGAGGATAATCACAAGCATTGCTGTTATGCCCTTGTGTGCAGAATGGAGAAAAGCTGAATAATTGTCACTATAGTTGAATAAATTCACATTATTCTAAAAGAAGTATTTTGCAAGAATGGCTCAGATCACCATTGTCAGTCTCATCAGTGAAACTGCATGTTAACATCATAAATTTAAAAGCTAAACTGGGGTTAAATTTCAGAATGGCTGGAACTGATAGGTTTTGTTATAATGGGAAAGCAATAAAGCTACCAGAATGTAATTTATAAAGCAGTTTTACTTTTAAAAAATGTTTTAAAATTCATTTACTTACCTGAAAATACGTTATCTCTGCTTCGCTGTCTGGAGAGCTTTGTATCTCTGTAATAACTGACAGTGATTTCAAATCACTAGACAAACACAGTCCACGACAAGAACCTGCCACCTGAAGGATTCCAGTTTACAAGTTAATAAAACATTTCATTTCCTCTAAGAATATTTACTGCTCTAACACACTGACATACAAAGATGACAAAGTATTCAATAGCAGGTAAAAACAAAGTGTAATTTTCAGCTACTGCTCAGGAACAAACACACTCTTTTTATTGTGTATTAACAGTGAATTTTGAAACAAGAGTTAAATTTCCCAGTTACAAGGTCTTTCCATCAATAACCAACAACCCAACCAATTAGCTTCTTCGAATTCAGCAGCCCAGTTTCACTTATGTGTAAGCATATGTATATTTTCACTCAATTCAGCTGTAGTTTGGTATACTATGAAGAAACAAACATGGAAAGGAACCAAACATACCCCATTTACTGCAGCAATCTTGAACATTCCATAAGCATATATCTCAATAAATCCTGAGCTCCCACCAAGGACAAGAGCATTAAGTCTATAAAAATAGAAGAATGTGTTGATAAGCATATTGAAAAAAATTTGAACGTATACAGATATACGTTCAAATAATACTTAATACTTAAATTCCATCCCTTCACAAAAGGAAACATTGTGTTACCTTCCAAGATTCAAGAAATTTAAAAATTTTAAAACAAACTAACAAATTAGCTTGGATTTTATTGTTAAAACCTGCCTTTAACATTTATATTAAGAGTATTAATTAGTACATTAACTGAGAGAATAGGAAAAAAATAGCACAGTTTAGTCACAGAGTCCTTTTTCACTAAAAGTAACAAGTTTCTAGCAACCTTCCCCTTAGAATGCAGGCTGCAAAGCATTATTACAAAGCCACCTTGAATTACCCTGATTACATGCAGAGTGAGTTTGTCACACTCACTCAGTGGCATCCCTCAGCACCTCAGAGGTAATGAACATTTGAAATAGGATGCAGCAGCAATAACAGCCACAGAAGTAACAATAGCATCATAAACACAAACCCAGTTCAAAGACTACCGTCTAGGACAGTCAGATCTATGTTTTGCTCACTTATTAACACCAATGTGCTACACTGGCTTGGGAAAAAGCCTACAAATACAAAAAAATTACCTGCAACTTTTGCCTGTTACATATCTAAATAAATATACATTGAAACAGAATATTTCTGTTAAAGCCAACACAGAACTTCGGAAAACAGTATCTTAAAAACTTTTGGTTTGATTAATTGAGCAGCTGAAGACAGCAAAGAGAATTCACAAAGCTCCTACATCACCCAGCTCACTCTCTCTCAGCCAAGGAAGTCCTACTGTAAGAAGAGCTATCAAGTTTTAAAAAGGAGTAACTGGTGACAGACAGATGCAGATTTGAATTAAAGAGGGTGGTTCTGTGTGGTGAGACTGTAAGGAACAGTGAAATTGAAGAAACAAGGCACAGACATTAAGTGCCCCCCACAGAAAAGCAGCACAAGGCACTGCACAAGGCCCGTCTCAATCTCCTAAATTACACTTCCACCAGCTGCCCTTCATGTGTTCCCTAGTAACAGATGTTTATTTTAAAGTAACACTGACACAGCTAGTTTCAGGGCTACTTTTAAGTTTAGATTTGTCACACTCATACAAACCGCCAGGAATTCTCTGTATAGAACAAGCATTCAAAAATGTCTCCAAGACCAGCTTAAGGTAAATCAGCCTTCAAATGCACCCCAAGAAATCTGCTAAGATACAACACCAGCAGCAGTTACAGATAAACTGCCTTATAATCCCTCTAAACTAAGGAGAAAAGTTGACTGATGGAAACTTTAATATAGTCTTTGAACTGTATCTTTGTACATAAAAAAATATATCCCATGTAATTTCTCTGAGACTTTAAAAACAATTATGAATAATTTAACAGTAAACTCAATTATCCATTATTTTATCTCTTTAAAAAAGCAACTAAACAAAAAACCTCAGCCAACAACCCACAGCCAGAATTTACCTGACATCACCCAGAAGCTTCATAATCTCATCTGACTTTTCTTCACTGAAAATACAAAACATGTGATTAGGGCTTATGTAGTTTGTCTCAATACCAGAAAACAAAATAAAACTAAAAAATAGTGAATTATGACAATTTCTTACCTGAAAATTTTTGCAGTGGTGCTGTAACTGAAAACAAAATAATTACTCTCAGTAAGATTGATCAGACAGCTGTTAAGCGTTAAAGATGAATAACCAAAATAACAACAAAAAATGACAAATGGTATTTCCTCAAGCTTACGAGACTAACACTTACTTTTTTGGTAGCGCTGGTAATTTAGGCAAAAGGAGGTTCGATTCATCTTCAGCATTGTAAAAGGAAGTGAGAACACTGAAAAGAACATAATGCTGTCTTTATTACCCAAGCTGTAGAAATGAGAAGAGACTTTCTTTTCAACTCCAGAGTTAAGAGTATATATTCAATGCCTTATGTATATCAAAATTACAAATATCAGAGAATAAATTATTAAAGGACACATAAAAGAATATGAAGTGATCAAACTAATAAAAGAACTGAAAATCTTTTTTTATTTCCAGTGAATAAAGTTTGTATCCGCTGGCTCAGAGGCTTGTCACCAAATCCTTCATTGCCTGTAAATCAGTTACTGTCAGAGGCTTTCTGTTTAAACTCTCTCCAAACCTGCAGTACAAGGCTGTACATGCTAGCACTAGATTAAGCAGCTCTTAAGAAGAAGCACAAGATTATGCTGAAATTTAATGTATTACCCAAAGAACCACAAGACTTAAGGTATCAGCACTAAAAATAAATATATGAAAGGGGTCTATTCTAAAAATAGGAAAATTTTAGCCAAGTGGTGAAAAAACCCCACAGCTGGGGAATACTGTATTACATTATGTGACTACTTGTAACATTCCACATATAAATTACCAGTAAGGTGGGATTACACGGCTTGTGATTTATTTCTTTCAGACTCACCTGCTTTCCTCAGTTACTTCCATCCAATGCATGTATGTAATAGATAACTCCACAGAGAAGGAGTGCAAGCTTTCAGGCTTTTCTACATCACACAGAATAATCCGCTTGGTATCAGCAAGGCCAAAAGCCAAAACTACAGAAAGACAAGTAAAATGTATAAATAACCAATATGCAAAATGTGTATCCTTACACTGACCTGGAATTGAACATGCTTCTAACACTTCTAAATAGTAGTTCTGATAAAGTAGAGGCTTCCAATTTTGCAAACTTGAGTCCAATATTATAGATAACATTGTTCACCAAAAAGGTTTGGTGGACAAAAAACACAAATTAGGAGTTGCCGAGCAACTTTTGCACCATTTTCTTCCTAACTTTCTTCATCCATAATAGCAAAGAGCAGGCAGAGGTTTCTGTAGTTACTTCCTTATAATGACAGGTAATCAGCTTAAAAAGAAGTTTCTTAAACTCTTCAGATGCCATCATAAAACAATATAGGTAGCTTTTATCCATATGTCATGGAAGAAGATTGTTCCCATTCTCCCACCTCCAGTGAAGTAAAAATTAACTGATTTCTGGCATAAGTTTATTAAGTACTAATTTCAACATTATTTCTATTAATAAGAAAAAGGCTTTTTTTTTTCTTCTCTGGTCTATAATTAGAGCAATTTTAGCCTACAAAGTAAAGTAAGCTTAGCTCTTCAATCAATCCTGATCAGACAGCTTTTTTTCTCCCCCAATAAACTCTGCAGTTCATACAAAATATCCTGCATAGTTAAGAGGTTGAAATTTTGTTATACCCTGAAAAGCAGCATTTGGTAAATCTGGCTTACAAATCTTTCTTGCAATTGCATCCAACAGCATTCATATCTCTATTGCTGTGAATGAACCTACATAAAAGTAAGCCACCCTTATCTTCAAACAGTTTACTTGAAAATTTCCTTCACAGATGAGAGGCATCATCAGTCATGATTTCCCATGGGGTTTTATCGCACCATATAATCTCATATACTTGACATTACTTTTGCCATCTGGTCTCCAAGCAAGAGCAGTCACTTCTTTTCCTGTATTTTCATTTGGAGGCAGACTCCACACACGTTGAAAGTTTGCAAGCCGATGAAGCAAAACCTACAGAGCAAATGCATTAAAGACAAACTTAAACCACATTCTCCCATTAATAAAAGTCTGTAAATCAGTTCAAGATGCACAGAGTTTTTTATCAGTTTTTAAGTCCTGTGTTGTAAACACCAGCTGCTCCTCTAGCAGGTAATTCACTCCTATGCTCTTTTAGAGGGCAGCACACAGTTTACAGCAGTACAGAGAAATAAGCTGAGCCTTGCATAAGGATACAAGCTCCTAACCAGCAGGGGTTACCCATCAGCTCTCTAGCAGACAGCCCAAAAGCACGAGTCTTGTCTTCAGGCATGATTACATACTGCAGTTCCAGGGGGAAAAATACTTAAAATTAGATTTAATTTAAATGGGAACTTCCATGCACTTTAAAATCCCACAAACAAGCAAGGAGCACATCACAGGTGAATTTGTTCGGAAATCAGAATGCAAAAAACGAAGGAGCATTATTAAGCCGTTTGATTTACAAAATTGCCATCCTTAAATGCCCGGCCAGGCTCACGAGAAACACGCCCCAAGTAACAGCAAAGGCACCAGGGCCTGCAGGGAGAGGCAGCGCCCGTTCCTCCCGTGTCCCTCACCCGGCACCCACACTCACCTCCCCCGCCCGGTTGGCCAGGGCGATGAGGTCCCTTTTGGGGGACCACGACATGAACACGACCTCCTGCGGCAGCTGCTTCTCGCCCACCTGCCTGAAGGCGGGCATGGCTGCGGGCTCCGCCGGGCCTCTGCTCCCGCTTCCGGGGCGGCGCTTCCCGCCGCGGCAAGGAGCGGGGCGGGCCTCCAGAGAGCCGTGGGGGGGATTCTGGCAGCGGGGCGGAGCCGTGTGGAGCGCCCGGCAGCGGGGCGGGCCTCGGGAGCCGTGTGGAGAGCCCGGCGGCGGGGCGGGCCTCGGCAGCCGTGTGGAGAGCCCGGCGGCGGGGCGGGCCTCCCCGCAGCGCCGATCCAGGGCGGGCGTGGGGAGGCCAGTCAGTCTCTTCCCGCTCCGCTCACTTACTAAGTACTACTTAGTACTAAATACTTTTTTTTTAAGCCCCTTTTCCATTTGGAGAGAAATTTTTAAAAATTCACAAGCCTTCCTGTGAGACGATTGTGTGAAAAATGCATATTTTATGATTGGCTTTTCACAAATATTAAATTGAATATTATATGTGTTGTGGTAGGAAGTAATGCTGTATTAATTCTCTTAAGTCTATAACAAAATGTTAAAATAGAAACTATGCTACGTAGGATACTTTTTTTTTTTTCTAAAGAAAGGACTCGCACTGAGATAGCCGCCACAGGACACGTAAATCTTTGAGAGAAAGAGAATTTATTGCCCCATTATCAGCAGAAACGAGCTTCTTCTTGCCGAGCTTAGGCAGGACGACACCATTGGGATTATGAGGAAGAAGCTGACGATGACCAGACAGAATCCTGTGTTTGAATAGAATTTATGCATCATGTTTGAGATGTATGAATATGCAACAGGTTATTGTTTTTAAGGGTTAATCCTCTGTTGACAGGGGTGTTTTTGGGCTGCCCAGAAAAAGGTACCTGGACGTCCATAACTCTTTGTTTCAATTGTCTCATATTGTCCTAATCCAAATTGTCCAAATTATTATTACTTTAATTGTATTACTATTTTATAACTATTTTATTACTATTAAACTTTTAAAATTTTAAAAACAAGTGATTGGCATTTTTCACAACGGTAACTAACAGACTGAATTGCTAGAACTCGTGCCTTCCCATCCCCTACCCTCACTTCCTCCCTTGCCCCACCCTCCATTACCAACATAAAATCAGAGCATCCACCAGTACCTCACCTCTCAGCAGTGAGACCCACAACACCCAACACCCACCAAATTAGACAAATAGCTAATCCTAAGTACAAAATTATCACATTATACGAATACATGGTAAGGGCTGTGGTAGTTCACTTAGCTGTTTTGGGGTTGCTTCTTTTTTTTTGTACCAGTAATGATGTATAATAAAGGAACTGTCACTTAATTCAATCAGGTTTTATTCTGGATGTTAGCACTTACATTTTTAGAAAATGGCACAAAAGGCTGACAGTAAAAAAATAAATTAGCAACTATGTAGCAGCAAGAAAAGTCATGTCTTTTTTTTCTTATTCTTTACTTTCCTCTTGGAGAATATGGCATGTTTCATAGCTAATCTTTTACAGATCCCCATTTTTATTCTCTTTCGAGTTTTCTGCCCTTTCTTTTTGTCAGGTCTGTAAAGCAAAAAAAGGAACATAGAGATTAGAATAAAATGAAAAACATAGTTCTTTGTACAAATACATTTGCTGGTATTCTAAATAAGTATATTAATTATGTGGCAGTATGTGAAGTACTGTCACAAAAAGTACAATGAACATGACATCTCAAAATGGTATGGTCTTTCAACTTCACAAAACCGTCCACTTTATTGCCATTATACATTCATTTTATGTATTTATTCAGCATTTAAATTTACACAGATATTGAAAACAAGAAACTCTTCACTGAGTACAAAAAAACACACAGTTTCATGCTGAATATAAAATGCATGAATATATAATAGAAAGACTTATAAGAAAGTATGTGAAGTTTAACACCATTAGGAAGCATCCTGCAATTAGTACAGGACCTAAATACAACTAGAAAGTCGATTGTTTTCTGTCTCTGATGAAAGATGTCATAATGCAAAACACTGAGTAATTATACCAAAACATACAAAGTTTTTATTAGAAAAAGAAATCTAAGTTATATTCTGCAATTAATCAGCAAAAGAACTAACTGACGGCCTGAAAGTACTAAAACCATTCTGGCACAACTGACAGAACAGTACCCTCCTTGACAGAAAAAACAGATGAGATTTCATTAAATTCTTTTAGCATCCTTTTTAATTTTTTTAGTCAAGGAAAAAGAAACATTAAGAGATTGAATTTTTTTAGAGATACATAAAATGCAACACTGCTACCTTTTGTGTCTAATAGTCCCTAAGCAAAACCTGGTTTAGTATCAGTAGGACATGAAGCAATACACCTGTACCCATCTGCCATCCAGCAGGCATCTGATGAGTTTCTGGATACTGATCCAAGAGGATAATGGTCTGAGTCTCACCATGTAACATAGGTACAGCTTTTGGGAGGGAAAATTTCCCTTCCACAGCTACAGCCATTCAAGTCCAAAATCACAGAAAAACCCACTACTCTGGAGAGGAATTAATGGAAATGCAATCAATTATCCTGAACTGGAAAGACTGAGCCATGTGCTGGATCATCTCTTAGCAAATCCCCTTTCCTCTTTTCAGTTAGTTCCATCTGAAGACAACCACACACCATTTCCTTGGCTCTTTGACACATACAGGTATATGTACAGTTGCTCCGTATGTAACAAAAGGAAAACCATGGAAGAATAAATGTACTCAACGTGATCCTCATTAATGGTGGAAATTTAGATCCTACTACAAAAAGCACCTGAAATACCAGAAGGAAAAAAGCAGAGTATGCCACAACAAAGCAAAAGAGATAGGAAGCAATAACTAGTGACTCTTAGTGACTTTTATTATAGGGACTCTTCTTTTTGCCCTTTCATGAGGAATTCGAAGGGGATAAAAGTGTTTCATTACTTCAATTTTCCGTCATCTTGACAGAGTCCCATGCACCAGTCACCAAGTCTGCAATCCATATAAATCGGTTTTGAAAGAAAACCCACAGACAGGGAATTGGGAGCCCCAGTAAGTGACCTGCCTTTTATCCCACCCTGCCTTCAGTACATACTCCCCAGCAATGCAGCAAGTGGGCAACAGGGAAAGCTGATATCAGCACCTAAAGTGGAAAATCATCTCATTCTGAATTGATTCCATGACATAAGATCTCATTTCATCTGAGTGCTGTATTTTAGTGTATTAATGCAGTATCACACTTACTGACAAGCTGCTCTGCTGCGGGACAGACTGGGACAGGCACTGCGCTTGTGACCTGCCTTGCCACAAACGAAACAGCCACTGTCACTCTTCTCACAGCTGTGCTTCTCAAGAGTGCAGCACTTGCAATTGTTACAGTGAAACCAAGCTGCAAAATAGATAACATGATTTATGATCTTGGAAAAGTTTAGAATGAACATTCTGAAACTAAGCTTGAAATACAGGCCACATTACCAGGTTTTTAATTCTGGATTAGCTTTACAAAGATAGATGTGGTCACTTTCTGATTCCTTAGCACATTACTAGACATACTGTCAAATTAAGTGTGAACTATTTTGCCATTAGAACTTCTATCCTGTGTGTGTCATCTTCAAAACAAAAATAGTGCAGATGTTACAATGCATTTACAGATTTTGATTGTTGTAACAGTAACAAAGATAACGGCTTCAGCAATTTATACAGAGGTATAAATACAACTAAATTTGTGCATGAAACATAATTTATCATGATCTCTCAAACATTTTAGTACTTGCCTACTTGTTTAGGAAATTCAAAGTTTAGAAAATTAGGAAATACTTATATGAAAAATGGAAATATTTCTGTTTTGCCATTATAAATATAAATGGGATTTAGTGTGCCCTGGCAAGAATTTATTCTACTTCCCCAAAGTGCAAGTACAACTAAACTGAAGAATAGTAACTTGTGTGAAATTGAGATTTTTTGTTTATTCTATGTCTTCTGAATTACATTTTATTTCTTTCACAGAATATTTTCTCTTCTGGTTTGGAATTTCAGTTTCTTTGGACTAAATGCACTTTTATTTAGAATATCCTTTTCTGTACTTACAGGGCTTTACACATTTTTTGCAAAGAACACAATGTTTCCATCGTCTGCCATCCTACAAAAGACAAATAAATGGTTTTGTTTATTGAACCCCCTACTGATTTTATCTTAAAACAGAACTTCTTGTGTAGAGTCCCCACTGTTTACAAGAACAACTCCTCTGTAGGAAGGACTGTAACTCAGAAACAACAGTCCTGAGAATCTGTGAAAACCACAGATGAAATTTTGAAATTATCAAGTTCTACAACTCCAAAGCATGAGCAAAAATGCATGTGTCAACAGACCACAGCTGGGTAAGTTCTGGTCTAAGTGGCAAGCAGCAAATTTGTCCTGTCCTCTTTGCAACACAAAGGAATTAGGGAAAGAGAAATTAATTCCCAGTGGGTTACGGAAGTGTACTGTGAAGGTAATAATAAGTCTATGAAACTGAACTGCTGTGGGTTTCCCATGGAACTCAGTATTAGAACAGGTTTTTACCAAATCAAGTATTACAGAGGTTGTTATCTGACTACTGCTAAAACTTCCATTCAGAAAGAAGTGAAAATACTTACTTTTGATGTACATGAATTGCATATCTCACAGTGCTGGTTACCAGAACTAACATATCGCTGACATACAGTGCAAAATCTGGGGAAAAAGATGTACTGGTTCACTATTTGCTCACAAAACAATTAATTTTATACAACCTTAACAACTAATATAAGGACTGCAAAATCATTTTAATAAATTAAAAATTCAGTCTTTGCTGCATAAATGACCACTTAGGCCATTTACACACAGTACATCCACACAGTAAAATTCAGGTCAAATTATCAACAGTATCAGTAGTAAATGAAACTAAATTCCTCTGTTCTTGATGCTTCTCTTACAAGTTCATTTTTTTACTACTGTATTAACAGGTGATTTTCAGACATAGCTGTAAAATTGTCTTGCAGATGTAAGACAGTATTTCCTACAAACAAAATAAGGAATCTCGTAATTCCACATGGAAAAATTTAAATGTCTTTTTAGACATTTCAGCTCTCCTACACAGTGTTTATACAATATGCAACTTTAGAATGAGACAGAAAAATGTGGTCTGAAGCCTGGCATCCAAGTTAGACAAGACACGATGAAACAGCACCATCCCAAATTCCTTTGCAGACTTTATGCCCTAGTTAGAAACAAAGACATTTTTTCAAAAGTCACCTGAGCATTAATACAGCTTACCTATATCCCTCTTCTTCAGGAAGCACAATCATACTTGGGGTAAGGTTTGTGAAAATACGGACAGGAGATTGTCTACGACCTGTCTTGCCATGTTTATACAGTGCATGATTATCATAGTCTACCTAGAAAAATAAAACCATAAAAAAGATTCTTAAATGGAATGCCAAGCACAGGCAGAGCTTTTTACATATTTATTGTCTTTATAAGTGCCTTATGAAATGTTCCTATTTATATACAAGACTCTAAACCCAAATCAGGTTACAAATTCTACATCAAGTTTTTTGTCTCATTTACCTGTAAATTTGTGCAAACACAGTATTAGGCTAGACTCACTACACTTCAATAATCATACTGCACTTATTCCTTTTTGCTCATTTTCATGGGATATATAAGACAACACTGCAATTGATTACAGAGCAACCTGCTCTAAAAAAGAATCTATACAGCTTGGTTTGTCAGTACAAGAGATGACATCTTAACCCATCTCAGAAAAATTACAAAGTTGCAAATCTAATCAGCCTGCTTTTTCCAGCACTGCCTTCAGAGACTTGTCACAAAAACTCTCAAGGAATGCAGAGTCTAGACTAGCATGAGTTTCCCATTTTCTTCAACAATTTTCATTCCATAAGACACACTGTTCAGAACATGAATGCCAAAATTCATGCAGAGTTGTTACATGAAAAAATAAATCTTTAGCATCATGAATACCCATGACTGAGCTCTCAAAACACACTGAAGTAGGTGTGCCCAAAGTATGCACAGGATGGATACAATACTGAAGAAGCTGATGCCAGATCATTGCTTTATCACTGACAGGTTTACTTATTAAGTAATTCCAAACATTTCCATCATTGCAATTCTACTTTGATCCCAGTAGTTTTGGAGATGAAAGACCTTAATTTTGTAATATTACAAATATGTGTTTTGTGTTTTTTTTTAGGGCTGGGCACTACCGACATTTAACATCAGTGAAGAATGAAAATACTCTTCTCATTAAGTTACCTCTCACCTCTGCAACAAGCACCTGTCAGAGTTAGTGCAAATTTGTTATACTGAAAGTCTGCCAGAAGAAATGAGATCATGGATAAATGACAGATGAGTTAGAGATACATAACAGGAACACGATCAAGTTATCACAGATACAACTAATAGAAATACAGAATCCAGGCTTCACACGAACAAGGCCCAGCTACAGAGAAGCACTGCCACTGCACCTGCTTTCACTCCTACTCCTCTTCACATTGCACACAACTGGTAATTAGCAGATTCATTGAGTTCAGCTGTACCTGGTAATCCATCATACTGAAGCTCGGGAAAAAGTCAAGAATGCGAGACTCAAAGAAGTATGGAAATATCCAGAACATGGGCATCTCTCTGTTGTCATGACCTAGTAATGAAAAAACTTTGGTGTACAAAGGAGAAAAACATAGTACATGTAGCATGAGAAATTTACAGTGAACATTCCAAATACATAAACATTGATATGTACATCATGTTGGGCAGAAGAACTAGTCCTCTTAGGCAGTAGAAAGTTTTGGCATATCACACATGTGGAGGTGTAAGTGCCATGTAACTAAACTCTTGACATCCACTTAGGTTGCTAAGAAAATGTACTTTGTTTGATAGCTTATTCTTCTCTACCTTTAAGGTCCATTTTAATTGCAAAGTAGATTTGCAAAAAAAAAAAAAAAAGGGAAAAGTTTTTAAGATAGACTTTGAGAATTGGCCATTACTGAACTAAAAATATCAAGACAGTAAATCAGGTACATGATAGTTCATCTTTAGACATTATAACATGAGGGTGCTCACATTCACCTGAGTAGCAAGAATCACAGACTTATAAACAGGTACTTTTTCTTTAAAGTGATGTTACAGCACAAGCCACCCATCTGGCTGTAATGCATACCTTCTTTTTCTGTCTCCCTCCACATTGCCATCAGTTTTTTAAAACTAGAAGCCAGCGCTTCCACTAAACCTCCAAATGGGGGATCAGTTACCATAATGACTCTTTCACCATTCTCTTCACACAAGAATTTCCTGCAAGTTTCACATGCAGTCTGTAAGAAACAGAGGTTAATTTCCAGGAATCATGATTCAAGAACTGTAAACATATTGTCTCTGGCAATAAAGTTTCAACTTTGAAGAGGGAACTTTGCTTCCCTCTTGTGGAGATGAATTTCCTCTTGAGCAGCATTAAAAAAAAAAACAAACCAAAAAATGCACCTAGATTTGAAGGACTGAAAACAAGTGCCCTGTTCAGCTAACGTACAAAATATTACTGAAAATCAAAGCATGAAACTGCCTCCTTTTCAGTAGTTCTCTTCCATTCAATTCAAAGTTGACTATTACATTTATGCTAACTAATGCTGCTTACACACCTTAATTGTTTCTTCTATTTAAATGTTCTTAATTAATGTTTTCCCATTATGTTTTCTACTAGACTAGTCATGAGTTTTCTACAAAATTCTGCATCAACAACATGCACTTTTTTACCAAAGCACTCAATAAATACTTGGCCTTACCTCTCCACCAAAAAAATGATGATTGAACATATTGTAGTGGCAAAATTCATCCTCTGTGTAAAATTGTGAATACCTGTAAAATAAGTTTTGATAGGAGTAGAAAAATATAAATAATGTTTTGTCTATCCTAAGATAGGATATTCAGAGTGAAAACAGGCCTCAGGAAAAACATCATCATTGGGTTCTGATTACTGACAACACATACCAATACTGAGAAATTATTAAGTATACTTACTTTTCTCATCAATTGGATGTCATTTGTGTATGCATACAGGAACAGAGATGCAGAGATAAGAAAGGGAAAACAACCAGCAATTTACCTCTTAAGGCAGTAAGAACACCCATCTTTGTATATGTTCCTCAGATACATAAACATTTGTTAAAACCTACCTGAAATCAATATCTAGCAGAAGGCTTCTAACATTGAATTCTTCTTCTTGTGATGCTTTTGACTGGATCATTTCATGAAGCCTGAAGTATAATTGGAAGAAATTTAACAGAAATGATCTTGCAAGACAAGAATGCCTGGTACTTCACTAAATATAAACCAAACAGATAGAGAAAACAGAGTAGCCTAAACTTGGGTGATTCCATTTGGCCTGTACTCCAAGTTAGAAAAATAGGATAGCCTTGAAAGATGACAATCAGTGGAGTCTCCTGGATCACCACACATAAAAAATCACGAGGTCAGAAATCCCATGTCACTTCCATAATTACCAAAGAGATCTGAAGTGTGTATGTGTGTTACTGGCAGTGTTGCCACAGTCCTCTCTGTTATCCTATGAATTCAAAACTAGACCTCACTAGATGCTTAGATAATCCCAACCAACAGAGGTTCACCAATAGTGAACCTCTTATTATGGGAGAACCATTGACTATAATCATTAGTAAGCTGTACAGCTTTGAGAGAGAAATATTTTGTCAAAGTGTAACAATTCTCAGTGATGTACCTGGGTGTTCCAACAGAGAGCACTCGTCTGAATCCTAAATCTATAAGGAGATTCAGTAGGAACTGGCAACTTCTGTCTGCAAATAAATATTGGGCATTTGTTTTTTTATTCTCCAGTGGATACAGAAGTTGACTTGGACTTTTCAGCTGGGCAGTCGTGATATCACACAGGAACTGGTGATCTGAGTGTTTTTTCCATTCTGCTGGCAATAGCAATTGCTGGCATTCCTGGCAAAACCTCCTCTTTGATAATGGCAACAGAACAAAATTCTTGTACCTTTAAATACAAAAGACAATAGGAAAAAAGTTTGGAAAAAGCCTCTATCAAAGATAGGAAGGGCAGCTATGAAGGGTTTTTTATATTTTAGTAGTTCAGACATTTAAACAGACAATGCAGTTTACATTGCTCTCACAAAACTCCACAAGAATGAAGTATCATTTATTAAAAAAAATATTCAAAGGACACTTTGAAATGCATAAAATATTGCCACCAAATATACTGGGAATCTCCATAAAATAACTGGATTACAGAGTGAAGACTCCATACACTATCAGCAAAATCCTGTATGTTTACACATGAAATTCAGACATCACTTGTTACTATGTTACCTTTGCTTCTTTTCACAATTACTTTTTGCCTGTTACTTTTGTAGACTAAAGTCAGGAATAAATCTCTTTTAACAGAAATTGCCACTGACCTCTTGTAAGCACACTATGAGCACTAACATAGGAATGACTATACATACCCCAAAAAACCCACCCCCACCCCCTCCCAGTTGCTGGGGTGAAAACACCATGCTCTAGTTCATTGTTTCATGCTATTTCCTTTCCATTGTCATACAACGATTCTTATTTGCCCAAACTCATCTTTTCATATTTCAAAGAATCTTGAAATGTTATCTCTACATTCAGAGTACCTAAACCTGTATTACTGCATCTTTACTGCAGAAAATATACATTAACAATACCTGTCCACGTTCTGTCTGTGTGTAAAAAAAGGCTGCTGACTTCTATTATATTCTTCACGTGCTGCAAGCCTAGCTTCTGACACCTGTAAAATTTGCATACATGGAAAGTTACAAAACTAACAGCTACTGCTGTGTGTGGTACATCAAATCTCAACATGAAAAAAGGCTGCATCAAAGGTCTCATGCTTTAGCTATTTAGCAAGGAAAAACAATTACATTTGTTGTTTCAGAAGATCAAGTATGTCTGCAGCACAGGGGCATGCTGGAAAACAACACAAGCCTCTCATTGTGAATTTAAACTATGCATTTCATTCTCCTATCACATGTAATCAGAGAAAAGCTCAAAGGGTGATTATGAGGAAGACAGAAAGAGCCATCCTTTCTATTAATGTGTGCCACAGTTGTGGTCCCCCTGAAGAACTATGATCTGATCCTGACAAACTGATGACAGTAGAAAAGTTGCCCAAGTCTTTTGTGTGAAATAATTTTTAAAGCATGACAGCTCCTTGTTACTATCTGCACCTGAGTCTTTAACACTTCAGTCTCTCACACTCTTCTCTGAGTCTTTTACCTTGCCCCCACAAAACATACTCATGGTTTCACAACAGAGTTTCAAAACATTTGGTCAAAACTTATAGAACTGTTTTGCTTAAAGGAGGAGACAGTAAAATTCAATACAAGAAAAGACAACATAATACAAGTGATTTTCAAAATGACTGACAAAGAGAAATTGCTGCAGATATTCTGAGACTACTGAGCATCATGCCAAGCCCCACCCTCTCAGTATTTTGTATACCCCACTATTGCTTGTATCCAGTAGATTTCCTCTATCTTAATTAGGGAAAACAAGGGCATCTTAGGATCAGAAGTACTCAATTTTGTTCAACATTGCAAAGCATTGGCAAACTTCCTCTATGTTTTGGCAATAGAATAACAAATGCCAGGTTTGCTCAAAATGTACACAGCTTTTCTTGAAAGCTATATTTGAAACATGTTCTCCTGACAGAAATAAGTGCTCAGCTGAATATCAACTGTTACACAAGGTTTAGAAAATAGCGCTTGACAGAGATTTCCACAATAAAATATACTTTTTAAATTGCTAGAGAAAAAAAATCGCCAATGTTTCATAAAACCACAGGATGACTTGGGGTGGAAGGGACATAAAGACCATCCCGTTCCAACCATCCTGCCATGGGTAGGGGCACCTCCCACTATACCAAGCCGCTCAAAACCCCACCCAGCTTGGCCTTGAACGCTTCCTGGGATGGGGCATCCACGGCTTTTCCTGGTCACTTTTCCAGTCACTTGCCACCCTCACAGCAAAGAATTTCTTCCTAATATCTCATCTAAATATATCCTCTGAATGCTCAAAGCCACCATCCCTTGTCCTTCCACCACATGCCCTTGCAAAAAGTTCCTCTCCGGATTTCGTGGAGCCCCCTTCAGGTATTGGGAGGCTGCTATCAGCTCTTCCCGAGCCTTCTCCGCGCCGAATAACCCAAATAAGCGAACAGCCCAAACGCTCCCAGCCTTCCCTCACAGGAGAGGCGCTCCAGACCTCTGATCACCTTCAAGCTCTGAGTCGTTAGCTTAGCCTTCAGCAGTGCTCTCTTACCTTCTCATCTTCCCACTGGAAAAAGTTACAATCCTTTCTATCCCTACAAGCCGAACAAGCATAGAATCTTCTTCCTTCCTCTTTTCCTTGGCTGGTCTTCACAAACAGAAGTGCAGGACCTAGGGACAAACGCGAGGATAGGATAACACAGGGAACAGCCGCAGCCCTGTTTCACTGCTCCGCTGCAAGAGCCGAGCTTCCAGAGCACGGCCTCCGCAAGGGCTGATGCAAACCAGCCCGCGCCGGGAGCCGAGCACAGGGACGCCCGAGAGGGGAGCCCCGGGCCCGGCTCACCGTGAGGGCAGCAGGGCGCGCCGGGCGCCGGCCCGAGCAGGGCGAGCGCCGCGGGCCCCGGCCGCTCCGGGCCCGCCGCCGCCATGGCACCGCCTCCGTCCCGACGGGCACCGCGCGGGCGGGTGGCGCCCCCCAGCGGAGCGGCGGCCCCGCGCAGAGCCCAGAGCAGGCCCGGAGCCGCGGTCGGCCCCACACACAGCGGCGCTCGTTGCTCGATAAACTGCTCGCACAGAAACCGTGGCCAGCTTATACAGGCGTTCCCTCCCTTCTTAACTGCACTATACCATGTTTGACATCTCAGGTTTATACGTTTCAGGTTGTTGAAGTTGCTGACACACTACATTAACATTCACATCCACTCAAAATTATATAAAATACAAGCATTTTATTATTTCTGAGTTCAACAATATTGCTTAGAATTACAAAATACAGCAATGTCTGAAATACTGAAAGTTTCATAAAAGCAGCAATCTTTCTCCCCTTCCCAGTCTTAAATGTCCAGAAAATTATTAAAATAAAAATATTTCCCACATTACATAAGTCACAGACCTAGAAACATGACTGTCAAGTCTTAAACCAGATAACTTAAACATAAATGCAAATGGCAATTGGCAGGTGAGCACAACATTATCCAGAGCACAAAAGTAATTCTCTGTGCTGTAGTATTCCAGGTTTTTTTCTTTTTTTTTTTTTTTTCCAGTCAAAAAAACCCCAAGAAACTATGTTTAGGTAGAAATTTAGAAGGCTTTGTGATGAACACATCAGTGCCTCTGTCATTAGCAGAAGAACCATCCTGGTGACAAGAGATGAACACATTTTTACACAAATGGCAAAACAAACCTGTAACAACACGGTGCAATTCAATTCCTTCATGGCGATGCATCTCCAGAGAAATATCACAGATCTCCACACATGTGCTTAAATATACAAGTGCCAAACACTACAGTGACATTTCAGCCTCTGAAACATACACTTAGTGTATTTTGTCACAGTAGAAACTGTGTATTTACTTGGGTTGAATTTTGCTTTAATTCAACTATTAAACTATTTTTGGTCCCTGCGTGCAAAAAAAGCCTACTTGGAAATTTTACCCCTTCTCCATTTCTTTAACTTGTATTTCAAGGACAGATTGATCTTTTTTTTTTTTAAGTGCATGACTTTTCAAGTAACTAGTCTACAAAAATCTATAACCAGTTCAAAATGCCAGGAAGAAATTCCAAGAAAAAGCATCTTCACAATCAAAGATAACATTCTAAACGTTTTTTTTAAAGGCCATATAAAAAGAAATTTATAGTGTATGGATTCTTACATTTATATTAAACAAAAAATTCCTATTGTACTCAAAATTAGTTTCTCAGCATATGCAAATTTTCTTCCCTTATCCAGAATATTATTCAGAATACATTAATCTAGCCTATAAAAATACAGTATGGACAAATTCTTTTCATTCCCTGACATAAGAATTCACAATTTTGACACAAAAATTGTAAACTTTTATTACATTCAAAATACATTTCTTAAGTCTTTAGAATTTAAGTTCTGAGGTGATGGCAGTCAGAGCTCTTGGTATACAGCAGAAGTACATTATTGCAGAGCCTTTACACAGAAGTAGCTTTCTAAAGTTAAGAGAAACTTACTCTTCCCACGTATTTTTGTTGCTACCAGGAGGAAAAGAAAGGCTTCCTGCTGTGAAAGGTCTGTGTGAAAGCATTACTCAGATGAACAATTCGGCCCTGACTTCCAGTGCTACTTCGCTCTACAATCACACGTGGCATCTGAACAAGCTGAATGGGACTCTTTTCATCCTTTAATGCCTGAGTAAGGTTTAGTATCTAAAAAGAGTAAAAGCAGGTGAGGTTAGGGTGCACAAATAAAACTGTGGCTATCAGGCTTATCATTTTAGATGCCACTCTTCAATCAATTCTGTAGAGGACTGTACTGCTAAATAAATTCATTCCAAAAGACAGCTATTGCAAGTAGAAATATTTTATTTGGTAACATGAATACATCCTACTGCTGTCTACCCTTCCATTCTTTTCCTAATTTCATGCAGAAAACCTTCAAATTTTCAGAAAATTCTAAGAGTATTTTATATTTAGTGCATCTCTTGAAAGCATTGCACCTTTAGTGAAAAAAATACCTATAAGAAAGCCATCAACATGATTTAACATAGGATGTACCAGCTGTTTAGCTACAACTTACTTTCATATCAGAAGATATGAAGCCATATAATTAGCTCCTACCAAACCCAGTGCTAAGACCCAAATTCAGCCCTGAGTCTGTTATCTTTCTTCCAAAACTTCAGTGCTCATGGACTGCCCTCATAACTTACTCCATGTTCAATGCTATCCTGCTGAAAACTGAGGCAAGTATTCAAGTTAGCTCTAGTGACACATTTGCATTATCCTTAATAGCAAGCCTTTTTCCCCATGCACAATGCCCCTTTCTTCCTTGTAAGGCTGATCCTCTGCTTCTTCTGCTCTTCCACGGCCACAGAACCCCGATAGTCTTTTACATTATTTCCTGCAATTTGGTTCTGCCAGCACCTCCACTTGACATTTACATTCTCAAAGTTCTAAGGCAACCCTTTGTAGATGTGTTACCCATTGCTTAGACTCTACATTCTTGAGAGAACTGTTTCTTTTGGGTTTGAAACCCTTCCCAAAATTTTCCTACACTTCACAGAATTAGGCTTCTAACTATGTTTGGTATATTAAATTTAAAGACCTTGACTCTTCCATGCAAGGTATGTTTCCCAACAGTTTCTTTTTCTAGATTCTTGATTTTCTAATTCTAAAATTCTCATTTTTAAGGATGTATTTGGATGCTTTGGATATACTGCAAATTCATCCCAACTGAATGAATCCCTTAGCATGTGAGCTAGATAGCCAAGTCTTCTATAATGCCCTCATAACATACCTTGGTTTTACACCAAAAGTTTAAAATCAGTGCTAAAAGGCATTGTCTGCCAAGGTAATTCCAATAGCATCCAAGGATTACTTGTTATATGCATTTCTTCCATGCCTGAAAACCTGACATTTCCCATAGTGAAACACACTCTTACGTAGTTAGAGAGAGGTAAACAAAACCCCAAAACTAAAACAAATATCTGCTAAAATCCACCTGAGGGACAGTGTGTGAAGAAAGGGTCCAGATGCAGCCTTTATAGTGGAAAACTAATTTTGACAACCTCAGCTATATCACTCTCAATTATATCAATCACGTTTTACCTCAAGTGTTTTGTGAAATAGTAGATCCTTCTTAATACATAAATTCCTCTATATATGAAGAAATAGATTTCCTTAGCCAATTGTCTCATCAGAAAAAAAGCTACTTAATACAGTTTAGGATGCATGAGCACTTCAAGAATCCACCTCCAGTAATTACACAAACTTCTCTGAAGAGTTATTTCAGAAACAACTCCTATAATTCAATTTAGTAAGTAAGGTTTGCTGTCTTTTAGCTACCACACAAAAGATGTTAACTGGGATTATGTTGGACTAAGCAGAGCTGCAGTTTCATGCAAGGTACATCTTGATATAGGAAATTCTACAGAGAAAACACTGAGTTAAGACACTCTATGAATTGTCTTAAAACTATCCACACTGAATTTGTGAACACAAGGACAATGTTTCAATAAATTCAGGGTAAATGGGACTACTAATTTGCCTGGCTCAATTGCCTTACACTTGCTGAAATCACTCTTTTATACCTACAATGAACTAAATTTATTCTTTGCTAAAGCTTTTTCTCCAGTACTTTACATAAGTCAAATTGTAAAATAGCAGGAAATGGAGAAACCCCCTCCTCACTTATTTAGTGTTAAAAAAAAAAAAAAAACCACAAAAAAACCCAGAAAACAAAACAAGCCCAGCACTTAAATATGACCAAATTTCTAAACTGAAAATGGCTGGACTGTTTTGAAGTATGGTTTCAACATTTGATAGGATGAAGAAATTTTATTACCTAATATTGTTTTTAATAATCAGGTCGACCCTCTAAAATAGTCACATTTATTTTAATAGCATCATGAAATCAGACATCAAATTTTCCTTCCAAATTTATGAATCTTTTTAATTTTTTAAATGCCTGATAAGAATATACAGTTATGTCCCCCCCATCACCCACAAAACCAATAAATCAGAATTAGCATAGAAGCATTTTCTGTAAAAATAAAAAAAAAAATCAGCATACACTTCCTGCTGTTTTATCTATCCACAAATAAAAACAAACTCTTGAAAGAAACATAGTCTTCTCAGATGAAAATACCTTCAAATGTCATGCATAGGAGTTAGTTTTTGTAGCTCTAAAGAAAGCAGCTGAGGAGTGATAACAAATTAAATACATAAATAAAAATGTAAAAAAGCAGTCTTACCTGCCCCCTCATAACAGACATCTGGTTTTCAAAAGTAGCCTTGTCAAATCCTCTGTCAGTCTTTATTTAGAAAACAAACAGTTTATAGTAAATAACACATTTATCTTTAGCTATATATTTAGCATGCAAATTCATCAATATCATAGTATGCATATTAATATTTACCCACACTATAATAATTTTTGAAAGCTTCAAATTCAATGCCAGTATGGATCACAAAAAGGGCAATTTATTGCATCAAGTTTACATATGTGAAAATGAAGATTGCTCCACATCATAAAAATAAAATACATCAGTGGATACCACTTGTGGGCATTGGTAAATACCAACAGGTGGTAGATAACAGGCTTAATATTATCACATATCACAGCACTCTTTCTCTCATGATGACTCCAGCAGAAAAATACTTCCTCCTTCAGATTTAACAATACTTTACTAACAAGCCCAGAGGCATTTTGAACACAAATGAGCTAAAGATGCAAATATAGCAAAAATGTGTTTCAGAATCTAGTTTTGACATTACACCTGCATTTTCATTTAAAGTTTAAAATTTCCAATTCTTTCAGTCCTTCATGGGATTACTTCACTTGAACATCTGGCACAAATGGTTACAAGATGTTTTAGAGAAGGACACTCTTTACATGTCAATAATGTAGACAGTTTCAGTATCTTTAAAGTGAGTTTGACTTTCAATATGATCAGGATTTCAGCAGCAGCTTAGCACAATATATGCATGTAAAATTAAGTATATGAAAGGTATGGAAGTACTTTAAGTTACGTTAAACATATGATTTCCTCACTGCTACACTTTAAGTGTATACACACCGCATCGGTATGTTAAATGCTGTTTTTACACAGATCTGTGTTGTAAGAGTAAACTAGCTTTAATTAATCATGTGAAACTTAGATATAGAATAATTAATTTATGTTTTCGGATTAGCTAATTACTATCAATTAACCACATTGGTGACAGTTTCCTTATAATTACATAAACCCTTTCTACCATGCCAATGTTAAAGGTAAAATAGCATAGTATCTTGGCATTCAGCAGTTAGATGGTTATTCCTTTCGTGAATGTAACTGTCCCATGACAAAGTATCAGCTACTTCAGTAATAGTCAGTTCAAAGAAGCATTTCATTCACCTTAAATAGCTCATAAAGGTCTTCACAAAGGTCCTGTACAAAGTTCATATCAGAAAGGCGAGGAAGAACCAGGTCTCTGGTCTCCTGAGAGAAAGGAACTTTTGCTTGAGGAAGCCAAGCCCAGTGAAAGGGATCTAGAAAAACAGTGCATTTAACGATAAACAAGCAAAAATGAAATTCTTAGTCCAGTACTATCTACTGCAAGTTCTCACCTTGGGTAAAACCCCTTTTTCCCAACATTGTTACCCCACACATTCCTTTTGGCTACAGTTACCAGAGCAGCTTTACAACTGCTAAGCCATTTTTTCCAACAGTGAAATATATTAAGCAATAAATATTTAATTAAAGCAATAAGTAAAAAAGTTATATAAATTAAACATGGTAAGCAACAGTTGAGGCCTCTCCCTAGCTTAGTAAGGGAGTTTCCTTTGGAGTAAAATAAAGCTGCAATCAAATAGAAATCTTTCAGGTATTTGACTCATATGGAAGAATTGACAAAGTTACTATTTTTAATATATTTTAAATTTTTAATGCCTTCTTCTGAGCATGCTGAGAGAAGAGCATCATAATTTTTCATGTAACTGCTATTAGACAATTTTCATCAAATTATACTGCACAAGCAATTAATGTGACCAGATATTAAACAAGACACCAAACTATTAATTGCAGGAGCTGAGAAAAGTCACTAGCAGCAGGCCACCCCCTAAACTTGCTCACAGTTGCCCACTGCCCCTTGAGTCTGACAGTCCAGCCAGTTTTCCACATAGTTCACACTCACAGTCTGTTCAGTTCATATCTCACGTTTCCCTACAAGAATACTATGACAGAGCATGTAGAAGTCCTTGCCAAAGTCAAAAAAAAAAAAAAAAATCAGTATTCACTGCCCTTCCCCCAGCCACTGAAGCAGACATCGTTAAAAGCTGCCTAGTTATCAAGCACAGTTTGTCCTTGGTAAATCCATGCTGGCTTCCCCATCACCACCTTGTTCTTCATGTGCCTCAACACAGCTTCCAGGATGACTCATTCCATAGTTTTCATGGAGACTGAAGCAACCTCTCACATTACTGGAGTCTCTCAAGAGGGATGAGGAAACCAGCCAGCTGCCACTGTTTCCACTGCATCCCATCCACTCCTTTGAACTTCTGCATGACCACCTTGCTCAAGTGCTCCCTTTCTTCTGCCTTGGGGATTCATTCCCAGGGGCTCTACTTCTGAGCTTTGAGATCCAAGAGACAGAGAGCAAATCTTACAATCAAAAACTGAGGCTAAGCCAGCCCTTTCTTGTTGCCCTCTATGTCCTCTTTACTCCAGCCAAGCTTCAACATTCCAAACTCCATTCTTGCACTTTTGGAAAAATACTCTATTTTTTCAGGGAAGTCTCTATATCCTTCCTTTTTTAAAAAAAATATATATACTTAAATTTTGCATCCCAATTCAGTCAGGATTTCCCTGTTCATCCCTCCCGGACCAACTTCATGCCTTTTGCAAATTCTGCTCTCTCACTTTGAGAAGGTTATCCTCAGTGACCCAGCAGCTCCAGTCATCAAAACCATGCTCTATGGGGTAAGAGACTGCAATTTGCAAAAATATTGCTACAAGTTTACTTTGACAAAACTATCACACACCTGTCCATCTGTAAAAGAATTCTAAAGGATCATGCAAGTTCATTCTTTTTGATGCTGAAGTAAAGATGGTATAAAATAAGCAATAATCGCTGTGTCTTTAGAACAGCTACAGAAGTGACTGTAGCCAAGAGATATATAGGACAGCATCTATGTAGCATCAAGACAGAGACTGCACAGAGCTCTGGGTGGAGTACTTAACCAGCCTTTTTGACAGCATAACTAGCCCACACCTAACTGCCACGATTACCTCACTGGATAATAGCCCACAGAAGTCACTGCAAGCCCTGTTGGGCACTTCCCTCCTAATGATAAGTAGTCAGAGATATGGTTAAAAACAACCTAATTTTAACAGGAATAGTATTTTCAAGCAGATGGAAAATTGACTAAGTAGTAACTTCTACAAAGTAAGCTAAAACTAAAAACAAGAAAAAACAACCTGCCTACTTCTCCACCTACAACAGTACCCTTCATTTTGAAATAGAAATTTGGCCAACAGAGGGACAACTTGCAAATCTTTGCAATCAAGTTATTTTCCACTATGTTTTTCAAGAAAATCCATGTGAGAAACATGCTACTAAATTCTTCCCATTTCACCAGTACATACACTACTATGTTTATGAGTGTCCATATATTAATATTGTTTAAAGGTAAAAAATGTGAACAGGAACTAAATCACATATATCATTGCAAAAATGGCATTTGTTGCTAACTTTCTGAAGAAGAGTACATTATTTAAAAATTCAATAGATAGCTACAGTGATGATTTCTTAGCTCCTTACTACAACAACACAAAGAAAAATTACTTCTTTGGAAGTTACACTCCCAAAAGGAAAATGATTGAAGAATGCAGTACTTACATGCCCTCCACTCATCAGGATGCTTAAAAGGAAATGCTAAACCGTTGTCAATTGCAGCAATTTTAATAGATTCTTTAGTTACAGTCCATTGGCTATCCTACAGAAAGAATATTCCAAAAGTAAGCGACACTCATATGCTTACACAAACAGCAAAACTCATTAAAAACACTAAATAACATACTTTGTAGCTCCACTGGTTAAATTCAACTTAAACAATATAAAGCAGTATCCAAATAAACTCCACCACACATAATTTCTTACTCTCCCACCATTAAAGAGAAGTGAGAAGCCCTTTCCCAAACACAAGATAAGCAGATCACAAAGGAGTGAAGAAATGTATCTGAGCAACAGTGGATTTTGTTACTATTATTATAGCCCAAGCTAGTACAGCAAAAATACAGAACAATAATTTCTAGCACTGTTCTACCTAGTCTAATCAAAACACCTTTTCCACTCGTTTTGCCTACAATAATTTGTAGTTACCATATTTCTTGACACCATGCACCAGGATTAAGGATATGCCCTTAATCTCCAGAAAGACCAAGTTACAAAACTAAACAATTTAAAGAATGTAAGTTTCAGAGTATGATTCTCTTACCTTATCTGACAGATCAAGTGCATCATCTTGTTTTTCGTACCTGACTAACCAGTTGTCGTTACCTCTGTCTTTAAACAGGAAAATGCATGTCACAACATGTAATTTATAAAAAAGTCATCATCTAGAGTGACATACAACAGTATTGTAAACTGACACTTCACCCATGGAGTTAGGCAAAACTGTTCAAAAAGGGTTTTTCCCACCACATGTGGTTTAATTTTACTGAAATGTACAGGCAACCAATTCAGTGGAAACACCAAATTTACCATGTGTTCCTTCTTTAGGTTCCCCAACTGGCTGAATATGCAGCAAAATATCAAGAAGGCAAAAAGAAACTATCTTCATACATTTTATGCAGAAAGACTGGTTGTGGTGTGCATTTTTCCTGAGGAAAACACTATCAGACCCAAATGACTTCATGCTTATTTTAATGCTGATGAGGAAATGGAGAAGGCCTCCAAAATTGTAGATAATGTGATCTTTGACTACATGGAGAAAACAGACTCTACGAAGATGGAGAAGGGGCAAAACTGAACAGACGGGCAAGAAATATAAAATGCCTGCAGACAAAATTGTGAGATTAAACACTCTGACAAGGTCTTTCAGACAGAGGATGACTGCATGGATTTGTAGGACCTTTATGGCCTTCAATCAATATAAGAAAAGCATATGAAATGCATTAAAAGCCATAAGCACCAGCTTTCAGGCAGCATTGCTTTCTGCCTCACAAAAATAGACAAATACCAAAAGATAGTAACAAATACCTGTATTTCTGATGACATAATCCAAGATAACCAATCTTTCAAACTGTGACTGAAATTCTTTCCTTGTGTTCTCAGGTAAAGGATCAGCTTCAAACTTCCTGAGCCAGTAGTCAGCTTCCTTATATCCTTCAACAAACAGCTGGAAGGAGCCAACCTGAAATATTAAGACACTGCATTTGGAAAATGCACATGGGTAGGTCACATAAGTAATCTCAACATTAACAGAAAAAATTCATTATATACTTTCAAAGTTCAGAGCACAGGAAGTATGACACTAAAAAAAAATTAAATAATAAATAAATTTATCTTTCATTTTTATATTCTTAAAAAAAGGTAAGAGTCAAATCATGTGAGGGTGGGTCTCTGGGGGTTCTAGTGACGGTCTTTTAAAAATATTTGCTTAAATCCTCAGTGAGTTTACCAGGAATAAAATCTAGCCAGGCAGCTCAGTGGAAATGAAGTTAGTATTACAAGAAATACATGAAACAGAGAGAAAGAAGTAACACCTGTTCTCTTTTTCGTTGGAAAACTTGTTTCAATAGTTCCGAGAACACTCACTAAAAATTACAAGAGAAACATCTTCCTCTCTGAAAAGCCTTAAAACATCACTGATAAGAACGGCAGCATTAACTACTTTCTTAAAGAAAGATGTTTTTTGCAAAAAATGGCTGAAATACATTTCCCAAGAGTCGAAGGAAGAACATGAGAGCTGGCATAGGCTCCATATATATGTGAAAGGCACTCAAGATTGAAATTTAGGAACTTCTATTTGAGAACTAAAATGCAGATAGATAAACACACAGCATGTGGAATAACCATGCTCATCCAAGCTTGCACAACCCATGTCACACGGATCTAAACTGCTGGGAACTGCCACAAGTGGATTACCCAACTGTACGTAACCTGTGTTTTAAAAGCTTAGGATTAGAACACTGTAATGATATTCTGGGGATACAGTAAGGCTCATTATGCAAGAAAGATGTGAGGTTTTTATTCAGTGTTGTCTTCACATAAGGAAAAAGAGAGGTAGGAAGAACACAACAGCAAGGTACTCAAAAGAATAAAAACAATAGAAGGCAAAAAAAAATTATATAAACTGCAGGGAAAAAACAGACTGACAATATCAAAACTTGAAACTGAAAGGATAGGTAGTAAGCAATCAATAGAGCAAAAGTGAGATATATAACAGTTAATATGTTACTACTCGAGCAGAAAAGTGGACTGTTAAATGAAACAAAAAGTGAAAAGATTAATAAAGTAGTTCAGAAGAAGGAATGATGTAAGAGTGGATACATGTTGCATGGAAACAGTCGTATCAAATTTCAGACAGTTTTCAACAAGCAGCAAGTTTTTTTTTTTTCTTCTATCATGGAAGTTACTTATAAATACCCCTTTTTAAAAAAAAGTTTTCTGTAAGAATCAGGAAGCACCGAATTACTTATTTTTGATCTTACCTTAGGAGGTAGTCCAATTCTATTAAATTTTTTAGCAACTTTTGGCACTTTCTCTAAAGCATATTTTTTTCCTCTTGACTTTGCACGATCTATTGCACTGTAATTAAAGGTCTCGCTGACAAGCCAGACAACCTTAAAATAAACAAAGTTAAACACAGCTCAGAATTCCTCATTATTTCAATTGGAAATTTACAGTTCATGTTATGTTCAGTTATAAAAAAGATATTTAAAAATAAGAAGCAAGCACTAGGCATTTTCAACAGATAAATTTTATATGAAAAGGTGAATGTTCTCTATTTTACATATCCCAAAGAAAAATGGGAATTTTATATGCTGATTTTTGCAATTTGAATCGCATCAAAACATGAGGCACAAAAGGTATTGGAAAATGCTAGAAAGTGGTTCCAAAGAGGAGATTCAATTCAGATCTCAAAATTATCCATTAAATCAAAAATCACAGTCACTTTTTCTACATCAAACCACTGTGCCTTTGTACTTGCTGTGGTTTATAAATGAGTTATAAATAACACATGATATACAAGGCTATCTATACAACCACAGTTCACAGTCTGACAAATATGTTGGCACTTTTTTTTTTAAATTCAGTATTTTATGTGTTTTAACCTTTACCTTAGTTTTAGGTACAACTCCAAGCCCCAGCTTCTCATCCACAAGATAGGCACCAGCTTCAGAGAGATATCCCTGATTTGGAACGAGGCAGCCTCTGCCAAAGCAGCAAGGACAACATATTTTGTGAAAATATTTGGTCCATTTTGGATTTAGATGTCCGTAAGGCTCTTCAGATTTTGGTTTGAACACACCAACAATTTTCTAAGGTAAATAATATAAAATTAAAATATGAGCACTTTGAGTTGCAAAATATTAAAATTAGTTTTAAAGTAGTTATTTGAAAATATTGGTTAAATCCTATCCAGTGTGTTTTACAGTTGTTCTTTTTAGATTATGAAACTAACAAAACCGAATTCCAAATAAATTTATCACTAAATGCTTCTTTAGGATAAGTACAAATTCAAAATAAGCTCTTCATAAGAGAAAATCCAAACCAACATTTACATTTTCAAAACATTCTGTCAAAATTCAAAAGGATTGCATTTTAAAATAGATCTTTAAGTTCTTAAAAAAGGTGGTTTTAAAAGTAGCTTTAAAAACAATTTTCAGCCCACCAACAACACACTGACCAGTTATTTCAGAGATGCAATGGCCCCAGGAAAATGACAAATATAGAGAACACTAAAAATCAACTGATTTATTTTCTTTTAAATCTACTTTCCTTATTACCCTGAGTTTGAATGGATCAAAATTACCATCAGACACCATTTACATTAGAGACACACAGTAAATCTTAAAATTAGTCAGAGCCCTGTGTCCAATTTTGGACACCATGCTTCAAGCAATCTGCTAACAAACTGGAGAAAGCTGAAAAAAAAAAGGAATAAGCATGAAATATGTGAATAATGAAGGACAGTAAGAACAGTGAATGCTTAAGCTAAGAGCACAAATGACAGGGTTAAAACCCTGCAGATAAGCTGCAAAAAAAGAAACCCTTTAGAAACTTAAATGCAGCTTGAGCCAGCCAGGTTCTGCAGTCTCCTAAACAGGGTGCAACTAACAAAAGGTTAGTTTAGACATTCCTCAGGAGTTATGTCAAAACAATTCTGCTCCACAGCATACGCATTAAATTGGCAATTTCTCAAGGTGCCTTCTGCACAGGCTTCTATATTTGCTAACCTCAGTCCACAGGGTTATTACCACATTAAAATATATAACCTTTCAATTGTCTGTGATAAACTGGAAACTTAATTAGTGCACAAAGTTCTCATACTGACTCTTCAGTAGCTGAAGTGGAATGCCTTAGAAATTCTGCATCTTCATTCTTTCTCACTGGACAATGGCAAGTAAATAAAATTATTTCTGATAAATACTTAAGGACAACTGTTTAAGAAACATTTTCACATATTAGTACTTCACTAAATCCATATGAAAAAAGTGAGTTTCTCAATAAGCTGAACACTACCTGTTGTTGCACCAACAGTCAAAGCTGATTCACACTCAGGTCATGAACATGGTTGCTGGCAGTCAGAAACCAGCAGTATTCTTCAGTAGCTGCTGATTCAGCTGCATTTGGAAGAGGATCTGACCAGCTGGTTTAGCTTCTAGAAATTTTTCAACCAATTTTTCCAAGACAATCTTACTTTGCCTAAGATTGTCCAAGACTAAGTAACTACTGAAAATTTAATTCATTCAATTTGTAAACAAATACACAGGACACCAGGCATTAGTAGTATTGGATGTCTCATCCATCTATTTTGATTAATTCCCACTAACTAAAGGAAAACTAATTTACAAAATACTATTATTTGCATTCATACTATAAAATTAGTGTCCTATCAACCGAGTCAAACAACAAATTGACAAGAATTCTCTTGGGTTTATATGCTGATATCAGTGATTCTAAGGTTGCATTCAAAACCTTGAATACAACTGCACAGACAAAATTCGACTTAGACCTATACAAATGCAATAAATATTCTATGCAATGTGAGAGGCCAGCATGCTTTTTGAATATTTAAATTTTTTGGTTGTTTTTTTATTTCTAAATCACAGCATTTGGAATACTACTTTAATCAAAATCCTAATGTTAGGTTTAGAATTCTTAAAAAGTTATTTAATTGTTTCCTATTGAATTACATGTAACTACCTGCTTAAAACAAAGCTAGCAGCTTTGCTTTTCTTGGAATCATTGTGGTGTATTTAGAAGTACATGCCAAACCTTTAATTATCTCTTCTGAATCACTCTCTGGCTAATACTTCCTAGTGCCCATTTAAAAAAGGAGCTTAGCTCATTCTGTTAGCAGCCTGGACTGTACTGTGCTATACAGTCAAACCTAGATATGGTTTTCAAGGTTTTGCTGAAGTTAGAACTTTTGCTGAACTTTGCAGAGCCACTGCTGTTGAGGACCAGAATAGAACAAAAAAGTTCAGTCTACAGAACAAGCTACCAAGGCCAGTCTTAATTTTGCCAGTCAAAATGCATTTATAGACTGACTCTATTAACACTAGCAATTAGTTAAAACTGACAGGAATATATTGCAGAACAATTTGTAACAGACACAATGTCTTTTATTTATTGCTTACACAATGAACAACAAACACAGACATATTCAAGCCTTCTGTAATAGTGCTGCTTAAGTACTGAACTCCATTTCAGTATGCAACCATATAACTTTAGCCAAAAAATGCAAAAAGCTAATTTTAATTATGCAATTTGAAGTTTAACTTTCTGATAGAACCAAATAAGCATATAAGGTGACCTAATGGAAACAGCTTATTTTATCTGTAATTTGGTATTCATTTTGGGCACTTCAGAAGGTGACCAGTAAAAAGGCTTAGCACATCTTTAATGAGCTCCTTCCCAGAATAAGAAAGATTACTCAAGAGGAATAGGAGAGAGCAAGTGACAGAACCGGTCTGAAGTGGAATGATGCAATACTCAAACAGGATCTGAAATCCATTCTACACATGCAAGCTGCACTATTGACAAAATGAAGTTTTATCAGACCTTTAATATGGATAGCAAACATAGATAAGCTCTAGAACAAAAGCAAAGAATAAAGGCAAAATTTAAAGTCTGCTAAGCACTCAGTATCATTATTCTCACAGTCCCATACCCCAAATACTTTCATATTTTGCAATTAATTTTTTTCTGAACCATATAAAATAAACAAACAGTCTTCTCTCAATCTTTGTTTCTCCTCAATACTTCTATTCAAATGAATCACCTGCATAAGGGAGGAAGGGAAGTCACTACTGGAAACTTAATTAGGAACAAAAACAACACAGCAGAAGAAAAGTAAAACCAAAAATAAAATCATCACACAAGAAACAAGGAATAATATGGCCCATCCAAAATACTATGGTTATGTTTATACTAAAATGATGCACAAATACTCTCTCACCATTGCCAGGGCTCAGTGAGTACCTCAGGTATTTGCTAGTGACCAAAACCCAGCAAAATCAACCTAAATAAGCTTCAGACAAAACAGATTTATACATATGGTATGATTTGCTTTCCCTAGTGATTTGTCTACTAACTTTCTAAGAATAAAAAAATCTTGATTGCACAGCATTAAGAAAAGCTCAAAGAACTTAAACAGTTGTAAAGCATTTTTAGCTTGACACTCTAGAATATTGTTTAGATACATCATGCACAGAAATTTTGAAAAACTATTGATTCAAACCAGTATTTGTCTACTTACTTTTTTTTTTCCTATTGCATATTAAAAAAGACATAAACCTACTTCAAAATACTACTCTAAAGAGCATAAAGTTTGAATATGTGTATACAAGCGCACAACCAGAAAATCTACAAAGATCTAAGCTACTATAAAAGAGAGTGATCTGAAGCTGGAACTCTGAAGAAGTTTTTCTATTTACAGCATTGCATGTCATAGCAAGAATCCCACAAAGCCATTACAGAAAGATTTGTTTTCCTTCAGGTTTCAAAAAGAGAGAGAGACCCTCCTTTTTATTTTCTCCAACAGAATGAAGGGGATCATTACTAATAAATGTTCCTGGAACACAAGCATATGAACTGCAGTTCTCAGAAGATTTTGAAGGGGTGGTTCTGCCACTGTCCATAAAAATAAAATCATAAATTGACATATTTATTTATATTAATGTCAGGTAACTTCACTAAAAAAAACAAACAAAACCACTTATTCAATAAAGTGTAAAAACTATCACCAGAAAATTGCCAATAAAACAAACTAAACAACTATGAAAATTAACTGGCAAAACCGGAATATGTTTTCTAATGACCAATAATATAACTAAAACCTAAACAAAAGCCATGCCACCTTCTAAATGAAAGGGAAATTACTGTCATGGGAATGACAAAAATCTTGAACATGCCCTGAACACCTAGGCATTCAGTGTTCCATTTCCAGCACAACTGGGATCTTCAGGATTGATGAACACCTACATCTATCTAACTGATTGAGCTTAAAATAAAATCATATGTGACAAATTAACAAAAATTGAGCAGTTGGAAGTCTTATTTTGTGAAACAGGTCAGTAGCAAAGTATTCCTAATTTAAAGAAAGCAATGAGAAAGTATGTCTGAGCCATCATTTCCTCTTACTAAATAATGCTCACCACATGTTACTTTTCAAGAGAGAGATTCAGGTAACTATTTCTTCTGTCTCAAAGTAACCTTAGGACACCTCACTGACGATCACTATTCAAGGTACCATTTACCAAGTAGAGAAGGGAAAGCCAAATCTTGCACAGGGGAAACCAAATCTTGCAGCTAAGATTCAGCAGACAGATACAAGCTGAAAGGCAGATTTGATGATATCACTCTTCTTGCCCATGTACCAACCATATATGAGAAAGGAGACATGACCTAAATAAAGGGCCAGCTAACAAGAAAAGAGAGAAAACTATAAGAGGCTTAGCTAAAGAAACTTAGACCACAATGAAATCAGGAGCTCAGTTGGGCAAAAATCAGTTAAAACATAAAGAGAACAAGATTCTGGAGAAGAGATTCCTGAATTGCTTTCAGATGTTAGAGGCCCTTTTTTTCTCTCAGTTTTTCTTTAGTGCAGATCATTAAAAATGTGATAAAGCTGCGGCAGAAATAATAGTTATTTTTCCTTAGCTTATGCAGCAAGATATAATTAGAAATCTAAGTATTACTTGCATTAACTTTTCCAAAATAAATTTTGGCATACAATAAATTATTAAATAACTTGTTTAAATTAATTTGCATCTAGATAGAATTTTTGAATTTCCATTTTCAGCTTGCTGCTGATGGTGTGTCTGACTTTGCAGTAACATGCTCACCCCTTTTGGATCCTTAGCAAAGTAACTCCCGCTGGATCCTTGAGAGATTCTTTCTGGAAAAACTCCACACTCTATAGCTTGCTCTGTCCTCAGAACAATTTCTGCAAATTCTGGATCATCTAAAAATGTATTCATATCTGCAGTATGTCCTGTATGGCCTGAAAAACAAGAAAACAACCAGTCTTAAGTGCAACTTGTACTACGAATTAAGCATAAGCAAGCACACTGATAAGTTAACAGCCTTCCCTGCTGACACCCATCCAACAGCAGGCTGAAAAATCTGGTCCATTCAATCAGTGCAAGTTTTTCCACTGATTTAGCCATGTCTAATCAACTTCTGCTTTCAAGTAAATCAGCCAAATCTGCAACAACAAATTTGAGACTGCCACAGATTAGTGTTTAACATTTTCAAGGATTTCTCTTTTTAATATAGATTTATTAAACAAATCTAAGGAAAAAAAAAAGTTCAGTCACAACAGTAAAAAAGGCATGAAAGATTTTACATATTATTTTTGTGTCCTGCCCATGATGCAGTATTAGAATAGTATTGTACCATTCATTTAAGAGCTGGGCTAACATGTTTATTATCGGCTAAAATGTAAGGAAGTTAATCCACTGAATAATCTGCTACATGTAGCACTCACAAGTGGCACCAAGACAGCAGTGACTCCTGCACTCCAGCACCATTCCAGCCTTAGAACACTGTAAGCAACTTGTAACATTTCTTTGCCTGCAGACCAGAAGTCAGGTCTGTGCAGACATTTGTGTAAACTCTAAAACTCCATGCAAACATTTAGAAAGACAAGTAAAAAGGAAGATGCCAGAATACTACTGACTTTTCAATTTTTAAATATTTCTTCACAAGTTTTGATACTGTAGATTATTACACCTTCTTTTAAGGCTAGGATTGTTTCACGTGTTCACCAAGTGCATTCTAAAGGGCCTGTGCATTAGGGCTCATTTCTCCATTAACAAACAGTTACATTATTCTAAACTAAACATTTACAGATAAAGTTGCTTTGTTCCCATTTCAGCAATTGAAGAAATTTAATATACACCCTTCTGGAATGACAACCAACACAGAATCCATTCAAAAAAGATACACCTTTGTGGAGAGTAAAATAAAAAGAAAAGGAAAAAAAAAAAGAACTTTTTTTTTTGTAGCTCAGGACAGTTTTCAAAGCATTTTAGAACATTAGCACTTGCTTGCATGTACCACTTAAAATAGTAACATGGACTCCAAACAAAAACAGTCAAAAAGCATGAAAAATAGGAAAATCTTAGTGTAAGTTTTCAACAAGGAACAGAAACCTTAAAGCTAATAGATCATTCTTAAGAATCAACAGCTACAGCCCATTAGATCAGAATCTGTTTTAATTATTTGGCCAACACTGCTGTGATAAACTACACTTTAAGACTTTAGAGTAGGACAACAAGAGGGAGGGAAGAGGTTCAAAGGTTTTCCTGTCACAAAGTACTTAAATGCGTTCGGGAAATAAGCCATACTTATTTTTATGGAAAAAGTCATTTTAAATCACTGGTTCTTATTTCACAGTCAAGCCTCAACTATCTCCACACATCTACATCATCTCACACAGCTGAGCTCCAGCTAGTACATATTTGTCAGTGAAAGCAAAATCAGGGCTGTGCATTATACTGTTACCAAATGAAGTGCAACATCCGTGCTAAGTCATTCTGCACAGTTACCTTCCAGATGAAGAAAACCTACAAATGAACTTTGTATCACATGGATTGCAGTTGACTCTGTGGAAGACTCAGAGGTCAGTTTTTCACTTCTGTGCATTTATTCTAGAATCTAGAACCACTAAGTAGTCTCACTGTCTGAGGAAATTCTTCAACCATGTCTTTTCTAACATAAAAGATAACGTCAGAAAAAATAAATTAAAACCAAAAAAAAAAAAAAAAACCACGACACTGCATGCTGAAAGAAGTAAAGATAAATAATTCTTGAAATTCATTATTTGCTCAGTATCGTTACTGTGCTGCTAGGAAGCACATTACAACAGAGATGTGGCTGCGCAAAAACATTTAGGCTGACAAGAAAACTAGCACTTTTAAGGAGTTTATCAACTCTCTCCATATGAAAATAAGCCATATTAATTGAAGATAGTATTTGCTGAATGTGGCAGGGTTTGGAGGTTTTTTTGAGTTAGTTTCTTTTGTAAAAATTATTTTAATCAAGTTTTCCACCGAGAAAGCATGTTATGTCACAACTTATTCCCAGTACAGTCTCTAGACTTACAATTATAACTAATAAAGGCTTCTCTTGCAATTACTCTTGAAAATTACTCTTCTCATTAAACTCCCACTAAGGAGACAGGGCTCACGCACACAGTCAAACTAACAAGCTTGAGAACTTTTTTCACATTAATTTGGACAAGGCCCAAGTTTGTGAAGCCTCTGTATTGGAATTATAAAGTCTTGCCAAAGAAGATACAAATGCTATCATCCATGTATGCACCTCAACCTGTTCTTCCATCAGGTTACCATGACATGATCTAAGCTAAACTAATACACTTTGCAAGAGTAACAGGTATGAACTCCTTCAGCATCAAGCTAGATTTATACGTGCTAAACATTAACATGATTAAAGGTAGGCACTTTAACCAATTCCATCTTCTCCTTTTCAGACCCTAACTCCATTAAGGAAACACTCTGTGTTTCAATAACATTCATGAATAACATCTGGTGCATGTTGGTTCCACCTGACACGTGAAACAATCCTGCACCTTCAAGGGTTACACACACAGAAAAGGTAAGGACAAGGAAACAAAGGACGAGATGCTGTAATCAATATCAGTTCTGAGATTTTCTTAGACACTTTTGGGGCAGATTCCAGGTAGCACTCTACATTCACCACCCTAATTGCTTCAGTGGTGCAAGACCCATGGCTCCAGCCTCCACTCTGAAGCATCAACTTCTTTTTAAAGTTTCCAGAAATACTTTACTAGAAGCACTATTTCTTTAGCAGATCTTAAGTCTTGTAGGAAAAAAGAAAACTCTAACATTTAATGGCATGTTTACATTACAGGTATGGACTACACTTGAGACCAGTGTTTAAAAGACAAGATTTTTCTGTCTTTACGGCCAAACAAGTACAAGTTCTCTGTAGTTGCTAAAAGAGAATTATTAGCACAACTTATTTTGTTAAACTTGACTGGGGGGGGGGGGGATGTTTCAATTTTTTTCAAGTACTCTGTTGTTGCAAAAGAATCAGTGTTGCCAATCTCTGGCAAGAAATCCTACAGTGTAATTACAACAGCAAAAACAAAGAAATGATAGAACTCCACATACTTCTGTCAGCAAACCCATCCTAGATGCAAACTTTTACAGAAACTAGCACAAAACCAGAAAGCTTCAAAGTCTAAAGAAAAGAAAGTAATTAATAAACCACGTAATTCATCACTTTTCCAATATATTTAGAATTAGGTAATAGGCACCCTTACATCTGTTTTCAAATTAGTAATTAAGTTCTTGCATTTTTGGACTTTCACATTCTATTTCTCTCTTTAAGAACTGATTTGAAAATACAAAGAGAGGATACATTTTTATGAAAACCAAAAGTATGACAGTAGAGCCCACATCTAAAACTCTTCAAGCATGTGATGGTTACAAATTGAGCATATGAGTAAAACAAAGAACAAACGCAGACTGACTTGTTTTTTTAAGACGAAACGATGGGGGTCACAAAAAAAGTAGTCAGTGGGAAATGCAAATCAAACTGAAAACTTGACACTTCTCCAAGTGTTCGGGAAGTAGCAGCCAGTCCCATCACAAAACAGTCTTTAAAACAGGCAAAGCCACAAGTTTCAAACAACACGACAGAAACAAACAAGGCCCAACAAAGCAGCAGAGAAGCAGGGGAGAAGTGACAGCGGAGACACTCATGAAGATGTAAACGAGTCCGTGCAGCCCTGCACATAGGGACAACGCAGTGCAATTTCTACCCGTTTGCAGCATCTTCACTATCAGTCAGCGAGCCCATACATCTAGAGAGGTCAACACACCTCTGCCCCTCACCGATGCTGTGCCGTCGGACACGGCACAGCGAGCACACCTCAGTCCCGCAGGTATTTTTGCAGCCTGGCTGGGAGGACAGAGCGAGGCAGGGGCTGCCTGAGCCCCCAGACCCGCAGCCGCCCCCCCCAGGCGCTGCCGCCCCCCGCGCGTCCCCGGGCCGGGCCGGGCCGTACCTGCGGCGGCGCGGCGCTCCTTGGCCCAGGCGGCGCCCGCCCGCCGCCCGCGGCGGCTCCCCGACGCCCGCAGGAGAGGCTCGTCCTCCCCATCCCCTTCGGGCCCCGACTCCTCCGAGTCCTCCGAGTCCTCCACCTCCTCAAGCCCCGGCTCCCCGCACTGCCGCACGGCCCCGCCGGGGGCGGCTCTCGCACTCTGCGGCCCCCGCCGGGGCGGCTCCGCCTGAGGAGGCGACGGCGGCTCCGCGAGGAGCAGCAGCCGCTCGTCGGGCTCCTCCGCGCCCGGCTCCGCCATGGGCGGCCGGGGCCGGGGCCGAGCGCGGCGGGAGGAGGCGGCGGCGGCGCGGCCGGGCGGGCTCGGGGCGCTCCCGCCGCTCCGGCTCCGGCGGCGCCGCCCCGCGCGTGCGCGCGCCCGCCCCGCCACCTGCCTTAAAGGGGCCGCGGCTGCGCCGCCAGCGGGGGCTGCTCCGGGCCGGAGACCGGCCAGGAGCCCGGACAGCGGCTTTCGGCGCCGGACGTCCCTGAAACATCCCTGAAACATCCCTGAAACATCCCTGAAACATCCCTGAAACATCCCTGCAACTCGCCTCAGCTCTACACCTGGAACACGCTTGCCTCCTGGCCACCACTTGCCATAGCTAACTGCTCTCCCTCCCCAAACTTTGCACAACATTGTTCTATACCATCATCACGGTAACTTCCAAAACGAAGCCTAAAAACAGCATAAGAGAAAACAGTATGAATACATTGCCATTATTTCCATGTTCCCCCACTATCCATGCGTTATTAACTGAAGAAAGCTAAAACTTTATACAAACGTATACAATAATATAACATATACAACTATAAGCCCTGCATCGGATTTCAGCCTGGACGCATTCTCCCAATCCTGTCTATTGAAGAGGGGTTTTCCTCAAGTTTTGGTGAAATATGGGAGAAAGATACATGCATTAAATACTTGCATAGAATTGAGATTGTGGGTTATACGGGGAGCAAATCAGTTCTCAGCTAAAATTAGTAATTGTATATATTTATTATTCATTATTCTCACAGTTAAGAGCGTGGTATAAGAATTTAACATGCGCATAATCTGGATTACAGGGAAAAATCACATTTCTTATTTACTGACAAAATATAACCTTACTGAAATGCTAGACTTGTGTTTGTTTTGTCTAGGGTTGCCTGCCAGCCAGTGGACTTTGGAGTCAAGCTGAGTGTCATTTACCTGTGTAACTATTAATATCTGTAATATTTGATAAAATCTGTTCACACTTGCATTTCTGTTCCTCTTCCTTTCTCTTAAAGGTGAACTCAGTCAGCTGTGACTCCAGATGAATAGCCATTTGTTGCCTAGTAAACACAAATATGAAGGTTACAGCAACTGGATGTAATTTTCCATACAGAAAATTAAACAGATGTTAATTTCTGTGTGAAGCAAACAAAAAGATCAAACTAAAAGGCAGAAGTCTGACTTTTTCCCCAGCATACTGTTCAGTAAGACTGCACCTCCCTTTAGCTACAATGAGTTGCATCTGTTTCAATAATGTTCCATTGAACAGTCAATTCACTAGCTTCTAAAAAGATTGAGAGTTAATGCTTTTGAAAAAAATAAAAACTCGTTAGTTATTTCATAGAAAGACCCGGGTTGGAAGGAAATTTAATGATTTTCCTTAAAGACCTTAAAGATATTTGCAACTCCCCTGCTATGGACAAAGCTACCTTCCACTAAACCAAGTTGCTCAGACCTCCACTGAACCTGCCTTATACACTCGCAGAGATGGGCATTCACAACTTCTGTGAGCACTCTGTTCAAAAGCCCTTATTTTTTTCTGGTTTATGCATTCATCTACACATACTACTGTATTTTTAAATGCAGTTAACTGGTAATTTTCATCTTCTGCTTCAATAAGAATTCTGCAACTTGCTCACAGGTCTTGATCTAACAAAGCCTTTACATTGCCTCACTCTTCAGTAGCTCAGAGTTCAAACACCACGAGAACTCATAATTAAAAAAAATACACACTACCATCATAGTAATTAACAAACCATTAATTTTAATTCCAAATAGCTAATACTTTTCAATTAGCCACCTGGATTAAAATTCCTAAGAATTACATCATGTAAATAAGCTGGGTCATTTTCCTCATGCTAAAGCTTTTGTCCCTATCTTTCTAACCAACAGATAAAACTTTGTCATCCGCTCATGTGTATTTGAGCACTTTGTCGAAACACTGGAGCGGAAGAAAAAGAAGGAAAAAAAGGGATTCCCGCTCAATGTGCGCTTATCGCTTCAGGTGAGCGCCCTCTCGTGGCACAGGCGCGGAGGAGCAGCTACTCCAGCAGCGCCGGGGACTGCGGGCGCAGCGAACGGGGAGAGTTCGGCTTGTGGAGCTCTCTTCTCAAAGGGCTATGAAACTGTGTTATTTATAGTATGAGACAACTATGTTAACTACAGTATGAGCCAACAATTCAAACAGGTGGCTAAGATTTCTCTGTCAAAAGGCTCAAAATATCCTAATCAGGCTAACTAAACTTACAGAAGCGGGACGGTCGCTACGTACACTTCACACGCCAATTAGCCGTCTGAGTTTAAAACTGTAAAACAGAAGAATCAGGTAAGATTTCATGAACAGATTCAGTCGACCAGATACAGGCTGGTTATAATTAAACATTGAAACAGACACACTACATACTTAACGCGCCTCTTAAACTTTTTTGCGCTCCCTACTACTTATTTCAAGGAGGCAAATGGGAACCTGCCGGACCCCGTGGCCGCCGGGGGGCAAAGCACAGCGACGGCGGCCGGCTGCCCGTGCTCCAGGGAAGCTTCCAGCTGCTGAGGCCTTTCTGGCAGCTCCTAGCAAAGGTGCAAAGCCTGGCCTGCGAATCTCCTGCTGGTGTTGTGTTAAAAAAAAAAAAAAAAAAAAAAAAATTAGGTCTCGCTGGGTAACATGTCTTTGTCCTTGAGATGCAGTTTTGGGTTACACCCGCAGCCCTAGCAGGCTGCTGCTATTCCCTGAGGATCGTCCCACAAGCACCCGTGCCCCCAGACACGTCCCGAGGAGCAGAGAACGCCCTGGCCCTGGCGGAGCAGCGGGGAGGTACGTGGCTGTTCTCAGCGGCCTAATGCTAAACTCCGCGGGGTAGGGAAAACCAGCCCACCAACGGGCCCTTCCCAGCCCAGCGGTCTGGATTTCGGCGAGCTGCCTCTCACAGCGGGACACCGCCTGTGACAGACTCAAGCTCGGCCCCGCACCTGCACCGGGGGCGGCCCCGCACCTGCACCGGGGGCGGCCCCGCACCTGCACCGGGGGCGGCCCCGCACCTGCACCGGGGGCGGCCCAGCACCTGCACCGGGGGCGGCCCAGCCCGGCCCCGCCCAGCGGCCGGGCAGGGCCGGGCATGGCCGGGCGGGGGCGGCCCCGCGGAGCGCTGCCCGCGGAGTGGATCTGGCGGCGGGGCGGGGCCCTGGAGCTCCACAACGCGGCCTGCGCCGCACCGCCCCCGCCCACCCCTTCCCGGCGGGAAGTGCCCGGCTCGTACAGGCCCGCTCGGCGCGGAGAGAGAGCGGCGGCGGCGCCGGGAGCGCCGCGGCCATGAACGCGGAGAACCAGGGCTGCAGCGAGCGGCTGGTGACGGCGGCCTATGTGCGCCAGGGGGCGCAGGGCCGCCGCGCGCACGAGCTGCGCCTGCGGGCGCTGCTGGAGCAGGTAATGGGGCCGCCGCCCCCCGCCCTGCGCACCGGAGCCGAGCGGGCACCGCCGCCCCGGGCAGCACCGAGCAGCCCGGTCTCTGCCACCACCGTCTGCCGTGGGGCAGAGCTGCCCTCCCTCGACTTCTGCCCTCCGCGCACCGACGTTCGAGAGGGCAGAGCGGCCCCAAACCGCCCGCCGGCCCTCCGAGCAACCGGGTCGGGCGGGGGAGCCCCACCCCCCCCTTCCCTCCCGACCGGGCTGGGTCGCGCCGGCCCCGCGCAGCCCCGTGAGCGCGCAGGCCGGCCGGGCTCACGGACCCTGCCCTTTGGCACGGCGGCACTGCCCTGTCCGGCCGGGCTCAGGGACTCTGCCCTCTGGCACGGCGGCACTGCCCTGTCCGGCCGGGCTCACGGGCTCTGCCCTCTGGCACGACGGCACTGCCCTGTCCGGCCGGGCTCAGGGACTCTGCCCTTTGGCACGGCGACACTGCCCTGTCCGGCCGGGCTCACGGGCCCTGCCCTCTGGCACGACGGCACTGCCCTGTCCGGCCGGGCTCACGGGCCCTGCCCTCTGGCACGGCACCACCGGAGAGCGCCGCGGCCGGCACGGCAGGGGCCTGCCGGAACCCCAGAGTGAAAGGCCGCGTTTGGCAGGAAGAGCAAATTACTTCCCTGGGTTTTGCCGAGAAAGGCCCAGCGAACAGTTAAATAAATGTTTAAAAACAGTGAGATACTAGCACATTGTTGCATGAGGTAAAAAGCGATACCTGTAGGGTGCCAAAACAATGTATTTCATTGCCTCCAGCATATCAAAATCATTGTCAATGAATTAGCAAATGTTTCAGTTCTTGAGCATCCTCAGTCATGTCATCTACTGTTAGTTAAGTTCCAACTTAACTTTGATACCGCACTTGATAAACTAATTAGATTTACTGAATTGCCTGTTTTGTTACTGGGGCATGTGAAAAAGCCTCTGGACCTATAAAAAAATCTTCATGGTTTTATGGGTCCCTACTTTGAGAATCTTGTCTGCAGTTTGCAAAGATGGGTGCAGTTGTTAATTCAGTAAAGAGCGCAAGAAGGAGCATTTTTTCTGGTTGCAGGTTTTGACATATTTTGGAAATTGTTTCCTTCCCTATTAGATAATAACTGGAAAGGAAAATATGTAGATAGGAAGACGTATTACATTAAAACTATATTTCCCTTCTGCTCATGTTTTTGGTTCTCTAATATCTGAATATCTTCCCTTTTGTGCAGTTTTTGCTGTTGAGTTCTTGTAGTTATACATCATGTCTAGAGAATACATCAGATAATCTGTAGTCTTTTTAGGGAGTAATTAGCATGTATGCCCTGCAGTGGTTTTGTGTGTACCATAGAGAACACTTGAAGGTAAAAGATATCCTGATTGTTTTAATGTTGGGATCTGCTAATGTAATTGTATTTAACACGTGGAAAAATCATTATTTAACTTTTCTCTGAATACAGCTTCATAACATTAGATAGTATAAAAGGGAGTAATGAAAATACAAACTGCTGCTTAGCATGAGAAAAAAGGGTAGCAATAATCAAACAAGTTGCATGAAGTTTTGTTCATTTTTCATTTGCAAATTTCATATTTATATTATTACTATTATTAAGGGGAAATGTCCTGAAGATGGATGGGATGAAAGCACCATTGAATTGTTTCTTCATGAACTTGCTATAATGGATAGCAATAACTTCCTGGGCAACTGTGGTGTTGGTGAGAGGGAAGGAAGAGTGGTGTCAGGCCTTGTTGCCCGAAGGCATTACAGGTACAAATTATTGACTGTTTTGAATTATTCAGGTTTATTATTAATGCTTTCCAATGGCATATTTTATTGTGGTTTTGTTTATCTAAGACCTTGATAGCATTTGAGAAAAATAATATAGTGTGATAATTGAATTGATGCAGCTTTCTATATTAAATTTTCATTAATAACTCTATAGAAAGTCTTGAATGAAGCAAAAATGTTTTGTCAGGATTATGTCCTGTAGAAACTGAAGTTGTTGAGTTGTCCTTTACAAGGGAAGCAGAGATCTTACTGTTTTAAAATAATCTATGCATTACATGCCTTTTATAACAAGGTGCAGCTTTTCATCTGTATATTATTAAAAACTGCTGTACATTGTAGTTGACCATTATTGAACGTTGACAGTGAACAGCTATTTGTATTTTTTTATATTTGTTAATAGCTTTATAATGTGATTAGTTGATAAGCAGATGAAACCCCAGTCCATCTATAATAGATTTTATATGAAGTAAGGAGATCTCTAAAGACAAAAAGTGCAATTATTAGCTTGTAGCCCTTCAGAGACTTAATGGGTACGTTGGATACTATAATTTTAGAGGCTCTGCATTCATTTCCTTATGAATGTACTTTTTTGTATGTGTGTTGAATGCTGTGCTGAGTACCTTGCTGTGATGTTTTATCCAACAGGAGTGAAACAAAGTGAAAGTTCCAGGATGTTTCTCTTTGAAAGATAAACACAAAAATATATTAGAGGCCAGAAATTTAGTAAGCTTGGTAAGCATATGGAGGTTGAGTTACTTAGGCTTGATGGGTATCATAAGCCCTACAGTACCATGATAAATTCATGTTGAAATCCAGTGGTACATTAGTTTGGCTTTTTTAGTTTTGTGTACAGCTCTCTAGACTAGGATATGATGGTAGGGGAGGATATCTGGGGAAGTTCTGCTTTTGGACAGTGCTGGAGAAAGCGTGCCTGGCTCCTGGCCAGAGGGAGCCTGGCCTGGTGTTCACTACTGTTGTTCCAGTGCAGCTCTGTCACCTGGCATCTCGCTTCTCCTGTGAGCGTCAGCAATAGCAAGGTGTCCTCCCTCCACTTACTTCTGCAATAAGTTTTACAGGTGCCTTTGGGAGTGATGGAGGTAGAGTGAGATGGTTTTCAAGCTGTCTCTCCTTTCAGGTTAATAAAGGGCAGTCTTAGGGAGGGTTACTTCTCAGGAAGCAGTACAGAAGTGCACAAAACAAAAAGTACTGACATGAGACAGCTATTAAGAACATAGCAGGAATGAGGGAAGAAAGTATTTTAGGTGGAGTGAGTATTATACGTAAATTTCAATTAATTATCAAGTGTTTGTTGATTTCAACTTAGCACTTGAAACAGGAAAATAAATTTAAGCTGTAAAACCATGCTCCAAGAAGTTCTGAATATCATATACTCATTGGGCTGCATTTTATTCTGTTGCCAAGACAAAAAAAGGAATTAAAGCCATAAGAAGGTGTATACTGTTACTAGCTTACTTGAGCAGCTGCTGCATTTCAGCCATGGGTAAATTCATTCTGTAAGCTTGTATTCTATAAATTACTTCAGGATCCTCCACTACTGAACTAAATAATGTTCAATATTTACAAACACAGTTTATAACCATAATTTATAAACAGAATTCAGAGAGACATAGCATTTCATGATAGATAACACTGAATAGCAAAATGATAGATGAAGTGAAGATGTGTAAGATGGACAAAGCAATACATATATCCATGTATATCACTTTGTATATATTATTTCCTTGCCTTATGGAGATGAAGCATTTGTCAAAGGAGTATCTATAATACCACTATGCCTATGCTGCTCTACACTATAGACAACTAATTTTTGTTTTCCTTGGTTGTGTGTCTGAACATGTCAGCATTTATAATGCTATTTTGACAAACATCAAGAAGTGCTGAGGTGTTAAAAGGAAACTTAAAGAGAAAAGGAAAAAAAAAGATACTTAAAATGAAACCTGCCAGAGGCTAAAGGTGTTGCTGCTGTGGGTCTTCTCAAAGTTTTTACTTGCATGCAGGAACATTGTTAATCTACTGTTTAAAAAAACCCAAAGTTTCATACAAATATGTGTCGTTTGTTAAAATGGAATTGATTGTGGCAGGTATTGAAGTTGCATTGCAACAATTGTTTATCAAGTTAAATTCTCTTCAGTCAGCAAGATTTATGGTCTGCAGCGTGGAACTCTTCATGTGTGTTTTCAACTTCTTTTGTTTAGGTTGATCCATGGAATTGGAAGGTCAGGTGATATTTCTGCAGTACAGCCGAAAGCTGCAGGTTCAAGCCTTTTGAACAAACTTACTAATTCAGTAGTTCTGGATGTTATAAAACTGGCTGGTAGGTGTAAATTTGAAAAATCTCACTTGTTTGTGAAGTTACATCATGGATTCTTCATGTTAATTTCTGACTTGCTTTTTACGTGCAGGTGTCCGGACAGTGACCAGTTGCTTTGTGGTTCCTATGGCAACAGGCATGAGTCTAACTCTGTGTTTTTTAACATTGAGGCACAAGAGACCAAAGGCAAAGTACATTATCTGGCCACGTATAGACCAGAAATCTTGCTTTAAATCAATGATAACTGCAGGTAAGAAGGTAACTGATTGATGACAGTGTGTGTTCTTCCAACAGATATGGAACTTCCCTCTATCAGAGTGATCAATTCATATCCTTGTAGTAAGATACAAAAAAGGCCTAATGCATGGTAGTTCTGCTTTATTTGTGTGCTCCTGATTTCTAACATGTAATTAAAATGTGCATGCTCTCTTCCTAATGCCTTGCAAAATGCAGGTGTGTTCAGAGGCACAGGGGTGGATAAAGGAGTCAAGTGAGAACAATACTAAGGAAGTTACAGTTCACCCTCAGAGTAAGGTGCCTAATTTGCTGTCCTTAGAGTTATGTAAAATCAAAGCTCATGGTTCAAATCTCTCTCTCAAATTTATGCAAAAACTTGTGTCCTAGGATTTGCGATCAAAAGGTGATAATCTTTCTGATTTGCAGTCTTTTCTGTTAGAATCTATTAAAACAATGGTAGCATGATGTGTTTTTCAAATGTATACTGGAACTAAACCCCCACAATTAGTCAGAGATTCGTTGAGTTATATTCAGGTCTTGCTTTTTGTGGTCAGGTTTTGAGCCTGTGGTGATAGAAAATGTATTAGAAGGTGATGAGCTACGGACAGACCTCAAAGCAGTGGAGGCCAAAATCAAGGCTCTTGGTGCTGAAAATATCCTTTGTGTGCATTCTACAACATCTTGCTTTGCTCCAAGAGTACCTGACAGGTAAGCAGTCTCTGTAAGAGGTGTGTTATTTGTTACTGTTGAAACAAATAAACATCCTCCCTACCCCCCAACAACAACAACAACAAAACCCAAACAACCCCTCCATGTTTTGACCATCCATCTTCCTAAAATTGCTTCTGCCAACAATTAAAGGCTCTTTAATCCCCTTCCAGAAAAGTATATTAATAAAGTGAGAATTACACAGAAGATTTTTCTTCTGTTATGCAAGTGAGGTCAATGTTGCTCTCTTGTGGTGAAATTCATGTCGTTTTGCTTGTGGTTTTCATAAAATTTCATGGAAGTAATAAAAGTAGTTTCTCATGGAAACATAATTCAGGAAATGTAGCTCCATAGCAAATGCCATTTTTTGATGTTACTGTTGCCTTTTCTACTCTTCTCCACAAGCATAGGAAAGAAATGTTATTGACTCTGAAATGTGGCAAGTAAAAATATATTTCACTCTCATCTCCTACCTTAAAAAATCCTCCAGTATTTATCATAGGTTAACCTAGTTGCTAGAGGGAAAGATGGGAGTTAAAACCATATAATTCTGCCAGAATACTATGAGCATTGCTTGAAGTTGACTTGCAGATTTATTGGCTAACTTAAATCACAGCTATCAAAACTGAATGGTTGTTTTATAGCTTGGGTAAATGAATCTTCTCCTTATCTGCTTCCTCTTTTTGACATGCTGCTATTGTTTTGTCCTCTACAACTAAGAGATGAATTATAAGGTAGTGGCACTATGTTATAATATAGCCCAGATATAGGAAGATTTGAATGTACTTTCTGTTTAAAAGAAACTGTCAACTATTGAAGGCTGTAACCTTCATCTTCCTATGGGAAGGAAAACCCTGACAGCATTTCTGGAGTGTCCAAGTTTAAATGTCTGTTTTTAAATATCTGCATTTGTAAGGCTTTATTTAGTTGTGGTGGCCGTGTTTTAAAATTTTTAGTAGTTTTATGGCTGCCATACCTATGGCTTTCCTTTGAAGTACTATTTATTTCTATGGGAGTAATTCTCTAGTGTATAAACCCTCTTTCTCAGTATTCTACCTGCTGTTGCTGTAAGGTGTTTGCAAAACTACTGTATTTAAGAGGACCAAAGGGAAAGTGTCCTTTTCACTTGATCTGTGTACTTAGCAGAATTCTGTATCTTTTTACTTTCAGCAGTAGAAAAAAAAAAGAACAAAACTTTCTTTTCATGAACCTTAACAAACAGGAGAGAAAGGAAGAATAAAGTGGGAGATACTTCTGTATTTGTGACTATTAAGAACTTCAGTAGCCAACTTCTGTTAATGCTTTATTTTTATGATGTGATTAGTAGCATTTTCAATGCTGCATTCTAGGCCTTGGAAGCAGGTGCAGGTACATACAGGTGTTGTGCATAATTTGCTTCCCTTGCATACTAACACATTCTCTTCAAACTGTGGCATTCTCATTCTGTATTGCACAATGGATCTAATTGTTCAATAGAATATTTTTAGGGAAAAAGACTTTTCTGTTTTCAATACTTGTAGAAGATAGGTTATTTATTGCTCCTTTAATTTTCAGAAGGCGAGAAAGATGAATATACATAGCTGTACACCCTCTGTGTTTCTAGTTTTGTGAAATTCTGTGCCTGTACTTGACAAGAACCCTGTAAGAGGGACACTGTGTTCCTTTGAGTCTCTCTACAGGGTGAGGAATGTTAAGATTCCTGATTAAGAACCAGCAGATCAGAAGGCAAAAACTTCGCCCTGCGTAATATATTTCCTCAAGCATTCTATTAATGAAGGGAAGCCACATGAGGAGCAGCTGAGGTCCCTTGGTCTGTCCACTCTGGAGGAGACTGAGTGGAGACCTCATTGCAGTTACAACTTCCTCACAAGGGAAAGAGGACGGGCAGGCACTGATCTCTTCTGCATGGTGACAGTGACAGGACTCAAGGGAATGGGCAGAAGCTGAGCTGGGGGAGGTTTAGGTTGGATATCAGGAAAAGTTTCCTCACCCAGTGGGTGGCTGAGCACTGGAACAGGCTCCCCAGGGAAGTGGTCACAGCACCAAACCTGACAGAGTTCAAGAAGCATTTGGACAATGTTCTCAGGTGCATGGTGTGACTCTTGGGGATTGGGCTGTGCAGGGCCAGGTGTTGGCCTCGACGATCCTTGTGGGTCCTCTCCAACTCAGAATATTTTGTAATTCTGTGTTGATAAATGTGAAAAATTATTGGAAATGCAGCTCCTCACAATTATCTTGACTGTAGAAGATCAATATGTACATTATATTGCCGGTGTTTCCGAATCATAAAGTACTTCAGATTTTTTTAAAGGATAATATGGTGATGATGATTTCCTAAGAATTTATGTTTGGAAAAATTAATTTGACACTTGCAGCAGAATTTTGCGTTGTAGAACAACACTAGAAAATGTAATAGAAATAGAGTGCAAAGGAATGTCACCTCTTGGAAAATGTTTTCATACTCTGTCACATTTTATATGTATGTCAGTAAATTACAGTGAGAGGCTGTACAGGAGGAGATAGAGTAAAAATGCATTGGAAGCAGAGTTTCCTGATTTTTTTTTAAGGTAATATTACCTTTATCATCACTTTAAATTATTTTATATTGCCTAATTTTTTCAAATAGATTATATTTCTAAAATAGATTCAAAAGTTTGGGGAAAATCATGAGTAATTTTTTTTTAAATATAGCATGATTAGAATGCTTCAGAAAAGGGTACTGCATATAAGTATGTTTAAAATGCTGAAGGATCTTACTTAAAATGAGCAGTGTGCTCACATAAATCTTAATTTGACTAATTAATCAATCCAGGTTGAGCTCACTGTGATTTCAGGGGGTTCTAAAGGCAAGTGAAGAGTAAACAGCTGAACAAATTTTCAATTTGTTGATGTCCATATTCAGACATTTTAGGGCTTTCCATTCCTTTAAAGAATTTATTTTTTCTTAATCAGTTTATCTGAAGCATGCAAGTGAGATTCCAGCCAAAGGATCAAAATACTAGTTCTTTAGAGATAAACAGAAACATGTAAAAACTTCCTGTTACAGGATGCTTTTGATTCCCAAGACACTGTTGAAACTACTGTAGACTGTTTTCACTGTTGAATAATAGAGAAAAGAAAAAAAAAAAAGTGATTAGCTAAAGCTATGTAAGTTAATAGTAAAGCAACAACAAAAAAATCTTGTATCTAAAGCTTAATGGTTTGGGATATATTAACTGGTGTCCAGACAAAACTTGAAGCAAGAAAAATGTCAGACTAAATCAACAATTTGCAGGATATGTAAAGCCAATGGAATTTTTGTCTTTTTAGCTTAAGATGACAAATACTGCCTTGAGGTACTAATCAAAAGTTACTGTTCTCATTCTGACTTCCTTGTAGACCTTTCAGTCCTTTAATCGTCTGACTTGTAAGTTGAGCTAGAGTAATCAATGCTTCTCTAAATTATGATTTTATGCTCACAGGCTGGAGGAGCTGTCTGTAATTTGTGCTAATTATGACATTCCACATATTGTCAACAATGCATATGGAGTTCAGTCTTCAAAATGTATGCATCTTATCCAGCAGGTAGGAGCTGTGTATTTCCAATAACATTTTTTAGCAAGTATAAGTAAATTTGTGATTGTGGCAAATTTCATCAGATGCTTCATAGCCTTGAGAATAATCCCATGCATGTCTGATATTTGAACAATGTTCTGGGAAAGCTCAACAGACAGAAATAGAATTTAAACATAGTTATTTCTATTATGTGCATTTTATGTAACCCCAAGTTTATTTAGTTTTTGGTATATTCATGTGTCTTTATAAAGGAAAAATATCCTTAATAATCTTTCTTAAAAATATTTCCTGAAGTTCTTGACTAAAAGTGACATAATGGATCATACTTGAATAGAAATTAAACCTTCAGCAGAATGAGTTACAAATTTTTAATTGAAGGTACAGCATTCTACAGCAGCACTTGATAGACGTTGTCACTGGTAAAATATTGTTGGCACAGAGAATGAACTTAAACCAGTTTCCTCAGCCAGTGTTATGCTCAAAAAAGTTTTGTTTCTGTTGCTGTTTAGTTTGAAGAGGATGTTGCTTGATATCGAAGATCAGTCATGAAACAGAATTCTTGCATTTTTCCTCATTGTATTGTATGTGCCTTGTTCTTCAATATCCTCTTTTCTGTTACCTATTCAAAAGAATAGGGAGTTATATTTTAATAGGATTCAGAGGATCCTGAACTATTGGTAATGTAAAATATGCTGTTTTGGTTTTTTTTTTTCTGATTGCTCAGACATTACTAACAGGACACAAACCAGCTTAATGTACAATTGTGAAAGAACACCATGTTGGCATTTCTAAATCTTTAAAGACTGAGGGAATTTATTAAATAGAAGATGGTATATGCTTTATTTGTAATGTACTTAGTACATGTTTATTGTATTTAACTTGCTCAAGTTTAGTGAGAAACTAACATGAATGAGGCTGTGGAAGTGCTGGGTTTTGCTGCATTAAATGTTCTAATGATGAACATTTCAGACTATAATGCTACAAATACAATTTTTACTGTGTTTGTTCTGATGTTTTTTCTAGACTCAATAGGTTGTTTGTTCCTTGTTTATGCAAATGTATATATTTGAGCTCTGATTTGTTTTACATTTTATTACAAAACTTATTATTTGTGCTAGAAAATTTTCTGTTTATGAGAAAGTAGTTATTAATGAATACTTAGGAATATGTATATGCTGAGCACAGTGTGAATACAACTTGCAACAGGACCACAGGAAAAAGCTTTTGAGACCATTTCATGTTGTGCTTTTCCTCTGGTGTTCTCCTGTCAATAAAATCAAATGGTAGCTGCTGGCATTCATGTTCCCAACAAAAAGCTGACAAACTTAGAGTGTTCTTCCTGTCTTCTGTGCATTAAGCTATCAAAACATAGAACTAATAAATGAGTTTTAGTTGGCTCTGCTTTTTTTCTGTCTGTTTGCTGCAGGTATTTATTCTGTTTCTACTTCTTACATTTAGTGTGTAGTTTTAAAAATATGTGTATTTGCATATACTTTGATATGTATGGGGTTTAACCTACTTTTCAGGTTCTCTTATGCTTCATACTTTTTAATTGCACAGTTCAGAGTTACATGCTACTCAAATTGAAGGTGTACTGCAGAATCTACATTTTTTCCTTTGAAAATATGAGTGGTTTGGTATAAGGATGTGGGGAATATCTGCTATAAGAAGGTACTTGAATCTTGATTTTGAAAGCAGCCTTAGAAGGAGTGCTGTAATAAGCCTGTTTGTTTAATGCAAATTTATATATGTATTGAAAAAAGCTTTGCTAATGAAGCATTAACTCATAGCCTTTTATTGTGAGAGTTGTAAAAAGTGTTCAGGATTGAACAGTTTTAACTGTATAATTCCCATTAAATTTTGAGGGGTTTCTTTTTGATTGTTGCTGAAATGGAACTGCATTTAGACTTTCAGGAACTAAAATTGGTATTTTAAATCACAGCAAAATGGGAATTTGTAAGGTTCTATGTTAGGCAGACAATGGTACTAATAGTAAGCAGTGCTAAAAGAGGCAATACCATGATTTTTATGTTTTGATCACAAATGCAGTATCTGAGAGTTTCAGAAATTATATTTATTTTAGCTACACTTTTATATCATTCTTATGTTATCACATTTTCCTTTGTTCTAATGTATGCTGTGGATTTTATTTTTTTGTCTTTTTTGATAAAGGGTGCTCGAGTTGGCAGAATAGATGCTTTTGTTCAGAGCTTGGATAAAAATTTTATGGTTCCAGTAGGTGGTGCTATCATTGCTGGCTTCAACGAGTCCTTCATTCAGGAGATCAGCAAAATGTATCCAGGTAACTGGTTCATGGGCTGATTTCAGCCATACAGAATTGCTGTAGAAAACTTGATTATCAGCTTTCTTTCACATAATTTTTTTTTTGCCACTTTAATCTGTATATTGGGCTTTTTTCCCAGGAAGAGCATCTGCATCTCCTTCTTTAGATGTCCTCATTACACTTCTGTCTCTGGGAACCAGTGGCTACAAAAAATTACTGAAAGAGAGAAAGGTAAGCTTTTTGGCAAGCAGTATTTTCTTGAAGTCAGCTGTTAACAAAGTCTTGTTGCAAAACTGCTTTGTGTAGTAAATCCAGTTTCTGTCTAGAAAACCACTGAACTTATTCTGAGCCAGAGCTCTGAACCTGGAAAGTCAGTATGATACAATTACTTCTTTTCTAAATGGTGCTCATGAGTAAGCATGATTTCCATGTTGTTGTTTGTTCAGTCCTGGAGGCTAAACAGAGGGCCTGTACTACTTTGTACAGTATTCATGTTTGTTTTTCCTAAATGTGGCTAATATAGTAGGATTTTGTCCACAAAAACTTAAATGGAGAAATACTGTACTGTTTTGTCATGGTCACACTGCTTCCAGGACAGGAGATTTGACACCCAGAGTAACCCCGAGTCTGTGCTCTTCCTCTTTTGTCCCTATTGTGCCTTTGTGCTATGATAGTGCTTAATTAAATGTTTGTGTGCCACATTCTCTGGAGAATCACAGCTTCTGGTTGGGTTATAAATACTGTGCATTGCCACAAAAAAGAATATTGTTGTTTTAGTTATTCATCTAGACACACAGCTTAGTTTCTTCTCTGCTTTTCGCAGACTGTAGGTTTTAAGTTGGATATAATTACACTGCACAAAAATCCAGTGCATGTCAGGTTGGAAATTGTATATTTTTATACAATTAGTTATCCTTAGTTCTGGAATTAATAGGTCTGATTTTTCTCTCTGTATATAGTAATGCAGAAGATTCTTTTTATAGAGTCTTCTTATGAGGAAATACTGCGAATTAAGTACTATTAAATTAATAATTTTAAGCTATGCATTATCTGTTTCATTATTTTATTTGAAAACTATGTTCCAGTTGTTTTCTGCTGACAGTTTGCTGCTGTCTCTGATTATGTGACAGAGCAGTAGTTTTGGGTGCTGTGGCTTATTTCTGGCTACTTATAGAGGCATCTATAAACTCTGTACTGGAACTGAGGTCCCATAGGAATAGCTAGGCTATAGAAAACCAACCCAACTTAGCAGCCTTACAATGACTAAGAAGTGATCTGTGCAACTAAAGTGAACCAGCTTGTGAAACACTGAAAGCAGTTACTTTTGCTCTACTGCAACATTTTACTCTGGACTGTTGTATATATTGCGATTTATGTTTTGTGCCTTCATTAAAAGCAAATTGTATTTTTTCCCCTTTACTCTTATGTCCAGAAGAATCTCAAGTAAATTTATTGTTTTCTATGAAGCTGATTTTGTTGTTAGATTTCTTCCAGTAGCTGATGTATAAACGGCATGAGAAATATTGTCCGAGCCATAAATAATAATTCTTTCATAAATGTCTTAATGAATAGCTGTACACTTTGAGTCATCTAATTTTCTTGGAAGTAGAATTCTAAAGTGAATGCAGTATTATATTTTTACAACTTCAGGTCTTTTTATTTCAAATGTGAATATACTCTATAAACAGAGACTTATATATGGCATAAATATGTTTCTTTTATTGGATTTGCTGTAGAAAGAGAAACATTTTTGCTTAAATCTGTTTGTTCCTGAATTGTAAAAGTGCAATAGTGGTAGTTTATTGCCTGTGCTCTGAGGAAGCAGAGGCAGAGCTATTAAGCTTCCAGCAGGAACTATTTATAGCTTGACATTGAGTACTCCTTTCTATATTGGTGCAGCTGCACCTACTCACACAAAAAAAATCAGCTATAAAAAACTTCAAGTATCTTTTTTTTGTTTCTCTTTTTACCTGATCCTGATTCGTATGGGTGTTACTTCAGGTTATTTGAGCTTAGGCCAGAAAGGCCAGAATATTACTGAGAAGAGATTAGTCTCACACAAACAACTAAATAATCTGCCCAGTTTTTATTTTACACAGATTCGCTATTTAATACAGGAAGGAAAGAGATAAATGAGGGAGAGGAGCATGTACGTGGAGTGAGATTTTTTTGACAAGCTGGGAGTTGTGGAGTGTGCAATTGTCCAACAGTATGAGATTATATGTAGTGATATGAAGAAGTACTGACTTTTCAGAATTCCTTTTTATATGTTTATGTGATGGTTATAGCAGTGGTTTTCTGATGTCAGTAGATGATTCTCGGTCCTTTTGCAGTGCAGATAACAGCTGGTCCATAGTCAAATTTGTTAATGTCTTTGCTCTTAAAGAACTTTACATAAAGGTTGTATTTTCATAGCACCTTTTGATTCCTCAGGACAGGTTATGTTATGTCCTGTATTTTACATTTCTAGGTCATAAAAGTTGCTATTTTCATATATGTGTATGTGTCTAAACCAGGCCATGTGAAGTAAATATAGTTGTTGCACTGTGTAATGGCATAAGCAAGCTTAGTTATTATCCCAAATTTCATAGAGAACAAGAGCCCTGCGTTTAGGGTTTGCATTCAGAACCCTACAGGCCAGGTTTAATACCTGCTATTATCCAATATGGTCCTTCTAATCCACTTAACTAATTATTATACCAGTATTATTGAGGAGGTGATGGTTTTGTTTACAGCAGTTATGGATTTCCTCATTAGACTTAACAATCAAGATAATTCTCATTTTCTTAAATGCATTTCTGTGTTACTGTGGGATGTGATAGAGCTTTTTATATTGGTATCCATCTGTCTGCATACTTTGAGAGTAAAACTGGAGTTATTTTTATGTCCTTATGGAGTATGTATCTAAAATTTTTAAAATCATACTGAGTGGGAGGAAATTGTTTGGATTTTACAGTTCAGTATAACACTGGGTTTGTTTCGTGAGTTGTCATTGATGTAGTTGTTCTGATTGGAATAAATTATTTGCATAGTTCAGTGTGAGCTTGTATTGCTGCTCTACTTACTATGGAAGAAGAGGAAAGACATTTAATGAGGGATATTAAAAATGTAAAAAAAATCAGCTATTCTCAAAGCAAGATAGACATTTGTTACTCCTCTTTTTTTTTTTTTTTTTCCCTGGTCGGCTTGTTACACTGTAGCATGTCAAATATGAGAATATTGGAGGATTTTCCTCATGTGAGGTATATGTAACCATATTCAAGCTTTAGAGTATAGCTGGAGGCAAATTAGTTTAAATTAACTGTTTTTAAATTGTGTGTAATTAAACAAGTGCCAAGCACAAATGGAATTTTCAGAGAGCCCTCCATACTTAAAACCTGTGTTGAAGTGTGGGTCACAGAGCCTGAACTCAAGGTCTCACAAGTGCTGAAGAGAACATATGTTGATTGCTGTTGTTAAGAAAAACCTTTAAAAAATGTGAATGTTAGTGTTACCAAATCAGATTGGCAAGGCTTACTGGGCACTTTCTGTTAGATACTGATGATATAAAGATTTCAAGGTTCTGTAATTAATTTCATGTTTTTAAAACTTTCTAGTGTAAATCCATAACAAAAATTCTTGCAGCGCAAGAGAATCTGCCTAGGAGGGTGTGTAGTATATGCAGGTGTCACACACATACACATAGTTTGTCATGTGTTTGGCTGCATTTCAAGAGACTGAGCGTCATCTGGGTTCTCATCTGCTGGCAGGTGTCCATGCTCAGCACTGAAGCTCCTCTGCTGGGTGGGGTGGGGCACCAAGGGCTCTGGTCAGATCACAGCTCAGGAGCAGCTGGTCCTCCTGAGGCACAAAGCAGGACAAGTGTGATGGCTGCATTATAAAACAGCTGCTGCTGCAAAGTAAGGTGGGACCAGATCAGTGTCAGGCAAGTGTAGGAGAGCTGCCAGTCTGTGTGGAGGGTGAAGAGGCTGTAAAATGACTCCTGTGAGTGTCCTCTTCTGCACCATCCTCAGCTCTGTGACCATTCCCTGAGGACAGCTTGTCTTTTCAGGTGACAGTGACCCAGGGAGGAAGGCAGAGTGTTACTGACTCAGGGTGTAAGCAATGGATGCCTAGAGCTGGCTAGGATAGTTTCAGCTCTGCACAAAAACTTTCCTGGCCTTCGTCAGTTGCCTCTGTCAGCTGGTATGGGACTGATGGCTTATTCAGTACCTCCATCTTCTTTTTCTCTGGAGTTACTGGCTTTTTCCTTGTTTCCCTCTTGTTATTTTCATTTGCAAGAACAGTGCCTATCACAATGAAGCAACAAATGAAGAGTCACCTATACTAGTGTAGGTTCTGTTAAAAATAGTTTTATAGTGTAAATAGAATATGATTCAAGTATTTTTAATGATTGTTACAACACTTCTTGAAAATATTTTTGTATATGTATGTGAAAGTAGACTGTTTCATCCAAACAATTGTGTCATTTGGCCTGTTTGATGCAGACAGTGTTGTTGACTTGTTCTTTGTTTTTTAAGGTGTTTTGTTGGCTTAGGTGCTCAAAGAACCAGAAGTGAAAGACAATTCCACATAGTTTAGCTTCCATTTGTCTAGCCTAATGAGGTTTTGTGATAAGTTTCTAAGGTAAAGGAGTGAATTAATAATGAAACTTAACTGACATTTAGTGCTTGAGTTGTTCAGTGTAACTTCAGCATAATATTTGGCTTCTTTGGAAAAAACTTGAGTGCCTGCTACAGAAAATCTATTATGTAGGAGCTCAATTTTATATAATTGCTTAGGGTGCTTATAAATTTTCCATATCTGAGAAATATTTTATAATGGAGGTTGGTTATAGATTTGACCTCACAAAAATATTGCTTTAATCCTTTTTTTTTGGGAAAGGCAGTTAATCTATTTTGCAACAAACTTCTGAAACCATAAAATGTCTAGAGGGCTTCCAACGGAAAGATGCAAAATAGTGTTCATAAAACCAGGAAACTTTGAATTTGTGTTCATGTAGCTTTAGTCAAACTGATGAAAATACATGCTTGGGGGTTCTTGCCATCTTTCCATTGTCCTTTGTTTTAACGAATTCCTATGTATGTAAGGGCTCATCTAGTAACCTAATTTCATTGAATAGATTTAATTAAATTTAACACATTTGTGTAGTGGGCAACTTTTTATACCAACTTTCAGTAATACTTCCAGTATTCCTTTCAGCAGTCCTTAATACTATAAGAGATGTATCAGATAATTTCCTAGATAAAACACACAAAAATTATTTGGAAATTGGTCTTGTTCCAGTATATTTTTTCTCTGTACTAATTTCAGCAATAATATCTCCAGAGAATTTATATGTGAATTTATCTCACAATTTATGTGTATTTCTACAATATTTTGCTTCAGTTTTAGAAGTAAATAGCCAGCAGAGGGAGCACAATCTAGTTTATGATTTGTATTCCAAAATAAATACTAATAAAAGGCAAGTATATTAGTGATGCTTATTATGGAAAGTAACAATATTAATAATGTGCTTATATACAGTGAGGAACCAGAGGAAAGGCAGAAGTGTCTGAACATTTGAAACATGAATATTTTTCAGCTTCTGTGAGTGAAGCACAAATGAACTCTGAACTAAAACCATAAAATCACTTGATTTATGAGAAATAAGAATGATTTTTCACAGATTTCAAGTTCTGATAATTCAACATAGATACCTCCCTATTTTTGGGGTTTTTTCAAGTATTACAGAAGCTTTATGTTTTTGTGGATAGTTGTATCAATAGCCTAATTCATTTGGACAGTAAGAGGGTACTTTTTCTCTCCATCTGCATTTGTTCTGTGTTATTAGGAAGTACAGGTGGGGAGCTGTGTTCATTTAGTTGCTCATGAAGGGAGGCAAGGTTTCCTGCAGTGGTTCAAGAAAAGCAGCTGTAACATTCTTCTAGCTTAGGTACCATAAACCTCATTTGGTTTCATAAGACCTTGGGGAGTTTCTGTTCAAAAGCATAATTTTGATCACAAGCTGTAATTTATATCTGTCAGAGTCCATAGGTCAAAGCAGGATACTACTCTACAAACAGAAGAGGTAATTCTATATAAAGAATGAAAAATCACTTGTCAGGTCCAGAAATTGATGAGGATGCTTAAACAGGCAGTCACACTGAAGCAGATAAGCAGGACAATTTTTATGGCCTCAAAGAGAAGCCTGGTGTTTAATATCTTTTAAAAAGGCTACCCAGTGTCTGTATGTTTTTTCTAGTTTTTATGAGAGACTAAACATTAAAAAGGATGGTAAAAAATGCTAAAGCTTACAATAAGAATGGTGTTTATTCTCACTCTGCCCATAAGTGTTTTGAGCTGATATCTGAAGAGGAATATATTAAACTGAGGAAGAGCATGAGCAATTATCATAGCTTATTACAGGGGAAGAGGGAGGATATAAAATACAGATGAAGTAAGAGAAACAGCCTTTTATGTGCAGTGTGGCTTGTATCTGTGCCAAAGTATTTATGAATCTCAGTCTTATGACACTTTCACAGTAAAGGTGCAATCCAATTTAAGTGATAGCAGAAATTCAGATATTTCCATTCTTATAGTCAGCTTGAACAGGAGTAGGGTCCTAGGGAAAGGACAGACTGCTCAACAGAGCTGAGTATTCAGGAGCGTGTATATTGTGTGAAACAAAATACAGTCAAATGTGTACTTATAGCCTCTTTAAGAGACTGGATTTTTGTTCTCATACAGAAAAAGAAATCTCTGCACCAGGGGGAAATGTGATTGTGTGATACATGGTAGCAAGATATACTGCTTTTAGTCTGAAATGTATTAAGGGAGAGAAGACAAAATAAGGAGCAATTTGCCAAAACGTGGCCATTTGTGATGGCAGCAGTTCATTCTCAGTGGTTTTGGTGGCTAGGGCATGGGGAGGCTCTTGAGAAGTAGTGTGGGGTAAGACGTGCTGTGCAGTGGGAATCTCTTCAAGATTTTTTACCTCCCTAGGTTTCAGGGCCACAGAGAGAATGAATGACATCCCAAGCACATATATTAGACCAGATAGAGACTTTTGTATCAGCTTGAGAGATAAGAACAGTGCTCAGGAAATGGAGCTGTTCCTTTATAGAATTATTTCAGAGAATTGTCTGATCCACTTACTTGGTACACATGAAAAGAGAATCAACTGAGCACCTGTAGGATGTAAAGGAGACATAACAGTTTTGTGAAATAGGTGCTATTTTCTCTGTTTGATAGTTAATAACAAAAATATTGAATTTTTTTTTCAGGAGATGTTTTCTTATCTTTCAAGTGAGCTGAAGAAGCTGGCAGATAACCACAATGAGAGACTGTTAGACACACCACATAATCCCATTTCCTTAGGTAATTGTTGAGGTTTTAACTTTTAAAAAATCTAATATACTGTGGATTCATAATGCATTTCCACATACCATTCCTATATATTAACTATCACTACACTCTACTCAATTGAATAATAATTCAATAAGGTTACTAAAAAGGTTATCTAATATAAAAGTAGTGTAGCAACTTGGACCCATTATTTTGCTCCTGTCCAACATATTCATTTGACAGAAATGAATTCAAGACAGGCTGAAGTTTTAGCATGTAGTAATACTTCATAAAAAATAGATTTAAAAATAAATTAGGGTATAATTACTCATCATCTTAGTTGTAAAAGAAATTATGGCATTACTACTCAGGGTATTTGTTTTAACCAAAAATTATGCTGAGCACCAAAGTAATACTGCCCACCTTTGCAGAACCTGCATACAGTCTAACCAAGGAAGTCATCTGTGACAGCTTGTTAAATTATTGTTAAAAAATTATATGTAGTGTTTCTTTTTTTTCTTTATGTGTGAACACAAGTATGTGACTAGATTCTTGCTGTTGGAAAGCAACTTGTCATTTGTGGTAGTTCTTTGGAGAAAAAGTAGCTTTGTAGCAGTTTTAACCTGACCTTATGTTACTTTAGCCATGTCACTGAAGACTCTAGATGAAACTAATGATGCTGCTGTTACCCAGCTTGGATCTATGCTTTTCACAAGACAAGTTTCTGGAGCAAGGTAAGGATATTATAAATTTAAAAGATTGGGGGAGTGGGGGGGTGTATTAGCATATATTGTAGGAAATCCTGTGAAGTGTTTTATACCAATTGTCATGATTACAGAAGGCAGTCTAACGAGTTAGAGAGTAATCACCCTTCATCATCACTGTTACAGAGCAGTAATGTCTCCCTGCCTGAATTGGCAGTGAGGCTTTCTATGTCTGCTTTGGTATCCTAAATAGATAATCAATGCCCATTTAATTTAGTGTCATTATTCCCTAGTATCCCTTGATTTCGTTTAGTTTCCAGATGTTGTCTGATCTTACAATATAGGTGTAAGCTACAATGGAGGATCTTTGTTTATTGCAGCACAAATATGGTTATGCTGGATGTCAAGGGAATAAGCTTTTGATATCCTACACATCTTTTTGTCAAATAGAAAAAAATTCTGCTTTCTGGAACTAATTGGGTTTTAAAAAAATTAAAATTAAAAATCTATAACCTGAGCCAGTCTGAGCTGAATTTATTCTTAGAGACACTGTTAAAATGAAATGCAAGCCAAATAATCTTTAATGATTTTGGTTTAAACCTTTTAGAAGAAGAGAATGATTTAAAATTTGTTTTGGCAGCATTCCTTAATCTGCATATTACTGCTGCCATGCTAACTTCTGCCATAGACTTAATGTTATTTTTTTGTAGCAGAGCTGAATGTTTCCACATCAGAAGGTATGCTTCATTAGCCTGGATTATTCCACTTCCTGCACAGATGAATGGCAGTAAATCTATATGTACTGTGGTTAGATGCTCTTTTTAATTTGCCTGTCCTAACCTTGGCTGGTCCTGTAATTTTAACCGTCTTAGGCTGAAATTTTTTAGGTTTACATTTTCAAAGTTAAAGCTTTCAAAATCTTTCCCTGATGTGAAGGTTTCAGGTTTTCCCATTTGTTAAATAAGTAATTATTTTGTAATATATGCTGTTTGACCTGGCATTTCAACAGATTTTAAGTTTTGCTGGTATTGAGCATCAGTTGTAGGAATAGCAACTCCCTACTTCATAGGAACTTGTGTAATTTTGTTCAGCATAGAGTACCACATAAAATGTCAAGGCATCTTTAACTGAATCATGATTTTGTTTGTTTGTTTCAGGGTTGTTCCCTGTGGGTCTGTACAAACTGTGAATAACTACACTTTTAAAGGCTTTATGTCACATACAAATAACTATCCTTGTGCTTACCTCAATGCTGCCTCAGCGATTGGAATTAAAAAGCAAGATGTAGATGTATTCCTGAAAAGACTTGACAAGTGTTTGAAGACTTTTAGAAAAGAAGCAAAGCAAGAAAACAGTATAAATGAAATCAGTGATGCTAACACAGCCGCAGAACAACTTGAAGACTAGAAGATACAGATTTAGTAACACAGGAAGATAAGGTTTTGTCTGAAGTATGTCAGGCTTGTATTAGGTTAGGACTATGCATCTGCACTGCAGAAATTTATTCTTGATCTTATCTTCTTTTTATTGTAAACAAAAATAATAATTTGGATGGAATTCAGCTTTAAGAAAGTAGGTGATACTCCCTCCAAGAACAAGGGACCAGACACAAGTTTTTGCAGTGTATGAAATGCACTTAATATCTGCCAAAGTAAAGCTTTATATTCAAAGACTTACAGTTTGCCTTTCAGTCTGTGTGTGGCTATTTGGACAGTGTTTACCAAATCACAGTATGTTTATTCACATGTTTTTGTTTAACAGCATTGTCAGTGGCAGTGACTGAATTGCCTCCTAGATATAGACCATCCAAGCAACATTATGTTTTTCATAAATGACTGTGTCACTTTTAATTTCTTTTCAATGATTTTTGCAGATGTTGGGATAGCACTTACTAAATACAGTGTTCAGACTGTGTGGGTAAATGACAGAGTTGGAATAGTAGTATTTTCAGGTGTTCTCACCTGTCATGAACTACCTAGAATTAGTCAGCCACCAGTGGCAAAGAGGAACCTAGAGTACCTCATATCCTGTCATTACTCAGCTCTTGAAAACATTTGCAGCGTAGTTCAGCAGCCCAAAGGATATCAGGGGTTGTGAAGTGGAGAGGTACAGTCACTGGGAGAGTTTGGCTTTGGTTTTGTTTTTCTTCTGATTTGATAGGGTGATCAGATCAAAAACTCACTGGAAAGGAGGAATACCATGTAGGAGTAATGCAGTTTTAAGAGCCAGTGAGACCTGAAAGTATTTTGGCATTTTTGGTCCACTGTTGCTGAAATAGATATACTTCCATTTTTGAAGTGTCTCTTGCCATTGGCACTGTTGCTTCTGTGGATCTGTGCAGTTGCTGATTTGAATTATTAAGCAAACATTAGATTCAGAGTCTGTTCCTCGGACAAAGGTTCCATATCACTGGAGTGACAGTGCTGCAGGTTGCAAAATGTGTAGTTATTCTTAAATGTGGTTACTACATTGTACATAACTTCTATGTAATTTACTGTTCAACGCTAGCATAATGTTCAAAGACATTTTCTTTGTCTGCCTGTAATGTAATGTTGTTCAGGATACCACCGTTAATGAGTTCTAAGTGTCAGGAAATGTTTTAGTTACTTTGTTGAGTGGGATCTGAGACATGTATCCTTCAGAGCCCTCTGTAAATCACTTTCTCAAAATAGTAGTGCTTTTGAGAGATTGTCTGTCCAGCACATTCAAATGAATTCATGCAAGAGGTGATGCTAGTATGTGGGAGTTAATAATGTGCTAATCATCATGAAGGTGCTCTCACTTAATGAGGTCCCTTGTATCTTCAGCTTAAGTTGAACTGCTGCTTCTACATTGTTATTGCTGGAGTTACACATGAGATTGATTAAAGCTTGTGCAGGTACAGCTCCCCAGACTGCAGTCACCATTGTTGTTTGCTGTACAAACACATCCTTGGAGACATGTCAGGTAACTTGGCCACTGAGCCCTTGTGGCTGTAAGGAGATGTAAATAGCTTGTCTTTTCTTTCTCTCTGTTTCCCCTTCCCCCCTCCCTTCCCCCCCCCCCCCTTTTTTTTTTTATGGGACCATGCTGTACCTCAGTTTTTCCAGTCAGTGTAACTTCCACAAACTTTGGAGCCGCATCTCTGCACCTTACTGCCTCAGTATTCTGTATATTGGAACAGCCAGTGAGAACCACCAGGCCTTAGTGATACCTTTCTTCCTGGTTTTTGATATTGCCTGAATGAGTATAAGTTATTGATTTAGATGACCAATCACAGAATGTGAATGTTAGCATCATTAATACAAGAGTTAGGGAGATGTGTGATAGCAGCTAAAATAAGCATTTTGATGAGCAGTATTCTGATTCTGAATAAAGAAAATAGCATTTGCCTTCTCTGAGAGGAAGACATTTCTGCCTTTCTTGGTCTCATAATTTGTCTGCTGAAAGTAATTCAGTCACTTCTGACACAGATTGAACTGCTTCCTCGATAATGTTTTTTTCTGTCTTTGAAATGTTTCCCATTTGCAATCAAAGCTGAAAATTTCAACAACACTCTGAACAAGAGTTCATAGACCTAAGTATGTTTTGGATTTTACTTCCTAAACATTTTTATTAAAAAAAAATAAGGCAATGGCTTTAATTGAAAACAAATACAAAATTTAATTTGTGTCATTCAAGTTCTTCTCAGATCTTACGGAAGCCACCTGAAGTGAGAAAATCTAAAGTATTTTGAGAAATGTGTCCCACCACAATGTAAGAACTCTTGAACTAAGTATTCATGTTATATTGCTTTGGTAAGCTTTTCTACCAGTTTTCAGTTTTGTTTGCTTGCTTTATCCCCTTAAATGCCTTCAGTTTCAATTAATATTAATTTTTTAGAGACGGAACCATTCTATAAAGTCACATAAGTGTAAGGAAATTTTAAGTAATTCATATGGCAATATCCTTCCCAGTAAGTGGAGAAGACATGGTTCTTTACAGTGTATCTGAAACAGGAGATTCAGTAGAGGATAAAAAGTATTTTTCAAGTAAGGGGATAAATTTCTTAGTCTCTGTTCAGTAATGTCTATAATAAAGTAGTGAAATAACGCTGGAACATGTACCATGAGCAGAGGTTTTATTTCCTTTGTGTAACAGTTACAGGGAGATTTCATGGCTGTGGCAGCTCTTGCCCACTAAAAGCAGTCCTGTGAAAGATGGCAGTGGCCAAACTGCAGCATAAAACAAATAACGAATACATTAGCAGTATTTGCCTTCCATGAAGATCTCTCCAAGATTGTACCGTGAAGTAGAAAAGCTTCTTAATTAAGTTGCAGCCCTTTTTCTAATCTCTACATACACACGTCACTAAAGGCTTTCACGTGGCTCAAAAATCTGTAAGAGCCAACTTGCTGCCTCCAGCTTCTACATTATGAGGGAGACATCTGGGAAGGCTGCCTGGGCTCCAGAACATACTCAGGGCTCATAGAGCAGGAATCCATAGTAGAAACCAAGAAGAGATGTCCATTTAGTAAGGCTGTCTCACAGCTACTATTTATGTATCTACTTTTCTCCATCATCTTCTAGGTCACAGCATGTAGCTCGGGTGCAAGGGTAGGCAGGGACTGCTCAAGTTGCTGCAGTCTGAATCACCAAAGTGGCTTTCTCCTCTTAAACAGGGCCTGCAACTGTTGTGTGAGATGCTTTTCTTTCCCTCTAATATTGCATCTTAGACTATCTGGATCTATACAGGTGGAAGAAATGAGGGAGCAGATGGCTCTGCCTTATAAAAATAGCACTGGGATAATCGAGTGCAAGTGAATTGACACTGAATGACCCATCTCACAGGCCCACTCTTAGTTTACTTTTTTTTTTTGTAGTATCTGAGATAATCAACAAAACAAAGGACTTGGAGCAATAATATTGCCTATTTGTGCTTTGCTTGTAACAATTGCCTAAGATACAAAGCAAATAAAATCTACCAGATGCAGCAAATTCTCTTGAGCCTAAGAAAGCAAAATTGTAATGTTGCAAATGTAAATGCTGGCATTGCAGCTTAATACACATATAAACCGAGCAATCTATATTGTGTGATCATCATTTTTTAAGAAAGGCTGGAGCCCAGAGACTAGCAAATGTTCTCATCTGCAGTGTATCAGCAGTTCTCAGTCTTCAGCTGCTGTACAGATAATAATTCTAATTGAAGAATCATTACATGGATCCATATGTGAATGATAGATGGGCTACAGCCTTTTGTTCATGATACTTTAAAAACTGAGTTGCTGCTTTTACTTTTATAAGGGGAGATTAGATTGCCTCCCCCCGCTTTTTTTTAATGCAACATTTTAATCACCCTGGTCTGACAGGATTTGGAATCTGAAGGGAAAACAATTTCTATAGCTGACAATTTTTTTAAACAATAGCTATTTAAAGCCTTGAATTGGTTACAAAGTGACACTCCACAGAGAACCTTTGTTCAAATACTTTTAATTCTGAAACTAGTGCTTGAAAATTGTGTTCCGTGTGCTCTGTAATAATTGTTTTTCATATATTATACTTTTTTCCCCCTCAAAGATAACAGCATACACTTTAGTGCAGTTTAATAATCCTTTTAAAAAACCATAGTTAAAAGGGCATTTGCTCCATTACTCATCAAGCATCTGTTGTATCAAAGAACTGGTAATATATTTATCTTGACGGATAAGCTTCAGTGTTGTGGGCCAAGTTCAGTGTAACTGGACCAAGCTTTCAATACTCCTTTGGGGATCCTAAAGTCAAGTTCATGGTCTAATTAAGATGGGTGTGATAATTATATCTGCTGCTGAACAGGAGTCTTTCATCAAACCGCATTTCAACTAAATTCAAAGTGGATCCAGTTCAGAAGCTGAATTGATTTCTTAATGTGGATGGTGAAATTTAATTTGCCTTTAGATCCTGTATTCTAATCCAGGCAGAATTATAACAGTTTGATTTTTAACATAACATGAATAGTAAGAATCAGGGTTTTCAGCTGGGTGTTACCATACCTATTACTTGTTCTCAAAGGCCTACAAATATTAGGCAGCTGTCTTACACCTGCTGTTTGGGGGGTAGCATTGGTCATGTACACGTACAATGACATCAGCAGAGTTGTGTGAGTGTTATTGATCTTTTCTGGGCACCCCAAGTAGGAACACACCACTTGGGAATTCAAGATGGACATGTAGCATTACTCCTGATCTGTTTTCTCCAAAAACTCTTTCTGAGGCAAATTTCTTGTGATGGAAGTGTACCAGAGGAGCACATGGCCAAAATACAGGAAAAAGAAGCAAGGTCTCCAACATTTTTGAAGCTTTGTACATTGGTTATATGTGATTGGCTATCACGACATATAAAGCTCATATTGCTATGGAAACTCCTGTAAAGAACATTTGCAGCCATCCTTGTCCCTTACCTGAACTATTTCTGAGCTCCCTCTGTAGGCACTGGGGCAGGGTGCGCTGCTGCAGCACTGCAGCTGGTGGGTCACAGGCACAGCCCTGAGCTCTGGCTGCAGGAGAATTCGGTGCCCAGTAGGGGAAAGCATTCCTGCTTTGCTTTGATATTGGGCTGCCAAGCACACGTGAAGTTGAACTAGTTTGCAGACACAGCTACTGTTGAGGAGTTAAACCTGCAACTTTCTGGAGTCTGAGGAACTGCAGAAGGGAAAAGAGCTTAGTTTGGTCTACAATATGTCAAATTGAGAAATATAGCTGTTGAGGGAAAATAATATGTCTGTTATTTTCTATAGAAATGTCTTTTAAAAGTTTGCAAGATACTGTATAAAGTCTTTATTAAATACAGATCTGCTTACTACTCTCATTGTTTTCTTGTGGCTTCTGATTCTATACAGCATCTATTTCAATAGTGGTAGAGGAATTGCAAATAGCTTAGTGGGTGGAGAGGCTTGGGATACAGTAAAGACACATTTTTAAATGGAAGATGAGGAAAGTGTCTAGAAAGTTCATAAAAATAGAAATAGCCTGAAATGCTTGCTGTGCAGTTGAGGAGGTGTTGAGTCTCCAGGAGGATCAGAGTATGCATAGTAAAGTCTTGACCTCCTGCACAGTGCAAGCACCAGAGAATACTGTCAAAATGTAGCTCTCATTTCATCACTGCGGTTGCCTATTCTCTAATAGTATGCATTTCCAGTTTGGCCCTCACCCCGCTGAGTAACTTGGGCTGTTTTTTTAGACTCTGCTTTACTAGTGCAGCAGAAAAAGGATGGGAAGGGAGGAAGGATGCCTACCAGTGACTTGCCATCCCCACTGATGCAGAACCTCCTATGCAAGAAGTCAGCTGGAGCACACAACAGCAGCAGGTGCAAGTGCACATGCCACTAGCTTTTTTTTTTGTTAGAGGGTTTATAATCAGTAAATGGATTTGAATATAATTTTTTTAATAATGTTTTAACTAGTGTCACTAAAACTCATGCTCATATCCCATGCGAATGGCACAAACTGTCACACTCTGGTCTTCTCTTTGGTTTGGTTTCTAAAAATTTCTGCTGAATGTTAAATCTGTGTCTAAATCTGTGAGAGGATAGCACCTGAAGTTTCAGAAAAGATGCACCTCATGTTGACCTAGCAGTGCATGTTTTCATTGGGCCCCACAGAGTTCATTTTCCATCTCTGGAGACATGCTTAGGAATTTCAGCCTCATTAATCCAAAGCCTCTTGAAGGGAGATATTTCTCGTGGTGCTGTGTCACTGAGAAGTGGAGGTCTTTGTGGGTTCTTCAGAGTGTCTTGTGCTGACTTCACCCAGTGACTTCTGGATCCAAATGCTCATTTACAAGTAAATTGCTTTCCATCTCTCTTTGCACTGCAATGGGCAGTATAAATGTTTCTTTATTGCTTCTACACCCTTATCAGTATTTAAAGTTATGGTGAGTGAAACTCTGCTGCTGCCTCAAGCAAGGCTGTGAGGCACGTGTGGATTTGCTAGCGGGGTGGAGCAGGAGCCGAGGGTGTTTGAGCTTGGATAATGGCACAACTTGTGCTCCTGATCCTGAAATGCCATTGCTCTGCAAGTGAGGCAGGGCCTGCCGTGGCCCTCCTGCAGGTGTCAGCCAGGCAGAAGCAAAGTGTGCAGCTGGCCTTGGGGTGTCCAGTCTGCTGATACAGAAGGGAGTGGTGTTTTCTCTTTCCTAGATGGGATGGCCCTGCTGGGGGCTCAGAAAGCAGAGGCAGTAGCAATGTATTTTTGTCATGGAAGGTAGTAGCAGTGACTCAGGACTCCTGGGGCACCACTTAGCAGAGTTAAAAGATGCCACTTTCATTTAGTTGCTATATATCTGCATTACTGAGTCTCCCTATTTGCTTTGTTCTTGCACAAACCCCCCTCCCTGCACTTGCACGCCCTAGTTTTCCTCTACCTTGCAGTTTATGTAGATTTTTACATCCATGCAAGTGGTGGCAAAGCTCAGCTCTTTTGTTGTGAGAGCATTTAGCATATATGCTGCATTTACTTGGCATAAGCATAGAAGGCCATAGTAGGGGCAAGACAGTGGGGAATGGAGCCAGTTGTTTACGTTTTCCTCCAAAGGACTGGTAGGTCAAACATCCTTCTCCTGTCTACAATTCTCTGCTATTAACAGCTGTTAGCGAGTGTTAGCGCATCATATTTTTTTCCCCTTGAGGCTGAGTACATTATCTCTACAACACTCCAGCACCTTGCTGGGAACACGCCACAGCTCTGTTTTCAAAGAGTTTTGTTAATGCTAGTGACCTTGGTGGTGTGACCACAACACCTGCTTTACCTGATAAGATCATTAATTTTTTTTCTCTTCAGCCTTTGTGTTGAGCATAAGCAAATCTTCATTTGTACCTGGGAAACATTGCCTGAACATCAGCTTACTGGAGCACTGACCTGTATCTCCCAGTATTTTTTAATGTATTAAATAGACAATTAGAAGAAATCACTTGAATAAAGGCAGAGTGAACACAAGCCTCAATTGAGCAAGACGGTGTTGGAATCAATCACATGGCTTTTCAGCTGTCACTCTGCCACAGCAGCAGCTGTCTGTCAGTCGAGGTGACAGCAGAGAGCTGATCTATTCTCTTCTCTGAGCTATAGAGATAAGCTGCACCTGCACAATGAATGTGTTCTCAAAATAAACACATTGGGAAGAGCAGAGGGGTTTTTTTTAATGATAAATCTTCTCACTCTTCTAACAGTTCCTCCCTTTTGATGGATTGAGAGCTGGCTGAAGAGCAGATCCCAGAGAGTCATAATCAATGGTATGGGCTCTATTTGGAGGCCTGTCACAAGTGGTGTCCCCAAGGTTCAATACTTGGCCCAGTACTATTTAATTTATTCATCAGTGACTTGGATGAATGTTCAGATGCCTCCTCAGCAAGTTCACTGACGACATAAAGTGGGTAGAAGCTTTGGACTGATCCCCCTGATTGCTGTGCAGCCCTTCAGGAGGACCTGGTCAGGTTGGAGAGATGGGCAGGAAGGGACCATTTGAAATTCAACAAAGGCAAATGCAGGATCCTGCACTTGTGGAAGAATAACCCCAGGGACCAGCACATGCTTGGGGCCAAACTGCTGGGGAGCAGCTCTGCAAAGAAGGACCATGGTGGACACCAAGTGTCCATGAGCCAGCAGTGTCCTTGTGGCCAGGAGGGCCAGTGGTACCTTGGGGTGCTTTAGGGAGAGCATTGCCAACAGGCTGAGGGAGGCGATCCTGCCCCTCTGCTCAGCCCTGGTGAAGCTCATCTGGAGTCCTGTGTCCAGTTCTGGGCTCCTCAGTACAAGAGAGACATGGAGCTCCTGGAACAGGTCCAACAGAGGGCTATAAGGATAATTAAAGGATGGGAACACCTCTATTACAAGGAAAGGCTGAGGGAGCTGGGCCTGTTCAACCCTAAGATGAGATGACTGAAGAGGGAAGTTCATCAATATGAGGAAAACTTCTTCATTATGTGAGTGACCAGGTGCTGGAACAGGTTGCCCAAAAAGGTTGTGGAGACTCCTTCCATGGAGATACTCAACCATCTGGATACAGTCCTGTGCCATGTGCTCTAGGATGGCCCTGCTTGAGCAGGGAGTTAGGACCAGATGACCCACTGTGATCCTTTCCAATCTTACCCATTCTGGAATTCTGTGACTCCTCCTCCTTTTTCAGTTTACCACGTTGCTGTCACCCCCTGCCTTTTTTCTTACAGTGGCTGTATGTTCTTCTACTTTTTACCTTACAGATTTGGTTTTCTGCATGCTGCTGCTTTGAATTTCTGCGACTCCATCCCACCTTCTGCTGTGTTCCACCTTCAGTCAAGGCAGGGTCTGTCAGAGGAGGACATGCAGGTGGTGCTGCCTCCAGGGCTGATGTCGGTGCCATGGCTGCAGCTGATGTCCATAAAGCAGTGATTGGAATTGTTTGGGGTTTAAATGGGTCTTAAATTCAGCAAGGAGTAGAAGAACTGTAGGGGCCTGTAGGGGATTAGCCTTACTTTAGGCTTTCCCCCAGCCCTTTGTGTAGGCAGACCTGCAAGGTTCTTGAGTTTGCTTTTGCTCCTTTATCAATCAGGCATGAGTTTATTAAATTTTAAGGTGCCTTCAACTTTCCCCTCCCCACTGTTTGCCCCAGTTTTGTTGTTCCTGCACTGCAGGGCTGATATTATTTTCATGTACGGGGCAGTGCTGTAGCTCCTTTCTTTCTTCCTCACCTCTGTGCTGGCTGGAGAGAAACAGATTTCCTTGGCAGAAATTCTGTGTATAGGGTCTTGCTACATGGCCCCATGCTCAAGTATATCCTGGTGGTGTGTTCTATGTGGCAGGGCTGTGCAGGGGTTGTAATTGCTCCTGTTTTTCTGCCTTACTCTACAGTAACAGGCATTTGTATCTAGGAATCTGTGAGTCCCAGTAAGACCTATCAGTGCAAGCACTGTGTCATGAAAGCATACGGATAACTCAGGAGGCTGATCATGTCACTGGTCCGGACTAAGAAAACATATGTCATCTTGGACTTGGTTCAAGTCCTTCCAAAAAGACCAACAGAAACTCACAGTGGCACAAAAAGGGGAGAGCTGATCTCAGAGAAGCCTTTGCATGTACAAAAAACCCGATAAATGTTTTCATTGAAAAATTCAGTTTCATTCTTTATTTTATAATTTTGGTTGTACAACACTTGCACATATCTTTTATTTTTGCCTGAGGTCTCCAAAGCCTGAAATGGAAAGCATGGGTTTTTCCATCAGTCTGTGAGATGGAGCTGAGTAAGGATCTTTCCCATTTTATAGGTAACAAGGACAAGACAGCAGGATCTCCTTAGAAGGCCAATTGCCTTCCATGTAGCTATGCTGGTTATGCCCTTTGCCTCTGTCTCAGAAGCCCAAAGCAGCAGGTCAAAGTGTGAGGTACAAGATGGGTAGCTCAGAACACACACTATCCCTGTCCTTGCCTCTCTCTCTTTCACATGCAGATTACTTCAAATCTTCCATTTTAAAACGTTTTCTACTTAAACAAGGATAAAAACATTTTTGCCTGAATAATGTTTGGTATAGGATCCACAAGACTGAATACCACATTATGGGAATATATGGGTACAAAATCAGCAGCTCCCAAATTGCAAGCTACTGGGTTTGACTAGGTAGCTCCTTCAATAATTTCAAACGGCCTAAGGTGAAAGGAACTTAGAAAAGATCTCTGATTTCCTACCAGAGGGATGGAGGAGCAGTGAAGAGAGCCATCACCATTTCTACTGCTCTCAGTTTATTGAATATGCACTGCCAGAAGAAAATGTCAGTTTTCAGGACTATTAACAGATACCTTTAAATAATTAAAAATAATATCTCAGCAATTATAGTTACATAGCTTCTTGCATGCTACCAATCCTACCTTTGAAGACTATGGTTTTAGGAAAATTTAATACAAGTTGCTGAAAATTAAGCAAATAACTTACCAACATCATAAAATGTTATTCTTTTGTAAGCTGTTACTTGTACCTTTCCAGAAAACAAGGTGTCTAAAATAAGATTTTGTCAGGAAAAATTTCAGTGCTATCAGTTAGTTTGAAACAGTCTTTCTGGTTCTATCTCAGGATAGATCTTTTATTTTTAACACACAGAGTGCAGAACAGAGGAATCATATGCTACATCTATACGCAGAAATTTGGGTTGTTTTTCAAAGAGTTTATAATTTTTGTCCAAACTTAGGTTATTGCTGAGGTCTGCTTTCAATTTTACTGCAAAGTCTCAACAAAGACAAACATTATCCAAACCGGTCATTTCTAAGACATATTTTATTTTAAAATCCCACTAAGAGAGTAGTTTGAATCATTAAAATATAGGTGCCATAAGTCCTGGTCATCTAAGCCACAATTCATCCATATTACACAAAATTTCCTGTGAGATTTCACATTTTCCAAGAACACTTTCAGTATATAAATACCTTTCCAAGTTTTTTCCAAAATCCAGATAATAATTTAGTGATATTAGTTTATATTGTATTATCGCTTTATACATAACTGTATTGTAGTTATATAGTAGTAGATGGAATTAACCACTGCATTCAGGAATGTCAAGCAGGAAGAAATTAAGCTGCTTTTCCTCCAGAGTCAGCTGCAGCAGACAGGGAGCCCAGCGCTGTGTCTCAGGCCAGGCTGTGTGGGTGCCAGGGTGGGTCGCTGATCTCTGATCGCCACCGCGCAGCTGGGCCGGGCTCAGACAGGCCCCAGCAGAGCTGCTCCCTCTTGCCTGTAGCTGTCATTAAACCAGCTGTTAAATGAGGGAAAGATAACTAAGGCAAGAGATAAAACAGTGCTCTTTGGGAGCACCACTGAACATATCCAATTATGCATGAATAGAGCTTGCAGGAACGTGGCCTGATCCCACCAGCTGCTGACAAACAGCAAATGAACTCCAGGGAAAGCTGAGGCTCTTGCTGGTACTTGGCATCAACCTGGGCATCAACTGCAGCTCCTGCTGGACCTTCATCACCTCTCTCCACGTAAGTCTTTCCCAGTAGTGTCTAGCCTGTCTGAACTGCCCACAAGTCTGCTTCTGTGAGAGGAGGTTTCTAACAGGCCTAGCCATAAAAGAAGAAAAAAAAGCACCAAAACAACAACAAACTCAAACACCAAAAAAATGTAAATAAAGGAAGATGGGCACAGGGTGTAGGGGGATAGAACATAAGTAAATAAAGGTAGTATAGAAAGTAATCTTACCCCCTAAAGATTTGCAGCTGAGCCAATTATTATTAGGAGCAGGCCTGACTTTAACAGGCCGCAGCTGTAGCCAATAAGAAGAGTGTTATAAAAGAGTAGAGTGGAGTTTGTCGGCTGCTGTGAGGACAAGTAAGAGTCAGTGCCTAGAGGAGCTGCCTACAAGAAACATCAAGGAGGTACAAAACTCTAACAATATGGAACCCTTGCAATATAATGATGATAGAACCTTTGTGATGTAATGACAACACAGGGAATAGACAAATTAATTGTGCCATATCCAAGCTACATGTGCTGGGATAGAAACCCCTTTACTGAGGGTAACCATCCAGTAACCATTCCTATAGCAATGATAAATGATAGCTGAGGGCCCTTAGAACAACCCAAGAAGTCCTAGTTTATTTCTAAACAGCTCCTAAAAGCGCTGATGCTGTGATGGATGGCTCCTTACTTGAAACCTTCTTTCCCAAAAAGCACAAGACTGTCAATATTTATAAGCTTTACTCACCCAAGTCAGCAAATATAATAGGCAAATATGCAGAGTAAAATACATTTTGATTGATTAGACACTTTGGAGAGAAAGCACCAAGTACTTTATTACAGATATTTGTCTTGTAGTCTTTTCCAGTCTGATGTTTGTTAGTGCATACGGAGAGTTTTGCTTGTATTTTTAAATACTGGTAAGTGTGAGACACAGGGGAAAGATTTTCTGTGGATTTTCTCATATTTTAATTTAAGTTAGGTCAGATATAATGCTGGCCAAATCATGTCTTGTTTAGCTCAAACCTATGTATTTTTTGAGTACTTAGGGCATTATTGAGAATTGACATCAACTCTGCCACAAGAAGAGCAACTAAAATCCCCATCTTTATAAATATTTCAGGTGTCATTATAAAAAGAGATAGTCATAGTAGCAGCAGCTTTTCTTGTTTAACTGCATAAGTATGATTGGGAATATGCCAGCATTTTGCCACCCCAAATGGTCACCAATAGGTGGTGCCACTCTTTCCAAATTCAGTGCAAGATTCCTCCTGTTTGTCTCTCAAGCAAATTCACTTGCATGCCTCATTTTCCTAACAGATATTTCTCAAAGACTTTTGTTGATAAATACACAATTCCCAACAGAATGATCTCATATTTTCATATTCCTTCTTTGCTGCTCTGACCTTTAGTTGCTCTAGCACACTTGTCTCTGGTTTTTCCCCATGCTCCAGTCTTTTGCAGCCAGCTGTCAACTGGGAACTTCTGGGAACGTGATTCCCACACCCAGAGCTTTGGCTGCACTCCCAAAGAGCTTACCTTTGTCCTCATTCAAAGTTCTTTTATCATGACTGTATTTTTCCATTCTTTCTGAAAATGGGTCTTAACAGTGCTCCAAAACAAATTAATCATTTTCACTCAAAGTCATCTTTACTAGAACTTGTATAAAATTCTGCTTTTGAATACAGAAGCAAAAACTTAAAGAAAGGAAAAGGTCATATAAACATAAAGCAAAATCTGTCAAATGGTGTAGAGCAGACCTGGTGATATCAGTCTTTTATCTTAAGCAGGATATTCTTTTTGCTCATTGATTCAGAATTCAAACTGATAGGTGTGTTCTGCTTTCAGTGACTGGTTCAGGGCAATATCCTGTAACTCCAGCTTGCAGTTATCCAGTGATGATTCTCCTGATGAAGCCATGACATCAGATTTGCACTGATGGGGAGAGTAAGGCTCATCACTATCTAGCTGCCAGCATGTACTTTGTGTTTTCCTGAGCCCCATGCAGGAGCAAGAAAGTGCCACTGGCAGGTGAACCAGTGGGACCACATGAGCCAAGCCTCCACATCAGAGACCAACATAGCTCCTCTCACAGCTGTGATATTCAGGGTGCATCTTTGCATTTGTAACAGCTTTGGTAAGACTTTTTTTCCAGTGCTGCCTATAAAAAGCAATAGATTTAACTCTAAGCAAATGGTGACTGGGGTACTTCTGCCAGCCTGGGTTTGGAGCAGGGCATACCCTGTAAGAGGAGGAAAGCTGCCAGTTCCAGCACCCCTGCAGTACAGTATGGTCTGTCCATGTCCCTTGGCTCCCTCTTGACTCTTAGAAGGTGTATCTAGGCCAGAACACTTTTGGTAAGAGACTGCATCCCCAGAGGCTTGATTCCTAATTGCCAGGAAAAAAAAATGTATTTCATAGCATCATAGCATCTTAGAGTGTTAAGGGGCTACAATGGGCCTTACAGATCCTCTATTCCCAAGCCCCCTCTGCAAGGGGCAGGGATATCTCCCACTAGACCAAGTTGCTCAAGGTCTTATCCAACCTGGCCTTGTACACTGACAGGGTTGGGGCATCCACACCCTCCCTGGGAAACCTGTTCCAGTGTCCCACCATCCTCACAGTAAAGAATATCTTCCTAGTATCTAACTTAAATTTCACCTCTTTTAATTTGTGCCCCTTACTCCCTGTCCTGTCACTACAGCTCCTGATCAAAAGTCCCTCTCTGGCTTCCCTGCAGGTCCATTCAGCTACTGGAAGGTTGTTATGAGGTCTCCACACAGTCTTCTCCAAGATGAGCAGCCCAAACCTTCACAGCCTGTCATCATAGGGGAGGTGCTCCAGTCCTCTTACAAACTCCATGGTCCTCCTCTGGACTTGCTCCAACATTTCCATATTTTCCTTAGGTTGGCAATGCCAGAACTATACACAGTACTTCAGGTGGGGTCTCACAAGGGCAGAATATAGGGAGAGAATCACCTCCTTTGACCTGCTGCCACTCTCCTTTGATACAGCCCAGGATTCTCTTGTATTTCTGGCCTGCAAATGCACATTGCTGGCTCAGATTTTCATCCACCATCACCCCCGAGTCTTTTGTGCAATCCTGTGCTCTCTGACCATTTTGAATGTCATCCATAGCCCATAGAGTATATATAAGGTAGCTCCCAGAAGTCCTTCTACCTTAAAGGTATAGATACTCTGAGCCCTCTGACATGTCCTAAGGGCTGGAGTGCTTCACTTGGAGGTGCAGGCAGCCATGGAAGGCTCCTGGCTGGGCCTCAGCTGGGGAACCTGTGCCATGCACCTGGAGAGCAGTGGCATCCTTGGAACACTGCTCTTTACCTCCTGTGTTATGAGGCCAAAGGTTGTCAAGCTATTTTTTCCTTCTGCTCAGCTTAATGAATGTTGAGGGGGTTATTTTTTTCTCTCTGTTTGTCACAGCTGGAGGGATGAAGTACATCTTTCTTCCTTCCAGGGAGGAGGAGACTCTAAGCCTCAGAGTCAGATTCTTTCCCCAATGCTTAGGGAATCTTTTGGGGAAATACTGACAATAGATTTGTCATTTCCTCATTGAATGATGATCAGAAAAGCACTCTGTGAGGGAGGAACGTGGTGGCAATCATAGTGCTTTAAAAATAGCATCCAGAACTGCATTTCTTGGAGGTCTTGATCCCTTGTTATGCTTTACGGAAATAGAATGGCTCAAGGCTTTCATGGGAGCAGAGGCCAATAAACACCTCATTTCTGCATCACCTTTGAATTTACACATGCCTGACCTGGAACCCTTAGTTTTGGGCAATTTTGGACATGGGCACCTTTTGACCCCTAGAACCCACCAGAGCTGGGCAGCAATGAAGTTATTTGACAGGCAGCCTCCTCACTATTGAAAACCATATTCTGTAGATGATGCCCAAATTCCCAAGCTATGCAGCCTGTTTGACTTCAGACAAGGCACAAGAAGGGAGGCCTCTATCATCATTCTCGCATCTCCAAGTCAGATTTTCCGATTTTCCTTTTTTTCCCCTCCCCTCTACCCTGAGTTAGTTGTTGTTACTGATCCATCCTCCTGCCTGTGGGAAGGAAGTGTTTTGTACCCTCCGAGGTCCATCTGATACATTACTGAAGTTTCAGCGCTCTGCACCTACACCCTGTACAGAGAGGTATAACCTTACTTTCCCAGCCTGTCTTTCTGAGTTTAACTGAAAAGTACAACTCCTAAACTTCAGTCTCTAACGTGTGTGCATTTCTCTAGACAAGATCTTGCTGACCCTGTAGAAGATTCCACAATAAAAGGAATTGTCTTGTTGCATGAGTATGATTTATGAGTATTGAAAAATAAAAAGGATCCTGGCATGGGAAACAGAAATCTGATATGAGGAAAAGAGATATTGTTTGGGTACGCGCTGAGAAACATTGACATCCTTGTTACAGCTCTGGGGAAACCAGATAGTTTTAGCCACATGATCCAAAACATAATGAGCCTACACATTAATTTTAAAGATGCCAGTAAATCAGTAAGCATCTTGAAGGGTGAAACAAATGTCCTGAGCATGAATATTCATCTATGTCTCTGGTAGGTTTCATGCAAACCTAGCTGTTTTACAGAAATTGGTGAAGCAAACATCTTTCACTTAGTATCAGCACCAGATACAGTGTGTGACACATTCACTGAAGAAAATGAACAATCTCTAAAGAGAAACTTTTCTGATCTTTGACTGTAGGTGTAAGGGAAGAGTAAAACACAGAACTGAGCAGAAAGCCAGACCTACCCAAAATAAGTATGATCCCAAGACCAGAAAGGCACTTTTGGAAATAGGCTGCCTAAAAAGGCTTGTTGGAAGCCCAGAAACTATCTTTGTTTTCTTAATCACTTCAGTACCCAAAGGAACAGCGCTCAGAAATTTTGTTAGAAACAGCATAGCACCAATTTCTCCTAAGCCAAATAATTTGCAAATCCTCCACATTTTTAGCCAGGAAGAGTCTTAGATTTGCTGCTTTGCAGCTGCTTCAGGATCAGGTTTTGATACATTTTGTAACTGCATCCTTTTTTACCCCAGTTTATTCCATTTTTTCAGACTTGTCTAGAACTGGTACTTATTGTCAATCCTCTGCCAGGTAGGAACAGAATTGAAGTTTTGCAGGCTGGTGTAGAGCACAAAACCTGTTCTGCAGAAATACATTTTGTAAATGTCTTTGTTTTACCTGCGGACATTGAGTATAGATTTAAGAAAATCCTTTGTTGAACTATGAACACAACAGCACCTTGTGGCTCCTGCTGCTCAGCCTCCACTGCTGTCCAAGCCTCATTTTTCTCTTTATGAATCACTGGACTGGACTGACCACTACGTGTTTAGTTGCTTATTCAATGTTGGTAAAGATTGAAGAGAACAGAAGCTAAAATAGAGATGTGCAAATGATTACTTAGTACTATTAAATTTAGTGTATTTTCTGCTAATAGATAAGACCATTTCTGTCTAAAACATTTTTGACTCAGTTGTACGCTATGGCAACAAAAAGACATTTTTTGGTCTTTCTGCTGTTTCCAAGTTCAGATGCTTTTTTCCACTGTTTTATTTCTTTGCTTTGTACTAGACAGCTTCAGCATTTTCTCTTGTTTTTTCCTATTTCTCAATGTTCCTAATGAAAATTCCAATAATAAAACATCAATAAAAGCTAAATCCACACTTCAGATGGAATTTTTTCATATATTTTCCATGAATTTCCAAAACCCTACGCCCAAAATCCACAAATAGGTAACCATTAAAGCCAGGGGATCTTAGGAGAAGGTACAACTCGTGCTGTCTCCCAACCTTCACATACATGCTAGCCAAATGGAAATAATACTTGAAATTAGTTGCACAGGTGTTTATTCTCTAAGCTTAATGCAAAAAAAAAAAAAAAAAAAAAAAAAATTACCTATTCTATTGCTTTACTGTGGAATTGCTAAATAGCCGTGGTTTTGCTCCAGTCCATAAGAGCTATTGCATAGGCTTAATGGTACTCATAAGGCTGTATAAGAGACAGGAGGGCTGATGACTCATAATCAGAGTCTCAAAACATCACTGATAGACTGAAGAATCAATTACACATAAAAACAGTTCTCTCTTCCTACCTATTCACTCAAAGACAGAGGACAAGTGACTGTCAGCTGGGTGCCAGAGGCAGTGGCACGGGTGCTGTGCTCAGTGGCTTGAAGGGATTGTGCCACAACACCAGGCACTGGGGGACCATGGGGGCCTGGCCTGGCCTGACCTGCTTCTCCCTCTGGCAGCGTAGCCAGTCTGGCACAAGTGGGGAGAGCCCTTCCCTTGAGCACACCTGAAGCATTTCAGCCCTGGTGGCACAGGGGTTGCAGTGGGCATCACACCTGGACACTGCCAGGCTTCCCCGCCCCAAAGCCCCAAACAGAGCCCGTGGCTGAGAAGTGCACACAAAGGGAGATGTGGTCAGCTGCTTTTCCAATGGACAGCCTCTGTCTTGCACTTAATGGGCTTCAGTGAATCAATCCAGAGGCCCCAAGGAGTTAAACATAGATATAATTCCTTCTCTTGTAACAGGCTGGGGATCTGCGGACAGGGTTCAGCCACAATGCTAAAATCCCATTCAAGCAGAAATGTCATGTTATTTACTTGCTAAAACAATGGTCTTATTGCAAAGACATGTTAGGAGTGAAAATATGACAGCATCTATTTTAGGTTGTCATTGATCTTTAATTTGCTATGACCTGAAGGTTTTCCATGTAGTCAGTGCTTTTTGGCCAAAATATATGACTGCAGGGAAATGAGTAAATGAGTGCCAGAGATGTTCTTTTTTTCCTATGAAAAGACTGAAATTGCTTTGTGTAAATGTGTGGAAAATGCTGATATTTTGTTTCTATAAATACTTTGCCTCCTGCGTGCTGTATTTCATTTGTGCTGTTTCCTAGGAGTATTTGGCTTCTTATCACTTTTACACAGTGTGCTGAATACAAATGAGCTACAGTTTACCCAGCAACCAAGCTGTGGAGCATTTGTGGCTGTTGTGCATTTCCTGAGCAAGAGTAACTACTGAATGAAGCAGATTACCCTGTAGCCTTGCAAAACACTGAGGATTATAAAACATGCATTTAGTGGATAAATACACAGAGGAAAAGGCACAGACAATCTCTGTTTCTATATATATGTATGTGCATATACATGAATATATCTGGGTGATGCAAAAAAGAAAAATCTGAAATAATCCATCATTTTTAATGACAATTTAAATTTAGGGGAAGCAAAAACCCTCAAAACTGCATCTCTTATTCTCAGTGCTACCACCTACAACCCCAGGATCCTTGTTTATGGAGCCTATAAATAAGGCTCCATTACCACAGACTCCTGTGATTCCAGGATGATCCACATTGAAAGGACCCCCAGGAGATCACTGGTCCAACCTCAGCTCAGAACAGGGCCAGCTCTGAGGTTAGACCAGGTTTCTCAAGGCTTGATATTGTTGTTTCTTGAAACCCCTGAGGATAGAGGCTGCACAGCCTCTCAGGGCAGCTGCACCACTGTCTGATTGTCCTTGTGGGGGAAAAGCTTTTTCCACACATTCAATCTGAACCTCTCTTGTTTCATCATCTGTTGTCTCTCATTCTCCTGCCATGTGTCTCTGTGGGTTAAAATCCTGGCCCTGCCTCCTTGTTGTTCTCCCAAAGATGCTGGGTGGCTGCTGTTCAGTGCCTCCAAAGCCATCTTTTCTCCAGGCTGGACAAGTCCAGTTTCCTCAGCCTGTCCTCAGAGGGAAGCACTCCAGTCTCCAACCAGATTGTAGTCTCTTGCTGAGCTTGCCCCAGCTCATCATCCTCTTCCTTTTATTTGAAAGGATCAAAACTGGGCACAGGACTGCAGAGACAGTCTCACTACTGGTGAGCAAAGGGGCTCCTCCCTTGACCTCCTGGCCACACTGTCATTAACACAGCCCTGGTGACACCTTGGCCACATTTGCTGCCAGGGCACGCTGCCAGATCACACCCAGCTCGTACCCACTGACATCCCCACGTTCATCTTGGCAGAGCTGCTTCCCAACCAGTTGGGCACCAGTGGGTCCCTACAAGGGATTGCTCTTTCCAAGGTACAGGGTGTGGCATTCATCCATGTTGAATTTTAGGACATTGCTGCTGGACAATTCCTTCAGTGTGTCCAGGTCCCTCTGGATGGCAGACCTGCCATCCCATTTACTGAATGGTGCAGCCATGTGGTGCACACTCGATGGGAGTGCACTTAGGCACCTGACAGGTCCCAGGACATATGCCTGCTGCACTCCACGTGTTACTGGCCACCAGGTACAGGATGGTTCAGTCCCTCTACCCTTGAAGTCCAACCATCCAAGCTGCTTTTGGACACCAGGTTCCCACCGGTGCAATCTGGACCAGAAATCTTCAGTGTCAAAAGCCTTGCAATGTTCAGGTAAATACCATCCATTGAAGAAAAGGGTTCCTGGAGAACTCAATGATTTTGTCAGTGATCAAAGTTAGGCTAAATGGCTTGTAGTCCCCATGTTATGCTTTTGGTCTTTTCTGAAGAGGGTGCAAAATTTGCTCTCCTCCAGATCTTAGGGACCTTTCCTTCTGCCCAAGACCTCTCAAAGGTAACTGAGGGTGGCCTCTACTGGCAGCAGCCAATAGAGCAAGCAACCTTGGACACAGCCCACCACCAAGTCCAGGGATGCCTATGGTCCAAGTTCTCTTGAGATGCCCAACTAAGTCCTCTGCTGGTCTCCTCCTCCCATCCTCTGTCGTCATCTTACTGCAAAAGTTCCACACTGCTATCTCCTTATCACAAAAGTTTCACACCTTCTTGGTGTTTTCTCATGGGCAGCACCTCAAAGCACTGCCACTTTCTTCTTCACAAAGCAGCCAGCTGACTCCAATTCCCTTCTCAACCAGCCACCCACTCTTTTATAGCACTCTTCTTCTCATTGGTTACAGCTGTGGCCTGTTAAAGTCATCCCTGTTCCTAATCTTTGATAATTGGCCCAGCTGCAGCTCCTTAGGATTACTTTCTACGCTATCTCTATTTTCTTATATTCTATCCCCCTACAACCCTCTGCACTTCTGATACATTTTGGCAGTGGTGTGAACCATGGTAACAGGTTTGCTTTGCTGGGGAGGAGGCCTCCTAGTAGAATCAAGAGGAAAGATTCAAATTTTGTCAAGAACATTTTGGGTGAAAAACATAAACTGTTTTCACAAGACTTTGGGAAACATCAGGAAGCTTTCTCCAAACTGGGTAATCAGCTGTGGGCAAAGGAAAGATAGAAAAGTGCACTCAGAATTACACTCCTGAAGTTACCATCTAGATCAGACGGATCATTTTTTCACTCACGAGCTTGAGCAAGGACTTTGTGTTGCCTTGAGAGGGGAATTACAGTGTAAGCACTCAGGTCGTCAGCACTTCCCATGAGCGCATTACATCTTTAATTGCTAAAATATACATATAAATATGCCAGATCTTGTTATATAGGTGTGCTTGTAGTGTCTCAAGCAATTTAAATGAGTCTTGTTGAACTGATTGGCAAATGTAATACAGATGCACTTGGCAACTTTTGCTTAAACTGTAGTCAGTGACGTAGTTTGCCAAGGTGGGCAATGATATTATGATTATTGTAAGTTAAAGGTCTGCATATCATGATTTTATGTTATCTACTTAATACCTGGGGTTTTAAACCTGCATTCTTTGCTTTGCTCTGGTACATTGGCATAGGCTTTTCAGTGCACTGGATTAGGTTGTATGTTGTAGTAAAATGGAAATTTATTTTATAAATATAAAATATTCTAAACTATTCTGACAAAATGTAACATCATTAAAAACAGAACATAATTAGTGAAAATGCTACTTCCCCCCATAGCACAGAGGTTATCTGTCATTTGATGGACATTATCTTGAGGTTCATCTCAAATGTGCAGGAGCCAATATGAGGTCATTTTCAGGGAAAGTGGGACTGCAGAGGGTTTGTCCTCTTCCGAAATGTAGTGACTGTCTATTCTGGAAGGGGGCTGTACCCAGCAACCCTGGTTTGAGTGGCAAGGTTGGAAGTAGTTCAGTGCACATGAAATCAATAAGTGGAATTGGGGTGAAATGGTCAAGGAACTGCAGTTGATCAAATGGCAATTGATAGAATTCATAACCTGACTGTACAATTTGTCCATAAACAGATAAATACAAGGCAAAATCTAGCCTTTGTTTAATAGTCCTTTGCCGTGATTCCCACAAAGCCTGCTTTCCTTCTTCCATGGCCTCCCTGTCTCTATGGGTTATCTGAAATTATGGGGTATCTAGGGATTTATTTCCATGTGCCTATGTTTTTGAGGGGCTGCAGATTGTCTGAGCTTTGTCCAAACATGGTAAAAATACATTAATTCTGTTTCACTGAATTCAAAGGACATAACTCACCCAGAAGTGGACCACTTTTTCTGTAGCCAATGCCATAGTCTTTTGCCATTTGTGCCTGTTTGTCAGGACCCTTTGGTAACTTTGGACTCACCGAGTTTAAACCAGTTTGGAGAGAAGGGTGGAGGACACAGATACCCTGAGCTCCCAGCCAGGGAGCCGGTGGGAAGAAGAGATGAGGGGCAGGCAAGGAGCATCCAGCTGCCCTCCTTCTGCCCAGGCTTTGCAGCACCAGCCCTTGGCAGCACTGAGCACTGCCAGCCAGAGCTGCTGCCAATGCCTTGCCCACCTGATGGGCACAGGGATGCAGCACAGCTGGCAGGAGGCAACCCTTGCAGGAGCTCACTGAAACTGGCATGGTGAGGAAGAGCAGATCCCAGGTGGAGGAGGATGTAGGGAGGGAAGGTGCATGGGAATGTGGGTACACAGCCTTCATTCAGACTCCATTAATTTTGCTTTTCAAGAAGCAATTTGTGACTCTCACAAGTGAAGGAAAAAGGCAAATGTGTGGGTTGTTATGGTTATTAAGTTTTTATTCCTTTTATTCCTATGGTGCTAATATACTATTAATACCTCATCTCAAAAACTCTCATTACAGGGTAGGGCTGTAGGTGAGGCTATGTGTGAAAATCTCTGGGGCACCCCAACTTGTTCTGCCTGTTCCCCTTTCCACAGCAATTCCTTTCCAGATCTGGGAGTCTGGAGCCATTGTGAATCTTGGCTTAGGGACCTTTTAAAAAACATGAAAACAATGTGAGGGGCAGCACATGTGAGCAAGTCTTCTTTTTCTGGTGTAATGTGAATAACCACCGCCACCATACAGGGCCTGCAGCATGCTACTGGTGTAAGAGACTGGAGCTGGGGAGCACAGGGTCAGTGCAGAGGACATGCTAGCTCTCCAAAAGTAGAACTTGGCAACCTGTATTTTTTCTATTTTTGAGAATATTTTTAAAAATGTAGTGCTACATTTCAACAAAGTAAATTTGTAAATTTCTTCTATGCTTTTTTGAAGGAAAACTGCAGTAACATACCAGGTGTGCAATCTGGACCAGAAATCTTCAGAAGTCAAGAGCAAAGGACATTTAATCCTGACCAAGCAGACTAAACATTTGGTCTGAGAGCTGGAGAAAATTCAAGGTAATAATAACGTGCTCTGCATGTTGCAGTACATCTCCTCTAGCAGTTGGAGTCCAAAAAGGTCACATGAACCATGAGTGAAGAAAGAAAGGAAAACACTCAGCAAGGTGAATATTGCTCAGAGCATTAATTTTTCCATACATTCTCCACAGCAGGGTCACAAGCAATTAAGGGTCCTCATAGTGGGAACATTTCCACTGATGTACTTTACTCTCATCCATAATTTTTTTTTCAAATTTCTTACTTTGGAGAGGCGGTGTGTTGTGATCCAACAAAACTAACTTTTATTTTCAAACTATCCTAGAAATTACATTTTTTCAGTCAAAATGTTTATGTGTTTTTCCCTTCCATGCTCTCATTTCCTATGGGGTGACCTGATCAGCAGCCTTCTATCTGTAACTGTCCACTTCTGTCAAGTTACAGAAAAAAATACAGTCAAAGCCTCTGTGTTAATACTTACTCAATAAAGCTGGGGTTTATGAGAAAGGGATTGAAAAATGAAAATGAGAACATGTGAGAAATGCCTTCCTGATCCTGAAGAAACAAAGCTGACAACTTTCACATCAAAATATTTATTTTAATATTCATGCACTCCTAAATGCTATTCTGATTTATTTTCTCTTTGCAAATATCCAAAATTTTGGAAAAGAAAAAGAGCTGCTGTGCTAGAAGAAATGACAGTGGTAATGTCATACATCAGTGTCGAGGTGTCTCAGTTGTACTCATCTGGCAATCAGAATATTTTCCACTTAGGATCCAGTTAGAAGATCCCATGCACCATTGTACAGCTCTGCACTGGGGTTCATGCTGAGTCCCGGGGGATCCCCATGTTCCCCTGCACTCTTGGTTACAGGGACTCTTTTAAAAGCATGGCACAGCTTTGCACCCCTTCTAGCTGTTCAGTTTTTATATCATGCCTGCTGACATGCTGTCTGAGTTCTTCTTTGCCCATCTGAAATGCCATTTTGTCTATGGGTATTGAATAGCACAATCTTTCATATGAAGCTGACTGCATTTTTGTTTGTGGCATGACTTAAATGGATGCTCCTGCAAGTCTACATAAAAATCACCTGTGTCTGTGAGCTGGAATTTGAAGGAAAGCAACAAAATGCACATTTCAGTATTATTTCTCATTCTTTGATGTTCTACTTCAATGTCAAATTCAATTTTCTATTTTCTTCTCAATAAAGAGAGAAGATTTCATTTTTATACTACTGCATTTTTATACTTCTGCATGGATAAAATAGACATCACTTTTTAAACCCAGCAATTTTAAAATATTCTTTTAAGGAAATTTATATGTGCTTATCTACATGCATATTTGTAGTTTTAACCCCCTCAAATACCTGCTTTCTGTCATGTGAATTTTCCAAAACAATCACTCATTTTTAATTTCAGCAGGACAGGACCATCTGCTGTGTCCTGCTGGTGTTCCAGGCTCTCTCCTCAGCCTCTGATAAAGCACCACTCTTCACAGTGGTGCCTTCCTTTGCATACCCTGGCCCTGCTGCACCTGCCTCTCATTCCACCTCATGCTCCTCTGACTCATGAGGAACCCCCCCTGACACTTTGAAGACACCAGCAAGGGTGATCTGTGCCTGGCAACCCCTCACTGAGGGCAGCAGGGATGCTGCAGATGAGGCTGCACAGAACTCCCCAGATGGGGAGAGCAGGAGAAAACCCTTCTTCCTCTTCCATGGGGAGATAGAGAGGATCACCAAATAAATTGCATTTAAATCAGTTAAATCAGATGATGCCCTGTCTGCAAAATTAATTGTGGGCAGGGCTAGCAGGTAAATAATTTTCTATTATGAAGTGTCTTGGGATTTTTAGATGTCTGCAGGAAACAACTTAGCGTGGATGAAAGTTGAAGAACTGAGTTGTGGAATTGGGGTCCTAGCTTTGTGTTTTTTACATGAAAAGGTGCTTTACATACCAATATGGCATTTGTAGACATTTAAAACTGAACCCTGAAGCTGTGTTTGCTGACAGAAACTGAATGCCACTTGGAAAGGGTGAATGTATCAAAGCCTTCCCAAAGTGGCATCCCTGGATGGCCACAGCAGTCACACTTCATGGAGAAATGTCTTGTCTGGTTCATGGGTACTGGTCCATCATTACTTTGTTGCTGTTTTGGGAAATTATTGTTGTATCCTTTTCATGGAATCATAGAATAACTCAAGTTGGAAGGAACTAATAAGGATCACCAACTCCCTGTTTCTCATAGGATTCTCCAAACCAAACCCTCACAACTAAGTGGATCCAGATCCATGTCCCTTGAACTCTGTCAGGCTGGGAGGCACAACAGCTTCCTCGGGGAGAAGTGTGTTTAGTCAATCGAGCAGCCTCTCAGTTAACACCTTTTTCTAATGACCAACCAGAACTTCCCTTGATGCAGCTTCCTGCCATTCCCTTGCATCCTGTCACCGATCACCAGAGAGAGTTCAGCATCTGCCCCTTTGCTGACACTTGGAGGAAGTTGTTGCCCCACTCAGGTCACCCCTCAGCCTTCTCTTCTGCAAGCCAAACCCAGCACCACAGCCACTCCTCATCAAGTCTGGCCCCCAAGATCTTTCACCATTCTGGTTGCTCTCCTCTGGACACAGCCTCATAGCTTTAGATCCTTTCTTACATTGTGCCCAGAACTGCCCCCAGCACTTGAGGCGAGGCTGTCCCAGCTCAGAGCAGAGCAGGACAATCCCCTCCCTTGTCCAGCTGGTCATGCTGTGCCTGATGCCCCCCAGGACACAGTTGGTCATCCTGGCTGCCAGGGCACTGCTGACTTACATCCAACTTTTCACTGACCTCGATCCTCAGACCTGTTCCCACAGGCTGTTCTCCAGGCTCTCATCCTCTGATTTGTATGTATAAGCAGGATCACCTGTCCCAGGTAAAGAATCTGTCACTTGCTCTGGTCAAATCTCCTATGCTTGGTGAGTGCCCAGCCCTCTAGTCTTACCTACATCTCTCTGCAGGGCCTCTTCACCCTGGAAGGAGACCACAGCTCCTCCCAGTTTAGTATCATTATCAAACTAACTTAATGTACATTCATTTTCTGTAATCAGATAATTGGTAAAAGCCTTACAGAGCTCTGGCCCTAAAATGGATCCCTATGGACTCCCACAGGTGACTGGCTGACAGTCTGTGGTCAAACACTTCAAGCCTAACCTGTCAGTCAGCTGCTCACCCAGTCTCTTATGGACTTTTCTAGCTGCAAGCAGGATATTTTGTCCAGAAGGACACTATGAAAGGCAGTGAAACACCTTTTGATTTCTGATAGCATTCTTATAATTTTTATTATTCTTTTTTCTGGCACTTTCAATGACATCAGGATAAAGCACCTGTGGCCCAGCTGAAAGAGAATGACAGGAAATCCAGCAGCTTTAACAGTTCACAACAATTTCTGTTTGCTTGCCAATGAAATAAACATCCTTAGATTATTGTGGCTGTAGAATTAAAATGCAGATGTGGTGCATAACAGCTCCTGCAAAGAGATGCATTACACAAATCATTAAAATCACTGAAAAGATTAAACGAGGCAAAGAAAACTGGGACTAACACTGACCTCAAACAATTTCTCTTCTTGTTTCTGCCTAATCAGATGATAAATTAATTAAATTGCTAGCTCAGGTGTTGCTCACGCTTTCTGAATTTTTGCCTGCTGCAGGGATGGTGTATGGGTGGAGATGGAGACCTGGCTGTGCCCAGCACAAAGCAGAGGAGTTTCACTGCTGAATTCAAGCACCTGACAGGAGGCTCTGCGGGACTGTGCGGGCACTGGGGAGGGGCAGCGGGCACAAGCTGCAGCAGAGGTCATGGGCACGGGAATTTTGCACCTGGCCCACGCAAACCAAGAAGGGAGGCTTGGACCCAAAGGATGTTGAATGTTATAAGAGTTACAAAAAGTAATTATTTGATGTTACAAGACAAGTAACTTGTAACAGAAAGTTACAAGAGTAATTCTTTTGTTGACGTGCGTGATGTGTCTCACTCAAATTGGGGCACCACAAATGTGGTTTTACGTGAAGTTTTGAAACCTTTCAAGCCTTCAGATACAACATGATTCAATTAATGCATACTTAACACACACATACTACTGGAAAGCAACTGGAGTTGTGTGGTGCCATCATCCATTTGCTTCTTTCATGATCTAGACATCCCTCAAGCTGGTCTTAGAACCACAGAATCATTATGGTTAGACGAGACTTCTAAGATCATCGAGTACAATCACTAACCCAGCACAGCCAGGTCCAGCACTAAGCCATGTCCTTAAGCACCACACCTACACATTAGGCTGCCCAGAGAAGTTCTGGGTGCCCCGTCCCTGGAAGTGTCTCAGGTCAGGCTGGGTAGGCTCTGGGGAACCTATTCTAGTGAAAGCTGTCCATGGTAGGGGTTTTGGCGCTAGGAGGTGTTTAAGATCTCTTACAACCCACACCATTCATGATTCTGTGATTTTTTTGAACACATCCAGGAGTGATGATTCCACCGTTTCCCCAGACAGCGTCTTACAATGCCTGAAAACCCTTTCAGTGAAGAAACTTTGCCTAATACCAATCTAAACCTCCTCTGGTGTAACTTGAGGCCGTTTCCTCTTGTCCTGTCACTCACTACCTGGGGGAAGAGACTACATCCATCCCACTAGAATCTCCTTTCTCTTAATTGTAAAGAGCAATAAATCCCACCCTGAGCCTCCTTTTCTCCGGGCTAAGCACCCCCAGTTCCCTCAGCCTCTCTTGGTAGGACCTGTGCTCCGAACCCTTCAGCAGCTTCGTTGTCCTTCTCTGGACGCGCTCCAGCGCCTCTGATGCTGCCCCGGGCAATCGGGGGGAGCGCTTTCTGGATCTTCCAGCGGGGTCACCGCGCCCTCGCCCCGCCCGCGGGTCCCCCCTCCCTCCGCGTCCCGCGCCGCAGCGGAGGCGGCGCCGCGCTGATGTCAGGGCGCGGCGGGAGCGGCCGGCGGGCAGCGGCGGTGCCGGAGGGATGGCGGGGCCGCTGCGGCTCCTGCCCGCGCTCTGCGCCGCCGCCGCCGCCGCCCTGCTGGCGCTGCCGCCGCCCGCCGCCCCGCGCCGCCCGCCGCGCTGCGGGCCGCCCTGCAGCTGCTGGCGGGACTCGGCGCTGTGCGTGGGGGCGGCGGGGGCGCCGCGCAGCCTGCCCGCCGGCCTGGGCTCCCTGTGAGTGCGGGGCCGGACGGGCGGCGCGGGCGGCACGGGCTGCGGGGCGGTCCCGCCTGATGGGTGGCATCTCTTTTTCCAGGAGCCTGGTCAACGGGACCTTCTCCGAAGTCAAGGACAGGATGTTTTCCCACCTGCCCTCCCTGCAGCTGCTGTAAGTATGGCACTGGGAAGGAGCACGGCCAAGTAGCACTTCACCCCTTCCTCCTAAATAACGTCCCTTTAAGCATAGACCGTCTACGTTTCTCCTGGATAGAGTTCCATCTCGTAGAAAGGGAGAAGGTAGCTTGCACAGTCCCCCAGGGTAGCTGCTGTTTCATAACATTTCTGCTCAGGGATGCATTTTCTGCTCAGAAACCACTTCATAAAAATGTGTATTAAGTTACGAATGGAGGGTAAAATGTTTTATGATGCCCTAAGTTCCTCTTTTTTTAAACCTCAGCTTTAGTAAGTTTAAGGCTGAGTTTTGTCCTCCAGAGTTATGTGTGGTGGCTCTCACTCCTGCTCACTTTGTGCCCAGGAGTCTTGCACTGGCTTTGCGACACAGTGGGCACGATGGGGTGAGCAGAGGCTGCCAGGACACACTTCAGAGGGAATCCTCTCTGTGTCAAGTGCTGCTGCTGTCTGCAGCTCGACTCAGCGTGCTTCAGTGTGCCACTTGGAGGGTGGCCCCCCGGGTGCCTTCTGTCCAGGAGACAGTGCTCTAGCTCCCCACACTTCACAGCCATCCATCCCTCCTCCCTGAGCCCCGGCAAGCTGCTTGGCCGTGCCCGCGTTGCAGTTAGGTGTGTGCCTCCTGCTCCAGGAGCTTGAGCAAACTTGCTTAATTTAGCTGTCCTGGGAGGCAGCAGGGAAGATACAGAGACTGCGGTAGAGCCCCCTGGGGAGCCTGGATACTCACTTCCCTGGCAGTCTGCAGCAAGGCTGAGCAGCAGCCTGCGTCCTGTCCAGCCCAGCGCAGCCCGTCCAGAATGCCTGACACCAGCAGGCCCTCCACACCTCCACCCCACAAGGACTGACTGAGCCCCCAGGCAAAGATACACTGCCAGGAAAAATTCAGCAAAAAGATGCAAAGCTTGCCAGAAACCCAGGCTGAGTGCTTGCCACATAACTAGATGTTAAAACTGGTCTTAGCAGGAGGTAGTCTCTAAAGGTGTCTGGTAGCTGATGGTGAGGCTCCTCTCCTTGGGCTCCCCATCTCCTGTGGCTCAAAGGCCTGTCTTCCTACTGGCAGCAGCAGCACGCCGTGCAAAATGCTGGGGGGAAGTGGGCAAAGCAAGGGGTGGAAGCCTTCACCTCCTTCAGTGTGAGACTGTTCCCAAAACCAAGTGCCTGTGAGAGCTGAGGGTCAGCGCTGAGCCCTCAGCAGAGGGCACAAGGAGCTTGCCCACCATTAAATGGTGGCACACAGTGACCTGTGCCAGCTGGGAAGGAAAGGGAGAAACCCATGGGTGAGAAGCTGTGGGTGGAAAATTAGAGATGGGAGGAATGTGGCCTGGTTTGGATGGTAGTACTAGGAAGAGGGAGGAAGAGCAGATGAAGATTGTCCCTTTTCCTTAGCTGCAGTAGTTTTTCTGGAGATGTTGGGGTGTGTAGGGTGGTGGGGCAGAGGTGGGTTGTTGAGGAAGGCCAAAGTTGCTCATGTCACTTTATGTGATAAGTCAGATGTGGGAGCAAGAGGTGGTCACCACCGCCTTGGGCACTCACAAATTCTGTTGTTTAGTGTAATTTGTAACTTTTCCCTTAAAACATGAGAAAAAATAACAAATAACAAAGAGCCGCATGCATAATTGAGCACATGGGCACTTCAGGACAATGTCTTCTGTGGCAGTAATCATGGTAAAATAGTAATGCAAGGATTTATTTTTGATGGTAGTTTTCATCTTTGTCAGATTTCTTCAGGATAATTTAAGGAGCATTTGTCTAGTATTTGCATAATATCCAGGGATCACAGGGAAAGTTTGCATTTCATGTTCATTAGTCTTCTAAATTAATTTTAGTAACATGCCTAAAACCATACAAAAGGAAGATTAATCAGTTGTTCTAATAAAGCAATTAGTGCAGACATATTCATTCATAGAGAAAATTCTGAGATTTTCCAAAAATTATTTCTTCTGAGTAGTGTTAATATTTTAGAGCAAACTAGAAGTTTTGCTGTTTTGCTGAAAGGAGATTGCCCTCTCTGCCTTTGAACATCAACCTTTGGAGACTGTCCACTGTGCTTTAATACAGTGAGGAACTCTGCTGGCAAAACCTCCATCACCTTCTTCTCTCTGGCTGTCTTCTGCTCCCTCAGGTGACAGCCTCTCTGGTGCAGCTCTGACATATTTGTCCCTCAAGTTCACACGGGAGTAGGGCAAGGCAGGGCCTGGAGGAGGCAGCACTGCAGCTGGATTCTCTGTCTCCGTGGTTTGGACATGCCTGTGGTTCCAGCTGACAAACTGGCTGCTGTCCTCCCAGGCTGCAGGCTGTACCCTGTCTGCAGGTCAGGCTCAGAGCATCCCCCTGGGAGCGTGGAATGAGTGAGTGCTGGCCCAGTGAGGCTGCATAAACGAGAGCTGGTGCTTGGGAGCTGAGGATGCTGCTCAGGTGGGCTCTGGAAGGTTGTCAGTGAGGCTGGAGGGGTGGTGAGTGGATGGGCCCACACTCAGCAGACCTGCCATCTAATGATGGCTTGTTCTGCTCAGTGGACCATTGAGTTGAGGACCAGGTTACATTTAGCCAAGGTCAATGGCACATTTTTCCTGGGGAGTAGAGGACATTAACTACCATCATGTAATGCCTTTAATTTTTTTTCAATAGACCATTCCACAGTATTTTATGTGTGCTGCATTGGGGGGGTGATATGAGCTCAGGTCAGTAAGATTAGTTTGGTCATGGGCAATAAACACAACAGGCATAATCCAATGTGTCAAATTTTAATGTGCTTTCCTAATGCCTGCTCTCCATTTTCAGCTTGCTGAACTCCAACTCCTTCACTGTTATACGAGATGATGCCTTTGCTGGTCTCTTCCATCTAGAATACCTGTAAGTTTGGTATTTTATGTCCTTTATAAATAAAGATGTTTTGATAAGTTGCCAAGACTCCTGCTGCAGAGTCTTGGTCTTTACTATTATTCCCAAGAGCAGGGGAGCTGAAGGATTTATGTTCCACTTCTGTGCACATATTCTTTATGGTGGCTGAGGATTTTTCAGATGTTACAGTGCATTTTTAAAGGATGCCTTGAATATAAGGTATCTCTGTGCAATTACAGCACACCAAAAAGGCATTGCTTAGCAAGAGCTTGCCTGGGCTTTCCAGAACAGTGCCACCCTGTCAAGGGGATTTGAATCTCCGGCAAGAGGTGGAGCAGCCTATTCTCACCTATGGGCAGCCTGAGCAGGAATTGCAGAATATTGGAGTACTGCCCTGAACAACCCTGGTTCTGCTTCTCTTCTCCCAGCTTTTGTCTCCTACTTTGCCTTTTTTCTGATACCCAATTTAATGCCCATAGAATTTATCTTTATCCAATTAATTATAAATACACAAATATATAAACATACATTTCATATAATATGAACTATTGTAATTATTTATGTTATTATTTTAAATTATTCAACTCTCCTTTTGTTTATATCATTCACTTAGGGGATTTTTACATTCCTTTCTTTTTCTGGTCCTTTTTTTTTTAATTTTTTGTTCAACCTTTCTTATTTAAAAAAAAAAACTATTACCCCTGGTACAAGGCTGTCCTTCCTTCACACTCCAAAGGACAGCATTTCTCTGTGTTACTCAGTATGAGCTGGAGTGTTTGAAACTATGAATATGACCTGAAAAAAATCCTCATTCCACCCACCCTTCCAAGCTGCAATGTAGCTGTGGAAAACATGTGTCCTTTTTACAGAAAGACCAATGCTCATAAAACTGACTCTAGCTAAAATCTTGAAGGCAAATAGGGGTATATTATGATGGGGTATATTCAGGGTTAAGAGTCTGGCACACCAACAATGGAATTTGCAGATAATGGTAAATGGTTTATGGTAAAATCCATGATTCAGCTACATCTGGATTTTTCAGAGATAGCAAGTTATCTAAGCATTCTCTTTTCCTTGTGTCTACAGTGAAAAAAATTATTTGCAGCAGTTTGTAAAAAGGAAGAAAACCGTTTTCTGCTGTACCATTAGCAGCCTGCTTTCCAGTGCTGATGGGCTTGTCCCAGCAGCATAGCACATATCGTGGTGGTTGTCACTGCTACCAGATCCCTTTTGAGTGAAACACCCTGCCCTCCTCAGAGGGCCAAAGGCAAATCTCTGTCCCTGACCACCAGCTGCCAGCCAGGGAGCAGGATGAAGACTGGTAAAGCCTTACAGTTTCAAATTCTAGCAGCTGAAGAAGTGGTCTCAGTTAATGGTTCTGGTTGCTTTTTCTGCCAATTCCATAGAGCTTTTCCTCTTCCCAGCAAATCACCCCTCCACTTCTTGGGAACTGGCTGTGAGTGGCCTTTCTCTGTGATTTGTTTCTTTGGCCATGCAGCCAGTAAAACCAGTACAGCTTCCATAACTCATGTGTCTTAGTTACCAGGGACCAGACTTTGTAGAGAAGGAGGAAACCTGACTGACAAACAGGAATGACAAGTGTCTGTGTGTACAAAGCCAAAGTCTCTGGCCGAAGAGCAGCTGGGGAGCGCCCACAGCTGGTACCTATACATAGATAATAGATCTCCAGCTGTGTCCTGCTGCTCTTGCAGCACTCACAATGGCATTCAGTGCTTAAACTGACCCTGGGTAAGACAGGTCTGATAAAGATGGGAGCTTTGCTGGTGAACAGACTGGAATTCCCAGAGTAGCATCTCTTGGAGACCAGCATCTCCAAGTGGAGACCACTTGCTTGGTGATTCAAGAATCTGACAAATTCCTGACTCCCAGCTTGCAGCAGTGTAGCTTTGTTTATTTGCATGGAGCACTGAGCTGGTGCTGTGCAGGGGTGCCAGCTGCCAGTGAGGGTGTCAGGAGGCAGCGTGGCTCTCTGCTCTTGTGGATTGAATTTGTGGTTCCACACAGCTCTGAAAGGCTGACCTGCCTCTGACATCTCCCATGCAGACACAACACTTTCTCATCTGCACCCTTTGCCTGTAGTCAGGGTCCTGGTCACTTCATTAAGGATATTTCCTACACCTAAACTGCAGAACCAAGAGCACTTGTCATCTCCTGCATTCCCATTATCACTCTCTTGAGAAGAGATCTTGTATCATAGCATTTTCCCTCCAACTTCTCTGCAGGGCAAACAGAGCTTAGGAATAAGGGAGGCACTTTCATCTCATAAGCCTTTCATAAAGTCAGCATAGTGTTGTCTTCATGCAGGTATAGCTGTAGCATGCAATATCTTGATGGCCACCTGGCTGCAATCACTTTGCAGGGATCATGGTGTATTTGGGGATGTGTCCTCAAGTGCTCAGGGGTCAAGATGCTCAAATATCAGCTCTTTGTTGAAATGCTGACGTGCAGTCAGGAGGAGCAGTGTGCTGCTGGAATCGATATGTGCCTGGCATTATTCCCCCAGTGCACAGGGCTGTGACTTGTGTGCAGCTGGCAGCCTGCAGGGGAGATGTCCCAGCTGGACAGAGCTGAACTGTGGCAGCCAGAACTGAGCCAAGGCAGTGGTCCTGCCATTTGTGTGGGTGTCAAACGTGTGCAGTTCAAGTCAGGGCTGTGTGGGCACAGAGGTGGCACTGTGTGTGTGTGCATATACAGCCATGGGAGCAGGACCCATCAGAGCAGCTCTGCAGCCTGGGCAGCCCTGGCACCTCTGTGCTGCTTGCTGCTTTGAAAATGCTGCTGATTTGGGAGTGGGGAGGGCAGGACTTTAGCTTCTAAAGTCTGCCTCAGGAGGTTCTCCTACACAGGACTCTTGCCTCACACAACACATCCTGAGAGGATTACCAAAAGAGAAATTATTTTTTTGCCTTGTTCACTTTATTCCATTTCTGCTGGGCATTTGTGTCATGTGCCCTCCCTTGTGATGAGAGGTACTTGCATTGTTCCTTGCAGTTTGCCCAAGGAAAGGGGAAAAGGGAACATGAGCAGCTTCACTGAGACTTCCCACCTTTCAGTCTGAAGGAGCTGCCCAGAAATATGCTGCATCTGGCAACTATAGCTTAAAGCACAGTGATGCTAATAATAATGTTACTTAAAGTATTTTAAAATACTTTTTTTTGGCCTAGGTTTATTGAAGGAAACAAAATTGAAACCATTTCAAGAAATGCATTTCGTGGCCTTCGTGACCTGACTCACCTGTAAGTTATTTAACACTTGATAAAGTAATTTCTAATTGAACAAAACTCTCCTAGGAGACCACTGGTTTTCCTGCTACACAGAAAACTTCTCTTCCCTCTGTGTCAGCGTCCTCCTGCTGTCAACAACATGCTTTCCATAAATTAAGAACCAGCCTTAGAGCAGTTCTTGCCTGGGCAGCACTGCCACGTGTTGGGCTGTCTGTGAGCAGGCACAGCTGGGTCTGGGATGCCCCTGGTGCCACACCCAGTGCTGGGCTGGTACCACCATCACCACCACACTGCCTACTCATGATTAACATTCCTGCTTCCTTCCAGTGTGCTCAGTGATTGCTCTGCGGGTTACATTTGCACCTGGGCAAAAAAAAAAGCTTTAAATATTTTACTTTCATGTGAACTTCAAGCAATCTCCATTCTTGAATGAGAATAATTAACGCCTGTTCCTGGTAATTTCTAACAGTGCCAGTGGCTGGACAGTACTGGATAATTAACAACCTGTAAGTGAGCTCAGGTTGGTAAGAACTGCAAGGTAAGAGATAGCAATGGTACTAAGCTCTAATTTTCTTTTCTAGTTCGTTGGCAAATAACCATCTCAAAGCTTTGCCAAGGGATGTCTTCAGTGATTTAGATTCTTTAATTGAACTGTAAGTAATGAGAATCTTTCTACTGCTTCTGTCACTCCTGCTCTCACTTTTAGGTTCTGGGTGTGTGGTGCTGTATCTGGTATCTAAACAGAAAAAAAAAACTGTATTTTTTTGTTCCAGCTGTTTTTCATCATATAATTGTTTGCTTGATAGTCTCTTCTAAAGTAACTGCTATTTCTTAAATCACTGTTGCTTCTCGTGATGCTGTGCGTAGCTTGTGTTATTGTACTTCTTTCTGGTGTCTCATGTAAATTGTGTTTTAGAGAAAGGGAGACAATGAATTTAAAACTAACAGTTTCTCTGAACATATTTCCCTATTATTGTTGCATATTCCCTGAGATTATTTTAGTACAAGGGATTAGTTAAAAAACAAGTTTCTTTTCCTTGTTTCTGTGCAGTTGTAGCACCTTGTTGACATTCTGTCAGCATTTCCCTGTGTACCTAGGATTCCCCTATTTTTGGCCTGGCTCTTTCAAACAGCAAAGTAAAATCTTAAGCCACAGAAATTGCCACAGGATCAAAGGACAAGTACAGTGCTGAAATTGCACATACATGAGCAGGAAGAAGCTAAATTTACTCTACCTCAGCAGTGACTCAAAAATACAAGTCTTCTATCTGTATTTTACATCTGCAAGGCTGCTCTGTCCACCAGCAGCACTGGAACAGTTTAGTGAAGGAATGGGAATTCTCTGTGTCAGTGGTAAATGGCGCAAGGGAGGCCTGCAGCCAACAACCTGAATGTCAGGATGTAATACCTTACAGTCCTCATCCTATGAAAGCTTACCAAAAAAGTAACTTTACACATAAATCACTCAGTGCTTCATTACTATGATTATATATGACCGTAGAATACAATGGTTATTCAAAAAACCAGTGAAAGAGAGCTCATGATAAAAGAGTCCAGATAGAACTTAAGAAACTTCCCTGTTTTCAGTTCAAAACAATACAAGGATACTCAGATGTTTTGAAATTCAGTATGTCAAGGTGATGACAGTTCTGTAGTACTCATATTGCTATCAACCTTTTCAAATATGTTTATTTCTGTGTGTTTTTTAGAGATTTAAGGGGAAATAAATTTGAGTGTGACTGCAAAGCCAAGTGGTTGTTTTTGTGGTTAAAGATGACAAATTCCACTGTTTCTGATGTCCTGTGTATTGGTCCAGCAGAATATCAGGATAAGAAGTTAAATGATGTGACAAGTTTTGATTATGAATGCACCACTACAGGTATTCAGAATGTATATTTCTAAGCACACTACAAATGGTTAAATATCAGAAGTTTAGATGATACCCTTTCACTTCTATGAGCATGACCTGGGGGGAGGAAAGGGTTACATACAAAGCGCTTCCAAGTACTAGAACAAGTTACAAAATGGGAAAATCACATTTAGATGCCAGAGTAAGTACTGAGTTTTTATTTGGATTAAGTGATAATGGGAGAAGAGCTCTGCCTATTCATATTCCAAAAGACTTGATTATGACTCAATTTGTGGCTTAATTTTCATCACAGAATGCTTTCTATTATCTGGAATAAAGCCATATAGTTATGGCGGATGAGCTTCCCAAAATCTCTGTATTTCACAGAAAGCAATGAAAATAAGTTCCAAAATGTGGCTATAGCTGTTATCTTTATTTGTTAAATCACTATTTATTAGCATCACAGATGGTGGCAATAGTGCCAGAAGTTCTTCACAGAACTCCATTAAGTTGAAGAGAAAAGTCCAATAATATTCTGACTACTGTCTTGCCTAGGATCTTGATTTTTTTTATTTTTTAAGGTAATGTAAAGCATGCTGAAGGGAGCAAAGAGAAATTTGCATGTGGTTATGCTTATATTTTATTCCAAAACTGCTGCAGTTACCTATCTTTAAATGTAGTCACATCATATAACTGAAAATATCATGGGTATTGTTTTTCATCTTCTTTGAATAGGATGTCAGCGCTCTGCCTTTTTTCTAGACAGTAATATCAAAGGTGTGCAAGTTCTCATCTGTCATCAAGTCAGTCATTATTATTAAAAGACAAGAAAAAAGATGATTACTAGTAATGTAAAATGAAATTTCAGGAAAAGGTATGAAAGGTGCTTTGATGGCAATATGTGAAGGAAAAGAGAATGAACTCAGAATTCAAAATTATGTCAGAAGAGCAGTAGACGTAAAGTGCATTAACCTGCTGCATAAAAGGATGTCAAACACAGGAGAGCAATGAAGTTTAGAACAGCACCAAAGTTACATTCTTATGTCTGCTGAATCACAGAGGCACAGCAATGCAAAGTAAAAGGAGCTTTATTTCATTGCAGTCTGGTTTAAGCCATTGTGTAGCACTAACAGTGCACAAGAGAGAGCCTTACCCAGCCCTCAAACCTGCCCTGACCTACCAGCCCTCTGTCACTTTTTTGTACCTAGACACTGTAAAGTTGCTCCAGGCAAAAAGAAGTTGCTTCATTGTCCCTTTTTCTGATGTAAGTGAAATTACACCAAGCATAAATCTAACTCCACATGCTGCAGAGTTTTTGGGAACTGAAGGCATTCCATAGGGCAAGGATTGCCCAGCTGAATATTTGCTCAGATGCCCTCAGAGAAGCTCCCACAGCACAGCACGTGGCTGTCATACTCTGTTCTGTATGACCTTGGTGATTTGTGGTGTCAGGCCACTGCTCTTTTCTCTTTCTCTGCTATTGCCTCCCCCAGATCCAAAGGGAGTGTAAATATGCCCATATTCCTTCCTTGAGGATAGATTAGTCACAGGTTTAGAATACACACTGTAGGTGTATTCTCCTTTCCCAGTCAGTGGTGGGCAGGGCTCTGCAAAACTCTTTCATTCATGTTAGTCTTTAGTATAGTATTTCCCTCCTTTGCCAGCTGGGATCAGACTTCCATCATTTCTGGTCTCCAGTACTCTGTGTCGAGCTGACTGACGACTGGATGCAGGATGCAGTAACAAAGCAGTTTGCTTGGTAAAATGTGTGTCTTGTTGGCCCAGTCAGCTCATGGCATCAGATGAACTGCTACAATGGTAACAGGAGAGATGGAAAGAGGTGCTGCCAAAGTTAAAATAAAAAGGCAAATAACAAAAAGGTCCTGTAACTTCTTCACAGAGAAAGTGATTGACAGTAGTGGTGACCTGCATTTTAACTCTTTTCGTGATAGCATCTGTCTTTTCCATTGCTCAGTGCTTGCATCATGAAAGCAGGTTAAGCAATTTCACTTCATTTCTTGTCTTTCTTCCTCAACAGTGTGTGAGGGGGCTGTCCTGTGGCTGTGAGCACCACAGGAGAAAATGTAGCTCACTTTCAGGAGACTGGAAAACAGGCCTTGGGCTCCCACAGCCACTGGAAACACTGGAAACAGGCCATGTGCATGCATGGGACCTGCTTTGCCCAGACCTGCAGGCAGGGATCGTCTCACTGAGCTTTGGAAGCTTGTTTCCCCTTTCTTTACATAGCTGGGATTGTCTTCTGATGATGGTCTTCTCTTTCCCTGCTGTCTGGAAGGGAGGTAGTTTGCATATTAATAGGTACTGCTCCATTCTTGCTCCTGTGCTGGATGGGTAACCCTCCCTGCTGGCACACCCAGGTCCTGGGTAGCCTCACCTGGAGCAGAAGTGTCCACAGCAGAGAAGAAGGGATGTGAGGAGAGTAAGACTGAATGGCAGGATACAGTTTTGGATCAGCTGCCCAAACAGACCATCACTTTCATTTTTCCTTGGTGTCCTGTAATGTTCCCTGCACTCTCCTCCTCTCCTGTGCTGGCATCAGTGCTCCTGTGTGCTGGGATCAGCCCAAGCAAGGGCTGCCAGAAGGAAAATCATCCCAATAAAAGTGTTGGGCCCCTCACCCATGACACCATGATGCCAGTTCAACCACAGAGGGAGCAGAGGTGCAATAAGTGACTGCGGGACAAGGGGACACTCCCACTCTCAGCCAGCAGAAAACAGCATGAAGACCACATGTCTTGAGACAGGGAGAGCAAAGCTGTGCATTGGGTGGGAGGCAGAGAGAGACAGCTCATGCAGCCAGCAGCACAGGCAGAACACAGGGGCTCTGCCCTCTCCCATCCAGGGGATCCAGCTTAAAAGACAAAGAGATTGGAAAAGGGCTCCTCCCCCAGTCCTGTATTTACTGTATTAGAATTTTTTGCAACCCTGGTATGGCAGCAACTTTCACTGTGTAACCCTCTTCTACATTACAGTCTGGTATTCCCAGCTGGTGCTAAAACCAGAGTTTATTGCTTTTTACTGATTACAAATGATTTCCCTACCCATTTTCACACAGAGACTGTCTTGTTTCAATTCACAGATTCCCCCAAAGGGTTTCACAACTGTTCAGATTTCAAGAGCTGTCTTTTCAGGATTAGTTTTCTAGGGTTTTTTTTTCTCAACTTTCAAAAAATTTTTTTTGTGTGTGTGACTGTATCTGTTCCTGCTCCATCCTTTTATAACTGGTCAGTTACTTTTACTTTTTGCATACTTCAGTGTCAGTTTTCCCCAGCCCTTTTAGTTTCCCAGTGAGAATGAAGATAACTTTCTTGTTTGCCTACCAGCATTTATGAACCAAGCCCAAGCTCTATTTATAATAGTCCCTCGAAGAATGAAGACTGTCATTTCTTTCACAGCTGTGGAATCTGCTCTGTTTGTTTAATGGTAGTCATCTATCTTTATTCTCCACAAGTGTAACTCCTCAAGGGCAAGGCTTTCAAGCATGCAGAAATAGAGGGTTCTTCATTCAGAAGCAATTATTTCATAATGCACCGAAATAAGGGACTTGAGTGAGGACTTAATTACAATTTCACCAAAATCCCTGGATGCTCAGGCCCTTCCAGCATAGGAGTGCATGGTGAAGGCGTGAAGCAAATGGAGCTAAAAGCAGAGCAATGTGCGGTTCTGCACAGAAATGCCATCATAGGGAAGATGCCTTTCCTTTTCTACATATCTATATCCATACATTACTTCAGTGCAAGCCTCTGACCACATTTTAGACCTGAGTGCTTTGTCAGCTCTGCTACACCATTTTTTCCCTGATCATAGAGATCTTGCACAGCTGTCTGGTCAAAGGTCAAATTCAGACCCAAGTCTCCTGACTTTGCCCCAGACTGGCTCTGCAGTGACTGCTGACGTACCCCAGGGTGAATTTTCAGGTTGAGTCTACAAAGGCACTAAATTTTTGAGAAAAAAAAGTCTTTAAATCTGGAGTTACACTCCTAATCTTTACAGGTTGCTCCAATTTCTCAGTGTTATTGTCTAGTACAAGTTTTCCACTGGATAGTAATTTTCAGGTTGGTTGTATTTTATGCCTAAACTACATTATAATGCCCCATAAAACATTATGTTAACTGAGTTTTTGATTACACCATTTTGTCTATGGTCTAGGCAAAATGGGGTTATCCCCAGGCAAACTTCAGATATCATTTCACTTTCTGCCTGGTTTAGCATAACACAAATTGCTGGTGATTAAATTTGCATGACTTAAGAAGTTATTGGACTTTAGCTGGTAGTTGCTGTCTCTCAGCTTGAATGTGATTCTAGCAAGGCCATTTCACTTGATGGAAGAGCAACTTCCAGCTGTGGGGAAAGAGACTTCTCTATTTCACTGATAGTAGCCAGCCTGGCTGGAAAATCTGAATTATTTCATTATTTACTTATTTGATCTCCTTGACAAATACATTTTCAGAGAACAGTTCATGATACCTAAAGCAGGAGACACTTTCCCTGTTGGTGTGTGCCTAGCATGAGTACTGATACTTCCATGATAGTGTTATACAAAATCCAGAGTATTTCACTCGTTTTTCAGTGTACATCGTTCTAATCAGTGACCACTTTGTGTTTCCAGCAAGAATATATCTTAACTATTGTAAATGTATGTTTCTAGATTTTGTTGTCCACCAGATTTTGCCCTACCAGTCTGTTTCAGTGGATACATTCAACTCAAAGAATGATGTGTTTGTAGCTATTGCACAGCCCAGCATGGAGAACTGCATGGTGCTGGAGTGGGATCACATTGAAATGAATTTCAGGAGTTACGACAATATCACAGGTATTTGAACACTGGGATTCCACTCACTGATGAACTGGATAAGATTTGTAGATGGGATCAGGTTATTGGGTTTTGTCCTGATCTCTGTTGAATTTGGCTGATTGAAGTGAGTGCTGTTTGGACTTGAGTGACTCCATGGAGTAATGCATCTTGTGAATATGTGCACATTTAACCTTACTGTGGTAGACAAACTAGGCTTTTTTTGGCCAATTTTGTAAATTTTTCTGAAGGCACAAACAGTTCCCATGAATGTCACACCATGGCCCAGCTCAGTATTCACTGCCTCAATCACACAGCAAGTTAAAGCAGAAGCTGAAGGAGCATTTGCTCTTGCCAAAGTGCCTGCAAAACAAAATATAAAAAGAATCTACTGCATGTAGGAGGAAACAGGTCTGAAGGATGCTTGTAGGGTGAGCTGACCAGGAAGACAGCTGAAAATTACGGAAATATTTAAACTGTGATTGTTACCTAAAGAGATGTGCTGTAGAGCTTCAGCATTTATTTTCAATTTACAAATATGCTCAATGAACATCTTGGCCAGATTACTGATTGAAAAAAAAGCCTGTGTGGATGCCAGGTGATGTTCTAATGCTGATTTTCTAACAACTGTTCTGTCCCTAACCAACACTTGTGGTGCTCAGTCACACCATGACAGCAGAGACAGAGTCTTCAAAGCTGTTATCTGCTGCCTGATTTCCCAGATACTCCAAGCCAGAGGTTTGGAATACTCAGGAGCTAAATTATCAAAGGAACACCTTTCCCTCCTGTCCTTGTTGTGTGTGATGGATTATTTTTTACCTTATATTTTGGAAGATATAAAGTATGCTGTATCCTCCTCTGGTGTGGAATTCTACAAAGGAAGCAAGCACTTACCTCCTCAGATCAGCTGCGTGTGCACTAACAAAATCTTACAAGAAGCTATGAAAAATGTTGCTTTTTCAAGGTTTCATTGTGTTTTGGTAGATTAGGGTAAAATATGTACCAGGGATGTAAACTGAGAAGTCAACAGCCCAGAGAGAGAGAGCTAGCTGAGCCCTAGAAAAACTCTGGAAATGAAATTGAGAGTTTGACTCATTTGCAAAGATAGCAAACACTAGATATACACTTTCAGGTGTATTTCACCTTCCTCTGAATGATTTGATTAGGAGACATTTCTGCAAGGGACTTGTGTCCTAGCTCCACATCCAGAGTTTGCTCCTGGAAGGCCTGAGCTTGAGCTCTGGACTCTGAAATGTACATGAGCCTGATTTTTGCCAGGGGACACAGGCACATAAAGAGCCTCCTGCAGAGCCTGAAGAGTGCTTTGTAGAGCTCTGGAGCCAGCTCCACAGAGAATTTCACTACTTACCATATGCTTGGCATTTGGATATCTAAATTTAGCTCTTTACAACATGGGCTTATGGAGCTGAGCTAGTTGTCAAGGTTGCCTTTACAGTGAACATGAAGAGAAAAACATTGCTGTCCTCTGCAGAAGGAGACAGGTGAAAGCTCTTCTGGAGTTTGTGTTTTGAGTGAGTTAGATCAGAAGCAGGTTGGATGATCAGCTTGACCATTCATGCCTGTGCTGCAGATCCCTTGGTACTCCCAGCTCTTCTGCACTGCAAGGGTGGCAGATCATCCCAGGCCAGCTCTGAAAGCCGCAGGTAGGGGACCAGCACGGGAGCCAGGGTAAATCTCCTGTAGTGAGTGACCAAGAGGCACTGAGGAGCTTGTGCAGCTTTAGTTCTACTTAAACTGTGTGCTTCCCAGAGGAATTCCTCTGTGAATTCCTCTCTGCTTCCAACAACAACTATCGTAATTGTCTCGCTGTTACTTTTTTGAGGTGGTTCTTGTTTAGTGTAACTTGACATTCTCAAGACAGACCATAACCTGATCTGATCTACCTGGCAACTGCAATATTCCTAAATATTTCTAGTTCAACAAAATCTCAAGAATACCTCACACAAACAACAGAGTTAGATTTATCTTTTTCATCCTGGTGTCAGGTGATATATCCTCAATATGCACCAATATTTCTATGTGTAGTAGCAAAAAGCTGACTCTAACCCTTCTGGAGCAAGAAAAATATACTATATTTCATTCTTCTAGTTAAGATAGGAAGACATTACAAGAATAAGAGAATTTCAGATATCTGATGAATGGCAAGATAAAAACTCTTGTCATTTTAAAAAATTAAAATTTCGCTTAAATAATTGTTTTGGATACTAGGGACCGTGTGTTTAAACAAACAGAGAAATAAAAAGTATTTTGCAAAAAAAAAAGGAATCAGCATTTTATGGTGCATCATACTTGCACATATTACAGGGTGGGACAAGCCATCTCTCCAGTTACTGGGAAACAAGAAGCTTGGAAAGGCCCTCTGATGGAATGTAGCAGAAGACAATATTATGAGTTGGTGCAGGTTTAAAAAAAGGGGAGGCGTGATTTGGTAATAATGTCTGTGGTGTAAAGCATGGTTTGTGCTGTGCTAATACATGTGTTGTTCTGTTTTCTTTCTTTGGGCAATAGGTCAGTCTATAGTGGGATGTAAAGCCGTTCTTGTTGGTGACCAAGTCTTTGTGGTGGTGGCACAGCTCTTTGGTGGCTCACACATTTACAAGTTTGATGAAAGCTGGACGAAGTTTGTCAAATTCCAAGATATTGAAGTATCTCGCATTTCCAAGCCAAATGATATAGAGCTTTTTGAGATAGACAGTGAAATGTTTTTTGTCATAGCAGATAGCTCTAAAGCAGGTTTGTCAACAGTGTATAAGTGGAATAACAAAGGATTTTATTCGTATCAGTCTCTTCATGAGTGGTTCAGGGACACTGATGCTGAGTTTCTCGATATAGACGGGAAATCACATTTAATCCTCTCCAGCCGTTCCCAGGTGCCCATTATACTCCAATGGAACAAAGCCTCCAAAAAGTTTGTCCCACACAGTGAAATCCCCAACATGGAAGATGTCTTGGCTGTGAAGAGTTTCAGAATACAAGATGACCTTTACATCACACTCACGAGATTCATTGGTGACTCCAGAGTTATGAAATGGAATAACAAACAGTTTGTGGAGATACAGGCTCTTCCATCCCGAGGAGCCATGACCCTGCAGCCTTTCTCCTTCAAGAACAATTATTACCTAGCCTTGGGAAGTGACTATACCTTCTCCCAGATTTACCAGTGGGATGGTGAAAAGAAGATATTCAGATTATTTAAAGAAATCTACGTGCAAGCACCACGGTCTTTCACAGCTGTATCAACAGATCGAAGAGATTTTTTCTTTGCCTCTAGTTTTAAAGGGAACACTCAAATATTTGAACATATCATCATTGACTTGAGTTTATGAAAAGCTGCTAGAGTGAAATTTATGTAGAATGACATTTATACACAAACAAAACAAAAAGAGACCTTTCCAAAAACAGGGTGCACCTATGGAGTATGATGACATTTTCTGAACTTTTCAAACTTGCATATTAATCAGGGACTGCATTTACTTGGTTACTGCATGACATGTCCATTTTATCCTTTTTCAAAGACACTTTGCAATCTGCAGTCATTCAAAGAGGAGTGCAGTGCATTAGAATTAATGTTGACATCTAAGGAAATGATCTAAATTTAATCCAGAAAACTCCCTTGAGTTGAACATCTCATAAAGAAAATGAAGAGTGAGCCATACAAAGCATAAAAATGATCTTGACTCCTAAAGTAACATTTTAGAAGTGTAAGTTTTAATTTTAGAGCCTGTTCTTCATGGTTGCTGATGAATTGTAAAAGCAAAGAGGAACATTCCAGAATACACTGAGTTCTCTCATCAAAATCTTTCTTTCTGGTTCCCAGTAAATCCAAGACATCATTATAATTCATTGCAGACTGAAGGGAGAGTCAAAGTCTATTGCCATTTTTCTACCATTATTCACTTTTTTCAGCAATAAATTGTGCATAACAAGTAGCCCAGCCCACAGTAAATGGGTAGCTAGGAAGAGTGTGTCTCTTGAGGACTGTGAGATCTTAACAAGCTAATACAGACAGAAAATACCAGAGGTCTGCATAATGCCATGAAGAAATCAACAACAAGTAGCACCCACTCTCTGTTTAATTAGGTATTCCAGGTATCCATTCAATTTTGCCCTAATTCATACTTTTCCTGATGATTCCCAGTAGATTCTGGGTGTTTAACATGTTATTCTGTTGTGAGCTCTCATTCCAGAAGGCAGGGCTTAAGCTTTGCCTGAAACACATATTGACATTGATGCACTCCATGTTGTAGCTGCTCTGTACTCAGTGAGGTGATTTATTGTCAAGTGTTTCCCCCCACAGCAGAGCTCATTAGCAATAAATTCAGGTTTGGGACATCAAAGCTGTAGTTGGGAAATCCTCCTTCTGGCTAAAGTCTAGCTGTGACTTCAGTATCACCAAGTCATCTGAAACCAAGCTGTTGCAGCTGTTTCAGACTGGAGCTGATCCTGCCTCCAAGAAGGATTTCCACTGGGTGAGTCCAGGCTGTTGCCAGATTGCCAACCCATTGAAGATTAAAGAGGAGCATGTGGGCAGACTGTGCTTCATTGGTATTTTGGGTGGCTACAGACCAAGCCATTCAATTATCCTAAACAGGGCAATCCTGGCACACAGAGCCTCTCTCAAGATAAGGGACTATTTTCCAGGAAAGAGTCTTTGCCCCCCTTACCCAGGGCTCTTTTTTGTTCACTTACACAAGATATTTCTTTAAGTTTCCATACCACTTAGTCTACTAGGTTGTTTGTCATGTTTTGCTGTTGCACTGCTGCCCTGGATAGTAGGGAGGTTTTGCATAAAGCAGGAGGAGCAAAGGAAACTGTCCTTTATTCCATCATACTTAGGCCTATCTCCATCCTTCTGCTGAGTGAGTTTGACATTTTTCCCCTGGACATGTGAAACATGGCCTATGATCACAAACAGAGATGTTCTCATAGACTTTCCAATATCCAGGGTTTGAAGTGTGCTGCAGAAGAGGATTATGTATAAGAACTCCCATGAGGAGCCATAACCTACTGGTGACCTGGCATGTCGCAGTCTTCCCCAACTTTTGCCTCTCTGCTATGAAATGAAGTTATTACTGGCCTGTCAGAGACATAACTCATCATGATTTTCAATTATGTGTTAAGGGGTTTTTTCCTACAGAGTTGTTCAGCCTGGTTTTGTTTTTAGCTACACTGGCCACCTGGCCCATCCCACCCTCTGAGATACTGAGTGCTGCCTGCCAAATCCCAGTGGGGTGTCAGTCCCAGTGGCTCAGAAGATGCAAACCAATGCTCTGCAGCAAGGATTAGCATCTCCTAGGATTAAGCTAAGAAATCTGACAAAACAAAGGTACTCGTGTCTGCCAGCAAATGCAACTTCTTACTATGTTACCAGTTTACTTTTTAAAGTGGATATGCCTGGCAAGCAATGTTTATTTAGCCTATATTGTGGGAAAACATTTTGCATTGCTCTTCTGTCAAGCATGCAAGTTTCACTAGAGTTAGATATTCTGATGAGAGTGGCATTTCTCAGTGCACCAGCACTTTTAGGGCTCAACTGTGAATTCTAGTCACTAAAGAAGGGGCATCAGTCAGAGTGAAAAGCTAGTTTAGAGAAATTGGATCCTTGAAAGGAAGCAAGAGGATGCTGGAAAAAGGCTGGTGTATTGAATACCAGGAGATTGTACTGTTTCAAGAGCTAAGGGGATTTTGAGACTTGGCTATCAAGTTGGATTAAATTAAAATGGTATCTGCAGAGACAGGCTTAATAAAGAGGATAAAGTGATCCACAGGAGTCTAGCTCATTCACATGGGACCAGAAGAAGAGAGTGAGGGAAATTAATTCTGCGGACACGCTGCTGCTTCTGTTGAGGAGCTGCATTGGTTGGTCAGAAAGCCCAGCTCAGCATCCCTCCCAGCCTCAGGAAGAGCCTGGAGCCAGACACTGGCCTGCCTGCTCTGCTGAGCTTGTGCACAGGACACCAAAGCAGCTAAGAGAGAGGACAAAAAACACCAGCTGAATTAAGAAAAGGTTATGGTACTTTTCACAGGAATAAACAAAGACCTCAAAAAAGCCTTGTTCTGCTCTTCCTGCTCCCAAGGCAAAGCTGCAGGATGCAGGCATAAAACCAGAAATTGCTAATCATTGAAAATCCTTTCTGCCTTTTCAAATGCAACCATGGGTTTATCTCCATTGCCTATACTCTGTAATAGAAATTGTTTTGTAAATAAAATATGCATATCCATAATTCATTGAAATGTTAGACCATCAGGACAGTGAAAAAGGATAACAGAACATGCCACTGATAATTTTTAATGTATTCTAAAATATATAAATCTATGTAAAGTTCATTAGTTTATATAAGCATTGATTTAATATGCACTAGCTACAGCAGGAGCATTTTAAGGTTGTATATACATTGAGCTTTTTTAGTAAAGAGGAGCTGATGCAATCTATGCTACTGACATGTATATGTACTCTTTCAAGATATGAATAAAATGTAGTTAATGTGACTAATAGTGGTGTGTCACACATGTTAAAATATCCTCGTTGTGAGGTTCCACACTGCCAGCGGAATGGACACGGTGGGCAAACGGGTCCCTGTCTATTAATGATCGGGTTTGGCTTTTGACTAGGTGGAGAAAGTCATGCTCAGATTAGTTAAATCTTTCTTCTGTGCCTGAGATAGTTCGGACTTCCAGGTTTTTGCTATTCTTTGATTTTCCCCTTCACTCTTTCCTTACACCCCATCTAGTGTTAGCAAGTAAGTAACGCAGGTGTTGCTGCGAGTTTTGTTCATGAGCAGTTCTTTCTTACCACAAAGTAAAGAGATCTTGATTTTCAAGATAATTAAAAAAAAAAAAAAAAAAAAAAACTTAAGATACCTAAGCGGATTTCTTACATGCTGAGTAAATAAGAACCAAGCCCTAAAATTACTTCCCAGACTTTCAGATATTTGCTCTGGGCAAAACGAAATCTTAAGATTTGTTAAATTTTACTGAATCATTAACATTTACTCTGAAATTGAAAAAAAAAAAAGCAAATCTATCAGCAGTGAATACACTTTATTTAAAGCAATCCTTGAATGTTGTCCATTGATCCTGCTAGTCACAAAGACAGAGGGTAATTCTTTTGTTTCCTCTTTGTTCTTCAGAAATAGCACAACTCTCTGTAACTAATTATAGCCTTGTGCAATCAAAGACATGTCTGACATACCATAATGGGATGCAATTGCTGGGATCATTGCTTTCCTTTTGGGTATTCCACCTTTTTATGAGTCAGCAGCCCTTGTGGTGTGGTTCACTGAAACTCCATCATAGCTCAAACATCAGTTGCAAATCAGCACTGTTTCCCTGTCTACCTTCCCCTGCCTTCTTTGCCCTTGCTAGGTGAACATTTTTTTTTCCACCCATTACCACATTCTTCAAATCTTCCTTAGAAAGTATCTATTACTACTTGAAAGTTGTAGCAAGATACCAAGAGAAAAGCGTTCCTAAAGAGCAATGCAGGATGGTCACTCCTCTGCAAATTTCTAGGGGAAGACAGAGCAGGGTGTTTCTGAAAGGTCAAGCTAAAGGCAGATGTGCAAGAACAGCTGTAAGAGTCCCACTCATCCCTTCAGTCCCACTCTCTCTTGGCCCACAGAGATGATCTGCTACTGCTCCCTCTTGGCAGCAGTGCTCACAGCCAGGAATTACTGAGACTTCTTTTTCACTCCCTATCTCAGTAGCAATGGAGCTGAGCTGTTAACACTTGTTGGATTTTTTACTTCCTAGCAAGCCAGGCACTTGATTACTCTTGCATTCCCCATATAGTCAGCCTCCTTTATGAGAAATTGCAGGCCTGATCATCTAATGGACTTCAAAACTGACTTTCAGAATTGACAAAACCAGCTGGCCACATGATGTTAGATCCCTGACAAAATAAGAGACTGATACTGTGAAACCAGCTCAAATAGCAACCACAAAACCCTAATCTATCCCACAGTATCTATTCCCTCATAAGCCATTGCTATTCTTGCCCCAGAATTCTGATATGTGATGAGGAGTCCAACACGCCCATCATTATCAGGGACATCTTCAACTACACCAAGTTGCTCAGAGCCCTGTCCAGCCTGACCTTGAATGTTTCCAAGGATGGGGCATCCATCACATCTCCGGGCAACCTGTTCCAGTGTTACACCACCCTTAAAAAATTTCTTCCATCTACTCTGAATTTATGCTCTTTTAGTTTAAGACCATTATCCCATGTCCTGTTGCTACATGCCCTACCGAAAACTGTCCCCATCTTTCTTACAGGACTCCTTTAAGTACTGAAAGGACACAGTGAAGTCTCCCCAGAGCCTTCTCTTCTCCAGGCTGAGCAACACCAACTCTCTCATTGTCTTTATAGGAGACATACTCCAGCCCTCTGACCATTTTGTAGTCCTCCTTTGGATTTGCTCCAGCAGGTCCATGTCCTTCCCATGCTGGGAAGCACATACCTGGTAGGGTCTCACCAGAACAGAGTGGAGACAGACAATCCCCTCGCTCAGCCTGCTGGCCACGTTACTTTGGCAGCCCAGGATGTAGTTTGCTTTCTAGGCTTCAAGCACACACTATTGGCACTTGTCCAGCTTTTCAACCTCCAGTGACCCCATGTCCTTCTCTGTAGGGCTTGTCTCAATCCCTTCATCCCCCAGCCTGTATTGATTCTGGGGGTGGCCGTGAACCAGGTACAGCACCTTGCACTTGGTCTTGAACCTCATGGGGTTTCCTTTAGTCTGCATCTTGACCTTGTCCAGGTCCCTCTGCATAACATTCTGTTCTTCAGTTGTGTCAACAGCACAGCTCAGCTTGGTGTCCTTGGCAAATTTGCAGATTGCTTTGCCTATGTCATTAATGAAGACATTAAACTGTACTTGTCCCAGTATAGACTCCTGAGGCACACCACTTCCCACTGATCTCCATCCAGTCATTGACCCATTGTCCACAACCCTCTGGATGTGATCACACAACCAATTTCTCATCCACCAAACAGTCTTCTCAACAAATCCGTCTCCCTCCAATTCAGAGAGAAGGTTGCAGTGGGGAACCATGTCAAAGCCTTTACAGAAGTCCAGATAGATGGCATCTATAATTCTTCCTTTGTCCATTGACACAGTAACTCCATCAGAGAAGGCCACTAAGTTGGTCGTGGAAAGATTGGATGAGAACTTTCTATAGGCATCTCCTTATTCCACTTTTGCCATGTCAGTGAAGTAGGCTAGGTAGAATTTGGTGGAAAGCAAGGAAAGCAGGTGCCAGAAGTTTAATATAAGTAATATTGAAGTAGAGATTAGAAAACTAGAGATGGTGAGGCTGTAGACAAATGTTTAGTTACCTTGAGGGAAACAAATCACATTTTCTAAGCACAGAGATAAATCAATGTGAGATCAGGGAATCTGAGAGAATAAAAAATATCTTTCTAAATAAAGGATAGGAGTGATAGCATATGAAGTGTGAGTTTACTTAATTGCCATGTAGAGAAAGTTATAAATGCCTTTCCAAGGTCACTCAGAGAATGCAATCCACATCATTTTCCTTTCAAGAGTCACCCTAGTTTATGCTTAATTAAACTATGCAAGCTCTGCACACTCTAGAAAATGCCCTTTTTATTACATTGTAGGCAATTTGCATTTCTGAAGGGCATTTGGGAACCATGACATCACCAGAATGAAGGGCTTCTGGTAGCATTCCTCCCATTTTTATTCATTGGTAATTGTTGACTTCTATTCCAAAGTTCATTTCTATTTCCTGCTTGGACATTAGCACTGGATTGTACAAGAATGCTCATTTTCCAACTTCAGTGGCAGTTTCAGTTCTTCTGACTCAGCAGCCCCTTGGGGCTGACTCATCCTCCCATTGCAGGTGTGCCCTGACAGTTAATTCCTCATTTTTTGTCCCATGAATGAAAGGCCAAGGGGTCAAGAAAGTACTCACCACCCCTAAAGCTGGCAGGGTCAATGTGGATGGAGCCTGGGCTGGCCCATGGATGGAGAGAGCTCCATGTGGATTAATCTCTCCCTTCTGTTTCTTTCTTTTTGGTCTTGCCAGTATGGAAAAAAGTTTTGCCAGAGTTTTACGGAAAACAATGAGGACAGGATGGTATAGGTTTACTTGGGATGCTTCTGAGAGCAAACTAGAAATAGGCAGAAGAAACAGAAGTTAAATCAGCAACCCTGGTTAATGGCATCTGCCTACTATTTGTTTGCAAACTCTGAAGCCCAGGAGTCTCCTTGGATGCCCATATTCTCCTGTTCCAGCTGACAGCATTTTCTGACTCTGCTTTGTGCCATTAGCATCTGGGGAGAAAACTGCAGGCCTTTCATTTCAGAGGAAGTCTTATTGCGGTTATCTGTGCCTCTGTCACCTCAGGATCTGATTATGGTGCTTGGGTTGCACCTTGCAATCGTTACAATTAAGACTTAATGAAGTGAGTAACTACAGAGTTCTGCAGTTACTCCCCATAAACCTACAGCAGCCACCTCTATCAGAGGAATACCTACCACCCAATTTTTATGATTTGTAATATTTGGAGCTTGTCCTATAAGCCCCCACACATCTGGGACTGTGAAAGCCTGGCCAGCTCTCCTTCTCTGTCACAAAAACAGACTGGATGAGCTTGGAGCGTATTGCTGGCTGAATATGGGTGCAGGTAGAATTAAAAAAACCCCAACAAACAACAACATTCACTGCTTTTTGAGCTGGAAAATGATAAATAAATCCTGGCTGACAACTATGTGGAGAGGGCTGTGCTCACACCCGTGCTGAATTCCAGTCCCATGCACACGATGGAGCAGTTACAGAGGTGCAGGCAGCTGGTGTGTCTCACTCCAGCATTGTAGGAGACACATGGCTCTCACACGGCTTGTTTCAATGTGCCTTAAGGATGTACCTGACCTAAGCCAAGAGAATAAAGTGAAATACAGAACAAACTGACACTTTAATACCTTTCTGGCACCCTTGGCTTAAAACAGAATGCACATATGTGCAGGCACATTTGCCAATCCTGTGCTGCCTTGCTAGTAACAAATAGTGATTGGTCCCTTTGCTTTTCTCAGACATGGTTGAAGACAGATTTGGGGATAAAATGAAAGGTAATGGAGAGTTTATCTTCTCTCAATTTTATTCTTTGCCTCTATCTTCATAATTGCTGGGAGATCATTATGTCTGAATCATCAGACTTGAAGAACCATATGCCATTTCCCCTTAGATGACAGCTGAGATATTTATCTTTATTGTTATATAGTGTCTGGTAGCAACATCTGCAGGTCAGCTGAGGATAATTTGTCTTTTGATATTTTTGATAGACTATCAATGAGGGCCAGCTGGAGCCAATCATGACCCTTTGGTGTGGTGGGCAGAGGAGAACAAAGAGTTTCTTGTGCCTTGGCACCAGTTACTTGCTGATGTGCTAACAGCTGTAAGGGTAGGGGGGGGGTGAGAATTACCTTTTGAATTTGGGAGTTTATGAAGATGCTGAAGCCTTGAGGCTGCCAAATGGAGCTGTATATATCTGTCATCTGGCCATAGGCACTGGGCCTTTTCAGGGAGATCCAGTTCAGTGAGCACTGAGAGGAAAGGATCCATTTGCAATATGTGAACTGTAGAGAGAGCTGTGCTAATCAAGAAGAGCTCTCTGCAGTGAGAAATGCTGCACATTCACTGCAGTCATCAGTAGAGGCACACTAGATTCCTTAGGAAAAAATACAGGAATGTTCACATTTTCAGCTGCTATTCAATTCCTTATGGGTGCTGTCTTTAGTGTTTGCTTTACTGAGATGCTTCTCCAGTCTTTATTTAGTGAGCTGAATACTAATTTTGTCGTCTACCTTTGTTGTCCATGTTGGTCAGACCTGTGATTGGAAGGATCATCAGAGACAAAGCATTGTATAGATTAAATCAATTCCATGTCACTTGCAGCACCAAAGTGTTCCTAAGTATAGACTTAGCTTAGTGACCTTAGTGAATGTCAGCAGTCAGTGAAGTCACACTCAGCACTGACACTGGAGCTATTTAGGAAGTAATGAGTTGGCACAGCACACTAACTTCTGGAATAACGAGGAGCTTGCTAAAGTCTGATGCATGCCCCATATAGTGGTATAATTTAGCAAAGAGGGTGAGTCACTTCTGCTCCCAAGTGCAGCCCAAGGCATGAAGTTTGTCTTCACTAAAAACACCTCAGGCTCATCTATGGGTACGCTGCTGTATTTCACCTTCACTTCTCCACACTGACAGCTAGCTCAGGATTTACCCTTTAAGCTGAAGAACACCAACTATCTGTAGCTATCCACGAACACTGACACTGAGGTAAACACTGTAGAAATTATCTAGAGTCATAACAACTGGGAAAAAAGATCTTTCACAAACCTTTTTATCTGAGGTAACTCATGAGTTGTTGACAGTTGATGACATCCCCATGCATGGGCTAAGGAGAATGCTTATCAGGCCCTCTATTATTTGTAACAACTTGGGTGATAGGAAGGCTCAACCCTCCCCAGTCCCAGGGGGAGGCTGAGTTTGGATCCCAGTCCTGGTGCTCTCCAGAGCCCACACTTGGAAATGAGAGTAGATTATTTGACGCAGGCAGCCTCTGAGGGCGCCAAGGTCTTTGGGGGAAAGACAGAGTGCTATAAGCAGTGGATTTAAATTCTTCCAAGCCATAGAAAATTGAAATGGGAGCTCTTTGGGGAGCAGCTCCTCCCACCTGGGGAGGGCACCAGCAGGTGGCAACTGTTCCTCTAACTTATTATGTGCAAAGCAAATTTCTGTCAGAAACACCTGATTTACCTGAACAATTCAGCAAGATTAACTGGGAGGAAGGTTGTCCCAGCTGGTGCAAATCCTGAGGGGTGGGATTTGGGCCTTCTCTTCCTTTACTTGGTAAAACCTGGCAATTGTTGTTACCGAGAAACCAAAGCACAGCACAGTTACAAACTGTTTTGTGTGGGAAAGCAGATGCCCAGATGACCACAGTGCCTTTCCACACTCCCTGCTTTTTGCAGCATGATCTTGAGTAGGTACCGAAATGTGCCACCCCAGTGTGACAGACAACCCTCCAGTTACAGGCTTGACCTCCACGAGGAATCAGTCCGGCACAATTCTGTATTTCTGTTTGTGCTCTCAAATCAAAATACAGCTTCAGTCTGAGGTAGCTTCTGAGCAAGACAGACTACTTCTTTCACCAAGTTTGTTCTCTAGTGTCAACAAATCACATCTGAATTTGCTCAGTTTAAATATATTTTTAGAAAAATTCACTGTTGGATACATCCTATTACACAAGTGTCTGAAAATCAAAGGAAAAACTATTAGGAAAGGATTCTATCTTCTGGTTTTTTACTGTTTCTTCTCTCTCTGAAATCTTTCACATGCAGATGTTGATGGTTTGTCAAGCACACAAAAAACAGCTCAGTTTCTGCAGATACAATGAAATAGAACATCTGAAGAAATTGCAAAGAGTAGAAGCAAATGAAAGATCTTTTTCAATAACGTGCAAGGTTACAGAAAACAAAGATATTCATGAACCTTCTAAAACTGAATGCAAAGCAGTGAGATTGTATTTACTCTAATAAGAGAGCTTTCTTTTGTCTCTTTGTATTTAACCCCAAATTATTAACATTGTCTCCCATGGTAGCAAATTCAATCATTTGGAAACATATTTGCTGTTTGCAAGTAATATCCATTACAATAAAACATATGACATTTGTTGTCAAGACCTATATGGGTGTTATAGATGGAAACTGAAGGTAAAAAAGAGCTGGTTTATTATACCATGAGTTCAGCACACCAAACTACTTAACCTCTTGTCTCTATATATAGTTTTTCACTCTTCATTTGAAATGTGGCCACGATTACATATTCCTTTTGCATGGACTAGAGACTGCCCAGCAGTGACCTCTGTGCCCAGGTAAAGTCCTGACTGAGAAATGACTGCATGTTGCTAGGGATTTCTGCCTCATCCTGCTTGGCTGTCTACTGAGAAACACCATTGGTATTGATTACTAACAGGTTGTTAAATATCTTTCAAGAAATAGCATGAAAGAACAACTTCATCTGGTGCACACAGCGGTGGGTTTTCTTCCAGGCCAATGGTGAGGTAGGTGAGACAAACACCAAGAGCAACATGCTCATCTGTGTGGTTGCAGCACTGCTGGGGATGATGAGGAATGGGAGACCAGGGAAATTTGCCCACTGGACAGGGGTTCATGGCCGAGGCAAAGTATTGAACCAACACAGCAATTCTGGACTGTTAGACCCTCAGGTCCCCATGTCGCACATGGTTTTTTGGGGCTGGGCATCATTGCACTGCACACTGATGCGGGTGTGCCACTGTGCTTCAGTGACTGTAAATTTGGTGTCTTTGGCAGAAAATTCAGAAGTAAAGAAGAGGTCCTCCTTTTTGCTTTCTGGCTCTTTGAAATGAAAATATTATTTTAAAGATCTTTCCTTCCCTATTTCTCAATTCCTCTGTTGACACCTGAGATTTATGACAAGCAAGATAAGGTCACGAGCAGCTCAGGTAGTGGAGGGAGCCCTGTTCTGGAGACAGAGGTAGTTTCTGACCAGGCAGACCACACATTGTGCTAAGCCATCTCTGCTCCTCTTTTGATGCAGTCCAGGCCTAGAGATAGGGTGGAGTAACCATGCAGACATGTACCACTGTTGAGATGGTGCTGGCTGGGGAGTACAGCAGAGCTGGACTTCAGGGAGGTCTCAGCTGTTTAACTTCCAAATAAATTGCATAATTATGGTAGGTCAAGAAGTGACTTGGGGCTCTTCAGGTGGGAAACTGACCTGCAAATACCAAAGGACTGCTGCTGCAAATTGTGAGGAGGGAAGAATGGGTGGGAAGGGAGAATGGCCAAAGAGGTATTGTCTACATGGAGGGGAAGGAATCTAAACCACCTGTCAAAGAGGGGGAATGGATGTTTTGCTCTTTATTTGTTCATGCTTTCCAGCTGTGTTCTGAGCTTCTGACTACATTCCCTTCTGCCAGGTAAGATATTCCTCTTTGTAAACAGCTTCAGGGAATACAGTCAGATGTTTTGGACAAATGGGTGCATTCAGTCTTCTGGGGTTTCAGGATGCAGGTTTAACCCATTCTATCACTCATTTGGTTGCTCTAAGTACCCCGAACCATAACAATCTGACAGCATGGCAATGTAGTCAAACATTCCCGAAACAGTAGTGGAATTCACAGCATATGCTGTGAAAACCTTTGCAGAGTTCAGGCACTGCATATTTCCACCTAAGACTTGCATCTTACCCCATTGTGTGGTAGAGGATAATGAAAATTTAAGACAATGTTTTCTAGCAGTTTCTTTTCTAGTATTGCTGTGCAGTTGTGAGAGGGCTTTTCACTCTGAACCCTGCATAATATATGCCCCCAGAACTGCAAGAAAAATATGCTGAAGAAAACCAAAAAACACCTTGGACTTCCCCCCTGTGATTTTCCTCACTATTGGTCTAATTTATGCTTCCAAAGACCACCCATTTATTTCCTCCTGGCAGTTAAAGCTCCTTTCTCTCTTATTCCCTCTTCCTACAGCTCCTTCACCCTCTTTTTTCAACTGGTGTCAACAGCTAAGATGAAAGAAAGAAAAAATGAATGGAAAAAAATGAAAGACCTCTACCAAGAACCTCTCGCAAAAGGAAATTTGAGGTATCTGTGGGGTATGAGGGTAGGAAGATATTTTGAGAAGTCTTCCTGTCTTTGTCTTTATTGTCTGCCAGACAGACAATAGTGAACTTCAAAACTAAAGTGTTAGTCTGAAATTTTTTCTGGGACTGCATCCCTCAAGCCTCTGTGGGGTGGTCGCATTCAAATGGGGCTGACTTCTCCCAGTCTCTGCCAGCCCCATTTGAATGGGAGCCTCTCATCCCATTCCCAACGGCAGGCTGAGCCATGTGAGCATTTTTTCAGCAAAGTAACCCCCACAGGCACTTCTTGCCCCCTCTGTGTTTTGATTAATATGCTGGACTGAGCAACGTCATCTTCTCAGAACAACCTGATGTCTCTGGGAGGGTGCAGTGGCTGCTTTCCAAACCCTGCAGCAGGGAACACTAGGGCATAAGAGCTGACTCACAGAATTGTCCTCATACACAGTGACAAAGGAAGCAGGGACATCAGTCACAAAGAGACCAAGGCTTTGACAGTGACAGTTGATGATCTACAGCAGCTGCATTTAGTTTGCAGTCAGTTCATGCTGGCTGGGGAGCAGAACTTCAGATGTTTATGTGCCTTTTTGGGATTTTTCCTCTTTTATCATATCCACGGAATTATGCACATTGTTCCAGTTGCTGTGTACATTCCAGCCTGAAAAATTGTTCTCTTTCAAATCCCTGGTGGCCTGCTAAAGCCCCAAAACAAGCTGCAAGGATTAATTCCTCCCCAGATAAGATTTTCCTAAACCCTAACAGATAATTTGTTTGAAGTTTAATTTTAGTCTGTTATTACACACACGGGCCTTATCTTCATTCAGAGTCGTTAGCAAAATTAAACAAGCCTCTGCAAACAGGAAAGGGAAGCATGAAAGAGCCCTAGCACACAAGTGACACTCAGAGTTAAAGGCACTAGTGCTATGCTTATGCAGTGCTGGCAAGTCTGAGTCCTCAAGGGACTGGTGATTAGTCTTGGTCTTCATGACCCATGAAGCAGGGGTCCTCCCCTCTGGGACCCCATGATGCTCAAGCTAACTCTGCCATGGTCCATGACCATGCCAAGGTCCATGACCTAAGCCCTGCCCCTCCTTCTAGCTAACAGGATGCCTCACTCCACAGTTTCCCAACTCTTGCCCTCCTCCCTACATTGCAGCAGCTCTGGGTTTGCTCCCGTAGATGCTGAAGAAATTACAGCCCATGTGCTTAATGGAACACAGAGAAGAAAAGCAAGGCCACATCACATCGTGTGTAATGCTCACTGAAATGGTCACTGAATCAGTGGTACCACTGATTGAAGTCTATCCTAACTGCTTTGCACAGTGGGTCCATATCCCCACCAATGGGCTGAACTCTTCCCTTCTATTCATCGTGACACAGGAGCCGGGGGAGAAGATCATCTCCCTATTGCACCACTCCATTAATAGGATTTGGGCCCTCAGTCTCAGGATATAGGAGGGTGTCTGAACATGTCAGCACTGCAGTGTACTCCCAATCAGGGTGATGTTTAAGTGAATATCTACACAGCTGCCACATTTGTGCTATTTCACCTCAGTCAACAATATTTGAATCAGAGCTCAGCTGAGAACGTTGCACTTCATATGTAGCCTTGTCATTACAGAAAGCAAGACTCTGAAAGCAAGTGCTCTGAAAGTCTCCCTTCTCCAATTGTAGTTGTATAAAAATTCCAGATCTAGAAAAAAGGGATTACTATTACTAGTGACTTCAATCAACCTGGAAAAGGAGCAATGCTTCTGATCTCTGCCATTAATTTTTTTTTTTCTTTAGCACTGCTATGACCCCCTCAGTCTCTCTAGAGAGTGCATGAGTATTTCTAGTGCACTGGAACTGAAAGGGGTGCTTGGAGCTCTTCAACTTTGGCATATGATTAGGCCTCAGGACAGGATGCTGAATGCCTGAGTTGCATTTTCTACTCTTCCCCAAGTCCATAGGTCCAGGATCAAGTCACTTAGGGCTAGACTGAGAGGAATATCAGCAGGATGCCAATGTGTCCATTGAGCATCCAGCCAAGCAGTCTGAGGGCTGCCCTGACTTCTTCCACTGCTCTTAGGTAGAAGCAGGCACCTCAGAAGAGATAAGAAATTGGGGCAGCCTTTGTCATATTTCCTAATCATCCAGTATTATCAGTGTAGTCATCTAATTTATTATTTTCCTATGAGTATAAAAAGAATTATAATTAATGGAATTGTTAACTTAAAAAAAAATATTATCATTCAGACTCTCTTTGTAACTCAGTAGAACAAAAATTAAGCAAGCCAGTCTAGACTAAGGTTGTACAGTAATCTCCCATCCACACACTCTACCTATATGTAATAATATAAATGCATTTATAACAGCTAATCAGCTAGTTCAGTGGTTACAGGTTTGCCACATATGTTTTAAGGAAAAAGTAAAAGAGAGTGAGTATCACTAGTTCCTCATATTTCTCATAAACGTGAAAAACCCAGTGTGTTTCTACCACAGAGATGAAGACTTGTTAATACTCATAAAGGCAGCCTTGTGGCATGGGAAATCCAGTATCTGAAACCAGTGTGATGCATCAATAACAACCACTGAATCCAGCCATTAGTTTTGTTGATGGAGAATCGACAGTGTAATTTAATTTAAGGCAGCCTGCAAAAAGAAGCTCTAATGGCCAGAAAATATCTTCATTCTCCCTGACTTGTAATATGGGTTGGTCTGTGTAGAGTTAGATGGAACAGAGTACAATTTTTCTTCTGGTTAAGTATTACACAGCAAAAGAACAAGAGGCAATAGGCACAAGTTGCTGTAATGGACATTCTGGTTAGATAGAATCACAGACCAGGTAGGGTAGGGAGGGACCCCATCGGGTCATCACTTTCTTCTATCATCAGAGAGAAGGAAATAAATTAATTCACTGTGGTGAAACACTGTGTTGCCCAAGGAGGTTGTAGGATCTCTGTCCCTGGAGAGACTCAGAACTAGACTTCCCAAAGCCTTGTTAACCTGACCTAACTTTGACATTTCCCATACTTTGAGCAAGGTGTTGGACAAAATGAACTCCAGAATTTGTTTTTATAGTTCTATGGTTTTATGATAGACACAAAAGTACTTTTGATGCATTAGTTGACAAGGTTTTTGCATTAACAAGAGGGAGCAACATGTTTTAGCTCATGTACATGAATACACACACTATGCTGGAGGACTAAAGGCAGGACAAAAAATACCATATAGGCTTCAAATACCTGGGAGCAATTTCACAACTTTAGAGAGCAGCCTCCTGCTCTGGGTCATGAGTGTGGCTGCTCCCTAGAGGTTAGACCACATCTTTTGTCGAGAATCTGATGGACCAAGTTCTGTAGGTAAAAGTGAAATTGGAAGAAATTGGAAGAAATTTAATCAGAATTGTATTTCCTCCTTGCACTATTTTTTAGTGCTTTTTCCTTTTTTTTTTTTTTTTTTTTTTTTTCCTGGAAACTATATACTACCTCCGAACAGACTAGGAAGTATTATGTTCATCTGAGGTCACTAAAATCAAGCCAGTTCTTAAGAGATTATTGGCAGCAGGTAACATTTCCAAATTACTTATTTTCATAATATTTTCCACAAGTGATTTTGAGAGGTTTTTCTTTTCCTTAACAAAATGAGCTATTTTGATAGTAAACTATTAAAAAATAGTAAATATTCAAGTTTCTGTGAAAGCATTACAGCAAATCTACCACTGCATGTGTGTTCCTCCTCAGCTTGCAGAGTCATGCCAGCCTATTTGCTGTAAACAGTAACAGCGTGTTGTAACTTCATACTGGGAGAAACAGAAAAAGCATTTCAACAGCAGTCTGAGCAAGATTGTAAACAACATAACAAGCTGTGGAAAGACTAAAGTGATGGTCTCTTGTTGAAAAGAGACCTCTAAACACAGATAAGCAAGGTAAGGTACCTGGGTACCAATATGGCTAGAGCAGATAGGGGCTGAATCCGCATTTCTCTGCTATGGAGCTACACATACCTGTGAGATACAAAGTATGCTTTTCATGGACATTCTGATGCAAACTAAACATTGTAACCCATTCTTACTAGAAGCAAGTAAGGTAATTTAGACTAGTCTCGGGTAATTAAGGTCTCTTGTTCAAGTGTTTCACTTGAACGCTTGAAATCGAGGTTCAAATTACCAAGGAAAAGTCTTCCTCTGTTTCAACATCTTGCTTTCATATGCCTCTAAACACTTGGAAAATGTGAGCTAGTAGAAACTCAGGATTCAGAGACAAAGAGGCAGAAAACCCCTCAATGTTTTGTGCCTCAAGTGACATTGACGGGGCAGCCCGGAAATACCAGATATTTGGATTGCCAATGGTGTTGATATCAAGACTGATTTCTCTTTACTGCAATCACTTCTTATAGAATTTTAAAAAAATATTCTGTACTAGTTACTTAGAGTCATAGCTAAGATGCTAGTTTTTGTGGGGAATCTGGTGCTCATGGTGATAGCACAGGACAGTCAACTTGTTTTCCTGAAAGCACACTTCAATAAATCTTTATGCCAACAGAGCTCTGGGATCAATCAAACCTTCACATGCTGTCCAAATAAACCATATTTTCAGACCTTCTGGGCTTGATCCGAAAGAAAAACAGTGCTTTGAACGCCTCAGATGTTTTGGGAGGTAAATTCAAAACTCTCACTCTAACGTGGGGTCACCTTTAACAACTATATTTATGGAAGAAAAACTCTCTCTGATCAAGAGAATGGTCCTGAAATCTATAATGGGATCTGATTTGTGTGGTTTGTTTTCTTCTGGGATTTTAAGACTGTTGGTTCTTATTTTTTCATGTGCTATTGATTTGTGTTCCCTGACAGAATAAGCACAAGATTCGTTTACATGAATAACCCCTGAGGCTTGAAATGCCCCAATACTCTAACAGAACACCTCATTTTTATTTATTTATTGTGGCAGTGTATTTTCCCCTACTGGTTACTAACTGCTCTCACCCTAACATTATGCCAGTATAAAACCTAGGAACTGATTTAGATCACTACCTTAAAAAGACAAATGGTAGCTGTACTGGCAGGAATGAACCCAACAGGAGATGCAATAGGGGAGTTCACTCCCACATGGCCTCTTGCTGGTGTGGTACCCATGGTCCAGGTCACACACACCAACACAGCCCTGCTGCCCACAAGATGTCTGTGGGAGAACATCCCAGGTGCAGCCTGCATGGGACAGGATAGCTCTTTGCCTTTATGTAGATAAGCCATAGGGTAAATGCCACCCTGTGGACTGCTCAACTTCATGAAGTTTTTCCATCCTTTTATCATAATTTGCTTTTCCCTGTATCTTCTTCTACCATGCTTAGTTTTTGTAAAATTCAGAAAAAGTATGATACATGTGGATTGGATCCTTGACCAGGGAATGTTTAACAGAACTGGCAATACTACTGCTGCTCACTTGGAGCCCAAAAATTAAGAATCAGACCCTTGTAAATTCACAAAATCCTACCATTTTTCACTTACATGTAGGATCATGTAACACTCTTTATTCTGTGTGTAGTTTGCACAGTGTCCAGCTTGCTTTTCCATGCCAGGACCACTCCACATGGGCTGGGAGCTGAGTAGCATTGTGTCCAGCATTCTCCTGAGAATCTGCCTCTCCTCAGCTTTCCTGTTCTGCTTTCTCCTGTTGCTTGGGAGGTGTTTAGTGCCTGCACTCAGACTTGCTTGCTGGCAGGTAATGCCCTAGTGCTTTGACTCTGCCACAGGAACGTGCTTTCAGGTCAGCTTGGTGCTGTCCAAGTTGTTTCTGCACGCTTTCTAAGTTGCTAAGAGGCTGATTCTTTTACCTGTCAGCATCTGCTTGGCTGTGTTTTAGTCTCTAAAGGATAAAAAACACCATTATTCTCCCTGTTCCTCTGCATCATGCCTGTCCTTCATGCCTTGTGCTGCTTGCTGAGCAGGCATTCCCCACTGAGCCACTCTGCAGCTGCACACCAGCACCTCTGCCTGACCTGCTCCATGTGCTTGGACTGGCCACGTTTGCATCACATGCCTGAACACACCCTTGCTGCTGTGAAAAGAAGGCAGTCCAGCTCCCATCCAGCTCCCACAGCCAGAGCATAACACACCACCAATATGCTCATCCTGGTGTATGAAGGCAAGAACTCCCTGGCTTTCCTTTTCTTTTTAGCCCTTTAATTTTCCTTGATTTCCTTGCTGCATTTTTTTTCTCTTGAGGTGGAGCTGGTATTTGTCTTCATATGTTCAGCTGGTTCCCATTGTATTCTCAGATGGATGTTCAATGCACTTGGCTTAGCTCAAGTCTATACCTTTTACCTTCCTGGCTTTTTATGGTGGATATTCATCTTGTTTGGTCCATTCTTGTGCTGGCATTAGTTGACATTTTCTGAAGTCCTGCCTCATACACCTGACCCACACTCACAGCGAGAAGAGTGAATTCTCTTTGAGAGCCATGGATTGATCTGCTGGACCCAGCTCTGGTGTATCTCTCCTGGGAAGGTGATGGTCCAACAGCACCCTGACAGACCCATGTTTGTCACACACACCCTGGTGAGCGTGGGGCTCAGTCTGCTGCCAGTAGTTACTCCTGTGGTCTGACTTTATCCTTGGTTTGTGTTACTGGAGGCTCATGTAGGATGTGCTGTAGTGCATCACAAGTGCTCTGCAATGGCTTCTGATCCAGCTGCACGTGTAACTCATATCCAAAAATAACTATCAGACTTAAACAAGAGACAGTGGTGCTCACTGTCCTTGTTTGAGAGTGAGATTGGAACCATGGGTTGGCCTGTGGTGGATCTGGGGATTCAGGGAAAGCCTCTCCAGTCCGGGGTTTTATAGTTATGAACTGTTTCCTCAGTCAGGCCCTGCTCAAAGGCAGGCAGACACATAAAATAAAGTCAGATACAAAAAAGGTTCATCTAGAGTCAAAGAGCAGAAAGAAAAATAAATACAATGAGGGGGAGAAAAATACAATGCAACAAAAACCAGGGAGATTTAGAGTAGATTCATTGTAAAGAGGGAGAGGACAGGAAAGGGAAGCTGAAATCTAGAAAATTACTCAGTAGGCTAATAAAGAGCATGTTCTCAGATTTTAATTGCTCTTCTGTTAAACTCTTATGCTTTTATTTAGAGTTAAGATAAGGAAGGTGGACTTGCCAGCACATAACAAGCTATTTTTTTTTTTTTGGCTTTTCTCTTAGATCTTGCAGATCTAGGGATAATATTTTCTGTATTACTTGTGGACTATCTCTATAGCACTCAACTGTATGTAACCATGCCACAGAATGTAAAAACTTTAAAAACTCCTGTCTCAAAAAGAAGAATTGAAACCTTGGCTTTTCTAAGGTCAGCGAAAAAACTCCATTTCAGTGAGAATTCAGGATTTCATCTCAGACATGAAGGTTGCTCAATATTGAGAGTTCTGTGAACTTCAGGTCATCACCAAAGCTAAACCTTGCGATTCTGGTGTTTTTTTTCCCTAGAATCTAATGTAAATTGGCAGGAGTTTCTCCCATTGCTCATAAAGCAGAGAGGCTGTTTCAGGGTTAGTAAAAAATAAGCTGCAATTCTTCTTACTTTGAAGAAGAATTTCTCAGTGTAGTGTAGCAGGGGTAGGTTTCAAAAAGGTGATTAGAAAACAAGCATTTGTACACAGGACTTTCAATGAGGACGTTATCTCCTCTAATCCGAGAATTCTCTTTTTTCCTGGCTTGGGGGAGCAGTGCTTTACAGACAAACACAAAGGCAAAACAGCCATGTGCTCTGAATAACTTACATTCAAATTAGATTGACAACATAATGAGAGCTGAATAATGTTATATTTGGAAGTCATTGATAGAAATCATCCTCAGCTCGTATCTTGAGAGGATAGTAGGATGAGTGGTTATCTATGCCTCTGCTACTCTGCTTCTTCTTTCACAGTCATTTTCTTTTCTCATCTTGCCTGGCACTCTTCAAAAATAGCCTCTTTAAGATATGAAATTTATCTTTATTCTTAAAAAAAAATAAAAAATTTCCTAACTTTCTGGATGGACCCTTATAATGCTCTGATAATGTTTTAGAGTTGGTGTACTGAAATCCTCACTGATTTCCAGGATGGGTCTTAAATCACACATTATAGACTCTTATCCACCAATACTCTGCTCTGGATTTACAGTTCCAGTTAAAGTTAGATCTGTGAAGGAAGATGACATCTCCTGCTCCCTATCTTTTTAAAATACCAAATCGATTTAAGGGTTTAACTTATTGTTATAGTTTATCCTGAACCTTCTGAATCAGTTCATTGAATTTTAGCTGTAGCTGTATAAAATTCTATACACTGAAATTGTTTGGTCATACTGAGAATGTCTATGCCATGATCCATCACTGCCACTAACTGCCAGCAATAAAGAAATCCTCCTTTATTCTCCATTCATTTAAGTGAATCTCTACTATTGAACACCAGGAGTACATCTTACTAGGTTTTAATTTTTTTCTTCTTCTTTTAAGGAGCACTTAATATTTACCTGAAAGGCATTTCATTGTTTAGTGTCTTCAGTAGCTGTCAAAAAGAGACACTGGCAAGATCCAATGAAATACAGACTTGTAAGACTGACTGTAGTAGTGAGCAAGATAATGGAAACATTTATAAGGCAGATAACAATTCATTTAGGAATGTGATTTAGTAAAGGGAAAGCTGCCTGGTTCTGCTAAAAGAGGATCATGTATGACAAATGTATTAGGGTCATTTCAAAGCACTGCTGAATTGATAAAGATGAAATCGTTGACATAATTCATCCAGATTTCAGGAAAGTATTTGTTACAGACTGTACAGGAGATCAATTTACAAGGTCAGAAAGCAGAGCATAGGGGACAACTTTTGAAATGGAATACAAATTGGTTGAGGCTCAAGAAACAGATGGTGTCAGTAAAATGAAACAATTCAGGGTGTGATGAGGTCTGGATTTGCCTGAACGTGAATGCCGAGTACCACACAATTCAGGTCCCAAATCATTTGTTGTGCTACGAATGTGGGCATGGGCAGGTCTTCACTCCCTTGGAATGAAGACACTTGCAAACCATTCTGGGCTGATTGATTGAAAACAACCGTGAAAATGCAAATCATGGTGGAAAAACCCATGCAGTAAATGCACTTCTCAAGTCCTCTATGGACAGCAGAAAAATGCCTAAAATTCACAGGTGATTAACCACTTCTACCTGCTTTTTAACACCATCTGTGCACCTAGTTAAATACCAAATTGAAACAGATACATTTTCCTGGTGTGTCAGAATCTACCCAACCACTAAAGTTGAAAAAAATGACATTGTGCTGTTAGTGAAACCCATGCACAATGCAGAATTGAAAGTACAGAGCTCACTCTCCAGCAGCAAAATGTCCAAGCAAGTACCTTAACAGCCAGGCTTTCATTTCTTCTTACTGAGTGGATTTTTTTCTCCTTGTTTTAGGAATAGACCGAGGAACAGCCTAGAATTGAATACAAATATGAATGAGAACAGCAAGCTCAAAGGAGGGTCCTAAAATAGCAATATTCCAATAAAGACTCATTCTGTGTACAGATTGGCTCAAACAGGAAATGAGGGACCACATAACTCAATACATTCTGTTAGATGATATGGTTTTGCTTCTTTTAAAGGAGAAAGGCTACACATCTTAAAGTTTTGATGGGAATTAGACACCTCATAGTATTTAAAGTTCCACCATGGAACTTAGCTTCTAGCCTTGAAGTTGCTTGAACAGTTTGATGCTTTTGGACCACACCTCCAATGATAAAAGTGTTAATTAATTTTATTTATTTCACCCTTTAAATGTATTTCTAAAAACAAAGATACTTCTACTTAGTGAGAATATTGATTTAAACCTTGAGGTCTATGCCAAAGGAAACTCTTCGTGCAGGAAATATTTTTGGCAAAAGCATGTAGAATTTGACCTATTCAGCTGAGATCTCAGTGTCTTTGTCTCCTTATTTTTGGATACCACACCGAATTGCTAGTACACCCCCACAAAACTACTTCTTGTGCTCTGCTGGCAGGTTTCAGGAATCTCACTTTTAAAAGATAGATGTAAGCCAGGTGGCTAAAGAAAGTACCAGAGATTTGCATGACATGTACAAATTGATTGAAATCCATTTTTTTTCATTCATTTCAGTATGTTTGGCTTAAATTGTGATTCAGAAGATGTTTCATAATTTTTTATTTGTTCCTACAAGTTGCCTCTGGAGAACAAGACAAGGGCCAGGGGGAGACATTTCAGCCTCTGATTTCTGCCCACTGCTGAATACAAGTCAGAGCCACTACCTTATCTAGTTTTATGGAGTTGTCCTTGGTACCAACTGTTGATGCCTCCACGATTTGTCAAAGTGAATAAGTAAACATAGCATCCACATATGACCTCTCACTAGGACCAGGAGATTATATTTCAAATTGATACAGTTAGCAACAAGCATGAGAAAAAAAAAAAACATTCTCAGTGTAAGTTAAAACAAACAGTAACAAACCAAGAACAAAAAGGAAAAAAAAAAAGATGTGGAGGAATAGAATGTAAGAAAATAAAGATGGTGCAGAAGGTAGTCTCACACCTGAGGAGTTGCAGCTGTACTAATCACCAAAGATTAGGAACAGGCCTGCCCTTAACAGGCCATAGCTGTGTCCAATGAGAAGAAGAGTGCTGCAAAAGAGTGGGTTAGCTGGGTAAGGAGAGAGCTGGAGTTTGTTGGTTGCACTGTGAAGAAGGAGTCAGTGCTGCAAGGAGCTGTCCATGAGAAATCACGAAGAAGGTATGGAACTTTTGCAATAAAATGGCAAAAAAAAGGTATGAAATTCAAAGGTAGATCAAGCAGTAATAAACAAATTAAATTTATAGATCTACTTTCTTTGGAGTAGTAAATTAGTAGTATAATAATCTAATCAGTCAAATGGATAAGTCAAATTCTGGAGTAATGTTACAACTTTTATAAATCTACATCTTGTTCAGAGCAGTTAAAGGGGAAGCATATACCTGCAAAATGCTCCTAAGCCACCTGGTAGTACTAGGTATAAGAGCAATTATCTGACATTGAACAATTAGAATTCACAAAGGAAAAGATGCAGAAAAGAGATTCTTTTCTCCCCATATAAGACAGCAGCAGGGGCAAAGAAAAGAGGCAGTCACTCTAGAACAGCATCTACTCCATTGGTTCTTGTGGTAATTAGAAGGTTCTCTTTCTTTCTATTTGATTCAAAACTGGAATATATAAACAGACCCCTTAATTACTTGTTAAATCTGTTCTATTTTTATAACTAAGTATTTATGTGAAGAGAGAGAAGTTATATCCTTTCTACTACAGTCTTTCCTGGGATGAGAAATAAAGCTTTGGCTTCTTGATTCAACTACCTTTACTAACTGGACAAGTTTCTAGGGAGGTAAGAGAATGCTCACCAAACTTCACTTAAAAAAAGCTGAGGCTGAAGCTGAAAAAGTCTATATAATTTTAACATAAACCAGGCAAACTTAGTTCAGTGCCAGTGCCTTTTGAAGGCATACAGTCAGGGTTTCATGGGAAATTTCCTCAGGAACCCAGAAAAACTTCACCCCAAAGCTGAGAAATTTTGGTTTTTTTCCAGAGAGACATTTTCAAATGAAAAATGATTTTGCTATGATATTCTCAGTAAGTTCTGTTTCAATTCCATTTTTTGCTCTTTGCCAGTGGGCTTTCTTTCCTTATTCTCTTTAAATTGACTAGAAAGAACAGGATCAAGCTGGCTGTACTTTATGTATCCCATCTTGTTCTTTGCTTACAGTCTGCTGAGTATTGACCACATATGTAAAGTGATGGTCTTTGTGCTGAAGAGTCTGCTATGGTCACAGCAATAAACATCACTACAATGGTCTGACAGCTTTCAGGGATTTGTCATACCCCACCAGTTGAAAATTGAACCTACAGGTCTGAAAAATCACTCATATGTCAGATTTGATGGCAGTACTGGGTCCCTCTTCAATTTCATAGTAGCAGAAAGTAGCGTGCATTTACCACCTGGATTTTTAGTAAAATGAACTGTTTTTTACATTTTTGTAGTGCATTCAGAGGAAAATAAAATGCAGTACATGTTTGCTTAGTATCCATCAGTTGTGCCTGTCTGAGTCATTTGACAAAACATTTTCTCTGATCTTATACTCAATTTTTAGTTACATCGGTAGCAAGAAAATTTTAAGGAAAATAATAATAATTCAGGAGGGCAGTGAGAGACTTTCAAGTCTCTCTTGAGAGATTGTCTTGACAGGAGGAATTTGATGCCTCTGGGAAAACAGAATTCATTTACATTAACTCTATTCAACTGTAATGACAAGCCTTAAAACAGGCTCAGATGTATTTGTTTTCTGTACTGCTATCTTTTAGTTCCTACTGAGTTTTCCTTATTCTTATGGTGTGGGAAGAGCCACAAATTCTGCTGGTGAACATAACTTATTATTAAACCCTACATGGTTATTTGCTATTACTAGGACAGACAACAGTGCCAAACTTTTCCAATACAGGCTGGAGCAAACCTCTTAATTTTACAGATGCTTTTAGAGAACTTAGAGGCTTCTTGTCCAAGTTGGGTTTGATGCCACCCAGAGCAGAGCCTCATCCACAGCCTGGTGTTCCTGGGGGACTCCACTGAAGACTTGGTATCAGGCTAAGTATGTCCACAAAAGAGAGTGTTTGAACCAAATAGTTCCATGTAATGAGTGTTTGCTAGGAATTTTTAGGGGCTGGTTACCTGCTCTAACACCTGAGCCTACCATCCAACCCATTTTTTGAGCATTTCCACCCTAGGCAAGCTAGGAAGAACCTAATCAGCTGTTTCCCAATGAAGACTTTGGTATTTGGAGGCCAGAGGTTTTTCTGAGCAGAAGTGTGCCTAAGAGTTAGATGCCACTACGTCACTGGGCTTTGGAGAAATCAGGCTTTAAAACAAAGTTATTCCAAGCACTTGCATATGAACTTATGTATAAAATATTACTACTAGAAAATTTGTACAACCAGAACACTCTTGACTTTGGATTTTCAGTCATTCAGAAAATCTAAAAGTTAAGGCAGTTCTTTTGGTTTTGTTCATTTCCAAAATAATTTTGTTTCCAAACTTCCAGTCTCTCCTCTGCCTCACCATCTTACAACTTTCCCCTCAATTCTTTCCATAAGCATCCTGCCCACTACCTGCACTCCCTGCTCTTACCTGCTTTGCCTTGATTTTCCCCACTTCTTTGGCCAGACCTCAACACCAAGTTTCATCCTAGAGTTGTTTGTGCAGATCATAGTCTGTTCCTGTCTCTTCCCCAAAATTCTCTTTTCTCCATTCTCTCTCTAGAAGAGAGATACTCTACTCTGAATTCCAGTATTCAGTTGCACCAGCTAACAGTGGTACGATAGCTTTAAAAAAGCAAAAAATAATAAGAAAATAAAGACTGCCTCCAATTTTAATGCTACAGCAAGCATCTAATTCACAAAGGAAAGCAGTATTGAAGGTCTGAAACCACTGAAAAGAGAAGCACCATCATTTTAGTGATCTGTGTTGTTTGCCTAAGAGGTGTCCTTCACGGACTTGACTGGCCACAAAAGGATTCAACACAAATTAATAACTGCTAAACTGCTTCTGATCTGCAGATCATATTGTCCTGCTGACAGATCATGCATGGTGAAGTAGAAGAGCTGATACAGGATAGTGAAACCAGCAATGAACCTGAGAAAATTGAGAAGGTGCAGCTGGAATATCAATGGACAAAAAGCAGCCTCTAAACAGAAAAGGCAAAAGTAAAGGAAAGAAAATAAATACGGGAACAGACAAAAGCTATACATAATGGTAACCCCAACAAACACAGTATACTTCCTCCAACATGTGTGCATGAAATTTTGAGCATGTGGTTATCACATTAGCAAGAACATGAAAAAGAATAATGCCAATATAAATTACCAAGAGTACTAAAATGAATGTTTTATGTTTGATAGGTTATATTCTCATTTAGAGGTATTTAAACCCTGATTAAATGGAAACCTGAAACATGCATGGAGAGTCAGATTGAATCATCCTTCAGGAGACAAGTGCTACATGTTTCCATTAAATTTCAATTATGTAGCCTGTCCAGATCTTAAGGATTTACACTGGGTTTTTACTCATGTATTTCCTTACAGTTGGACATAGATATAATGATGGTGTTAGTGCAGCAGACAAATGTTGACAAAAAGAGGCTGCAAAATTTGAAGCAATCCCTTCATCTGTTTACCCATGGATACAAACCCAGGCTATTTTCTTTCTTAATTTATGACAAAGACACTGATTTCTGACAGCTGTGTTTTAGAAATGTTGATTAAATCTCCTACAAATGAAAACTGTTGTTTAAATCTCTTACATATGTTTACCTGAGTACTTGCATCAATGAGACACAGTTGCTTAGACCTGATTCTGAATGTGTAATTTGTCCAGGCCAAAAAAAGTTTTTCAGAAAGTTTGGAGCTTTCTTAATGAAATGTAGAAAATGCTTAGAGAAGTGGAGGGTAATCTGGCGAAAAGACAGATGAAATCAAGATACTAAGGGAAAGATTGATCACAAAGCAGAATTGCAGAGAAGGAAGATGAAACACTAGAAGCAGATAAGTTTATCTAGTGAACGTATAGAGGAAGAAAGCAGAGAAGATAACAGATCTAGAGACAAAGACAACGGGATGGTAGCTGAAGAGGAAGGTTGAGAGATGATTTTTTGTCTCAGGCATTCACTGTGTGCTCCTAATACCAGCAAGGCAATGGTGCAAAAGCAGTTACTGCAGCAGGCAGGAAAAGAAACAAGACACCCTGTTAATTTTGAAATTAAAACAGCAGACTGGTACTCATGAAACCTGCAATTTTGCTTACTGGTTTTGTTTGAAACTTCAGTTTTCTTGGGTAAGGCAATCACTACTCTCTTCAGTTTCCTATTTATAAACTAGGGTGATAGTATTTGTTTTCTGTCATCTTCCTAACTTGGTTGCCTGAGTTACAACAGGACCCATATCTCAATCTGTTCCTGCCTAGAGGCTGCAGAAATAGCCTGCTTCCAACTGGGACTTACACTGGGGTTTTGCAGTAACTATGGATAAGTAAGGCAGAGAGGAAAGTAAAGCAAAAGAAACTGACAAAAGTTTTGATATCAAGAACTGAAAGGGACTACTAAAAAAATATGTATTTGGGTCCTTGTGTTTTCTTTCTGATCCTATCAAATGTACTCAAGGCACATTTCAGCTTATTTTTAGTTTATTCCCTTGAATCTTACTTTTACTTCAAAAGAAAGTGGTTATTCTCATACAAGAGCTTGGGCTTTCTGAAAAACACCAGCTCTCAACAGCCTTTTGATAAGATCATAAGAGCTGAAAACATTGAGAGTTCCTTTTGTTTTAATAACCTTTCTTGAATATTTACTTCTCATTTGAATACTTATCATCAATAAAAATTAAAACCTTACATTTGTGAGGAGTGCAAGCATATTTGGGATTAAAATGAGTGACATCCCCCAAAAATGAGGGTTTTTGAAGGGTTATCTTTCTTAAAGCAGTGCTCTTTCTGCAAGAGTATTCTGAGTCCAGCATGTTACACAACCAAGAAAACAAAGGAGAGAAATTCTGTAAATGAGAAGCAGAACTGCGAAAAAGATTGTTTGGTTCATCTGCACTTGCAGTTGTATAACAGCACTAAGAAAATGTTTGAGTTTCTAATATAATTAACAATTCTTTTAAGCAGTGGTTTAAATTAGAGTTCTTGTTAATTTGATTTTCATTATTTGCTATTTGCCTGTGCAAATAAGGTGCTGTTTTCAGAAACAGTTTGCTGAGGAGCCTGCAAGGGGATGCAGGATTGGAATATATCACACACATAACAACATAAACCACAGAAAAGTATGGACAAATAGCAAAGACAAATGTACCCTCTACAGCATTAAAGTTACAGAATGCCTAGAGATGAGGAACAGCTAATAGAGGAGAAAATTGTTCATAATTTGGAGAAAATGGCTAAGTTAATAATTTGTAGGTGAAATGTATGAACTTTGCAACTATCCAACTAAAGTTCCATACTAAAGCTAGCTGCTCTCCTGGACTTTTCCTTTTTAATATGGAGATAACCACAGGCATTTATTAAAATTGATGATGTTACATTCAAAGAGATTTTCTGTTGAGTTTTGATATGGCCTATGTTTCTTTCTATATAATCCATTAATTAAGCACCTGGAACAGAAACGTTCTCAGTGGCAAGGCCAAGGCATCAAAGGGATGGGGAGGCATGTGAAGTTGTCAAATGGTGCTCTCCAAGCCATTTTAGAGAACAGAAGGACATTGTGCCTAGGCATCAAACCACAAACAAACCTTAACAACGGATAAACTGTGGTAAGGAACAAGGCATCCATATTTTATCACGTTGTCTTGTGCTGTTTGTGGTGTTATTCAAAAAAAAACAAAGAGTATTTGTGGCTTAAACTGCTTGAATACTCCATGCAATTTCGCTTGGACTCTGCATGGAAAACGTAAGTCGTGGGGATACTCGCGGTGTTAGGAGCACAATGACGATGGCACATGATGTGCCTCACGGTACCCCGGTCTGCGGGGATGCTGTAGCCGTGGGAGCAGCGGAGGGCATGGCTGGAGCAGAGGCACCAGGAAGGGTGAGCAGCGCTGCGTGCACGCCGTGCTTGGGTTCCAGCGCTGATGGAGGAGCGTGTGTGCTAACCGGGAAATAAAGGAGCCAGATCAGCCTGGGTCATGAGCTTATTTACACCTCCGTGAACTGAGCAACAGTGGAGATCTGTGCCCAAAGCGGGCAGTGTTCCACTATCATGTTTTGAGAAAGCGGTTGCCTTGTCCTCCCACGGTGGTTTACAATACACAGCCAGCAGAGGTGCGTACATAATTCTGTTACACACATATATAAAACTAAAGCTTCCCTGATGCCGCTTCCCTCATGGACCAGTTCTCACGGAAGTCTGGCTGTCCATGGCCTAGGATGGCAGCAGCGCCGAGCTGTCATGCAGGAGGCGCACGTAAGGAGAGGAGGACCCTTCTCCGGGACAGCGCTCCAGCCGCTCCCGCACAGCCCTCGGCAGGTGCCGCTCGGGCCCCGCCGCTCTGCCCCGCGGCCCGGCCCCGCCGGCAGCTCGGCCGCGCGGTCCCGGCGGCGCTCGGGGGGCAGGGCGGGCCGGCAGAGGTGGCCGCAGTCCCCGCCTCTCCCGCGGTTGCTCGGCGAAGGCCGGGCCGGGAGGAGCCGCTCACCGGCGCCGCGGCCCGCCGGAGCCATGGGCTCCCACCGCAGTGAGAGCGACTGGCAGGGGCTGCTGAGCGAGGTGAGGCGGCGGGGGGGCCGGGGCGCCGGGTGGCGAGGAAGAGCGGCGGGCGGGCCCGGCTGCTCCCCGCGCCTCGAGGAAATGCCGGGGACAGGGGCACGGCCGCCGGCAGGGGACCCGGCCGAGCGGGCGGCAGCGGCCGGAGGGCGCCGAGCTGTGCCGGGCACGGCTGCGCCCTGCGGCCACGTCTGCCGCCGGCCCTGCCCTGCTCGGGCTGCCGCCGCGGCCCGGCGCCGCTGCTGCGGAGCGCCGCGAGAAGGGCCTGTGAGCCGCTCCGTGTGTTAACCGCGCTGGGGCTGCGGAGAGCGGCTTCAGGGCGCTGCTGCCGCCGCTGCTGCTGTGGCTGGTTCGGAACCGCCGAGGATTCCCTGAGCTGCGGGGGTGGCCGAGGCCTCGGGCCCGGAGGAGAAGCCCAGCCCGGCCCAGCTGCGACACCGGCCTGGGTGACCGGGTGCCCCTGTGGCATATGTCTTGTGTTCTTCACTTCAATCACATATGAGAGGGTTTTGAGACCCATGGTGACATTTATCCTATGGGAGCAAAGAACGTATTAGCACCGTGTCCATGAGCCTCAACAGGTGGAGGATTTTCCAGTTACATGAGTAGAAACTTTATTGTCCACTGCATCCCCATTAAAACATCCACAGCTTTTATAGGTACACATTTTTGTGTAGGGTAAGTTAGCAAACTCAAAGCAACTTGAGGTCAGTATAATTTAAAGGAGGATTATTGAAGACAAATCTGTTTATTAGCCAAACTCATGAAGCAGGCTGGCATGCTGATTTTTACATTGCATTATTGTAAAAACAGTTATTTTATGCTTACAGCTACCAGATAAAACTTCTGTGTAAATGGCATTGGCCTGGGTAAACCTGAGTCTACTGTCCTGCAGTATGATGCACACAGGTGAATTCCCTTGTTTTCAGGAGGGCTTTGCCTCCATTATGTTAACTGAGTGTAAGGCCTAAAGCCCTGACCTGTCAAAAGGATAAATATTTGAGTTTAGGGTGTTGAACCTGTCACTGCTCTTGGTGCTTTCAGTGGGAGTTTGTATGGGCTCAGATCTGTGCTAGCACAGTACATCCAGAATTGGAGATTGTGAATACAGGACTTCCAAGAACACAAAATGATCCAGGAGAAAGTGAAAAGTGCACTTTTAGTAGTATTCTGGTTGTGCAGTGTTGAATCTGACATCTCATTTATCAAATGGAGTTTTATTTAGGATGGGGGTGATTTCAGATGGGAAGCAAATTACAAGGTGTGTTCATAGGAAATGTTGCTGTTCCCTGCTTTAAAATGTCATTTAGAATTACTTTGGAACTTTTTTACTTTTTATATAGTTAAACCTAAAAACTCTATCCTAAAATTGAACACCTACTTCAGTTTAGTGGCTTCTTGATTGTAGTAAAGTTTAATGACTGTGCTAAGCTGCATTCTTGTAGATACTTAAACATACATTTAAGTTCCTTTTTTTCAGGAAAAATTAGAGGCATAGTGACTTATATTCCACCTTTCCTTACTTTCTCTCTGTTTCCACAGCAGGCTTACAGCCTGTTGTTCTGGATGCTGTCAAGATACAGGTTTTCTTCTTTTGCCTTCCTCTTTCTTTGGCTGTTGTAATTCAATCCATGTGTTTTACCCATTAACTCCAAATCCTAATGGGTCTGTGAGAAAGTGGCTCTGATTTCTGAAGTGACTTGTAATAAGTTTTTTGAATTTACCATATCAGTGGTATAGATTTTCTCAAGGCCTCCTAGCTTCAGTGTCTGCTGGGTATTTTTTCCCCCTGTGTACTTCATAAAAATCTTGAAATGCTTTCAAAATGCAAGGTAACACAGGCAAGAAAAGGCATAATAGCTCTAAACAAACACTCTCCCATTGCAGGTGGTAGACAGTTAAAACATAAGATGGGGTTAAAAATCATGATGTAAAAGACCAGAAGCTGATGGATTCAGACCTGTGGTCACATACATTTTCATTTGCATAAGCCAAATCTTTTAGCTTTGAAAGGCAGGAATAATTGGAATACTTGTCAAAGCGACTCTGACTTTTAAAACTATGGTGCTACAGGTGTTAAGAAAAGTGTTAAGGATGCATGTTTGGTCCTCATGCACTTGTACACACAGTATTTATTTTTGTAGGTTGCCTTTTCATTTTTCATTAGAAAAGAAGAAAATTTTTTGTCTGTTTCAGTCTTTTTCTATATTTACTCTTTTTTTTCCTTTTGACTGTGGTTCCATTTCAGTGCCTTTTGCTCTCTACCTTTTCACATATATTTCTCTGGTTTTATTATGCTCACCACTAACTTCTTGTTTGTTCTTTTGCCTCCGTGTTTATGTATTTTTCCACTTAATTTACAGCCACATGTGTTTCAGGCCTAGTGTGCACCTGGTACTCTGATCAATCTTTGCACCACGTGTACCTTGAGAATTCTTTAAACTAACTGAATAGGATGACGTGGGTAGGAATACTGGGACAAAGCCAACTTAGCAAACACCGAAGGAGCATAAAAGAGTCATTCTTTCCATTAATAATCTCACAAACTGGATGCAGAAGAACTCACTTCAGAAGCAAGAATCTACTTTTCACCTGTTCTCTAGCTTATTTCATGTGTTGGTGATGGATGTATGGAGATATATATATATATATATAAATATACACATACATGAAAGATGAATTACTCTGTTGAGTTACCATGTGATTTTTCTGCTTGGACTCTTGGTTTTCATCTAACATTTATGTCACTCAGTGACCCACGTTTAGAGTATTTAAAAGCTGGTGTAAAGTTGTAGGGTGAATACCTGGTCAGTAACTGCTAGTTTGACACAAGAGACTGAGCTGCAGCAAGAACTTTCTTTGCTGGTGGCCCAAGTCCTCCATAAACCAGATCTTCATAAATATCAAAATACTATCCCAAGAGTACATTCCATTCCTCTTCCCCATCCTGGAGTTGTTCAAGGCCAGTTTGGATGGGAGTCTGAGCAACCTGGACTAGTTGAAGGTGTCCCTGCCCATGGCAGCAGACTTGGAACTAGATGGTCATCAAGGTGCCTCAGGTTTGCTAGCCTCTAGAATTAAATCCAATGTCAAAATGCTTCTCTTTCATTAGTCACGTCCCACACATTAGAATGTTTAGTGTACGCTGTTTACAGCTACTCATATGTGACTATGCCTCCTAATGCTAGTTTGAAGAGATGTAATTTCTGTTTAATTTTTCATTCACAAGAGGCTCTTTCTTGGTTATTGACTGTGTATGGTCTCCAGCAGCACAGAGGGAGGAGATATGCTTGTCTCTTGAGCTCCCTTGCCTAGTAATTTTGGACTTACCAAACTAACTGTTGAGCTGAGATCCCTAGCCTGCTTCTAATTGGCAGAGCACACCTTTCCCATTGGTTCCACAATTTTTTTATGTGGGCAAGAGAGAAGAGGAAGGAAAACTGGTGAGATTTTCATGTTTGCATTCTCTCTGTAATATTTTGTCATGTTTCCTTCTCAAACAAAGCATGAAATGTAATTTGCCAAACCTCTGTGAGGGGACTAACAGGCTTTGGAGCCACTAGTTTTAACAGCTTTTCTTAATGTGCACAAACTCAGGGGCTGTAGGGAAGAACAAAGTGGAGCAGATACTCTAAGGCCTCTGGTTGGTTGGGTTGGCATTGTAATGACTTTGACATTTGGAAAATGAAATGAAAATGCTAAAAGAGCTGGCATTGTGATTTACTATGCTCCAAAATTCTCTGGAGCTGTGGGAGGATGCTGTGAAGACCTGCATGCTGGACTTTTGGGTAACAAAACTAGTGTTTGCTTTTCATGTTTCCGTGTTTCAGGTTGGACTAAGAGACCCACAGGGATGTTGTGAAACAAACAGAGAAATTAATAATGCTGTCTGATGCAGAGCATACAAAACTTCTGGGGACTGGGCCACCTAGCACAGTAGTGTTAACTGCAAAAATGTGCTATTCCTAAATGGCTGGTGAAGATGGTGTGGGGTGGCATTGCCATCAAGACAAGACATGGTGTTCTGAGGAGCTGCTTGTATCTCTTCTGTCATCAGGTGATGATACCAGCCTGCTTTGTGTTTCAGCAGCCAGGAGGCAGCCAGTCAAGCAAGAGCTGGGCAGCAGGAAAAGCAGAGTTGATGTGGTGGGATAAAACCAAGGTCACTGCATTATTTCAGGTTTTATCAGAGATAAATCACATCAGGAAGTGAATGGCGAGCAAATGGCCAGTAATTTCTCTAGGTCTGAGTGCTTGACTCTTTCAGATAAGTTAACAGTTTAATCTGAAGTCAAGGGGAGCAACATTATAGAAAAAACAGTCAACAAGCGTCCCAAACAGTGAGACTGCAGTGCATTTTGGGACCCTTCAGTTTCTACAACAGAATTGTTTCCAAGACTACAGTCAGGAGAAATTTGATAAAACTTAAGGCAGTTTGGTAGCAGTTGGATCTCTTGTTAAAGATGGTGAGTAGACTTCATGGTTTCTCAGAGAGCATGGTGGATGATAGGTTTCAAGGCCCAATGAAACGTAGTAGCCCTTCAGTATTTGGGGACACAAGGCCCTCAAGTGTCAAGAGAAGACAGAATATGATCCGCAGTGATTCCAAAGCACAAACTAGAGATAGTATCTCTGCTTCTACTCTCAGAAAATTAGATGTTTTCCATGGCATTGTCATTAAATACTGAAATTCAGACCAGTAATTTGTACAAATTTTTAAGAAAGGTCTGATAGGAATTCAGTGTGTTTGTTGGTTTAAAAAAAGAAAGTCTAAAACCTTCACCATGTCCCAGCTTCATCAGATTATTAGACCATGTCTACAGCGTCATTAATGAGATCTACCCAGATTTGTGACTAAAAATAGCGGTGGACAAATAGTAAGTGTTCGATGTAGAGGGTCACCTTGGAGCAGTTACACTCTCCTGTAATGTCAGTCTCTTTTTACTCAATTTCACTAAAGTAGTCATCTGGCTGTAAAGCAGTTCAGGCAGTAATGTAGGATGTCATATATATTCCTTTAATTATTATGTTCTTCCTTGTAGCAATTATAATTTACTTCATTGCAGATAACAGCACATCGGTAGATAAAAGCCACTAGACAGATATGAAAAGTTGTACATTGTAACTTTTAGATTGAATGTATAGCAGCTGGTTCTCATTTAACTTTGATTTTGGAATTCATAGATTATTTTGTGCCAATAATTAAAAAGAAACAAAAGACAGCAAGAGTATTTCATAGTAACTATAGTGCATAACAGAATTCACTTGTTTGTCTCACTGATAAACAACACCTGAGATGTGGGCTTTCCTTCAGTTGCAGGGGAAGAAGTCTCCATATGAGTGAATGCCAGAAGCATCTACTGAATACTTTTTTTCCGACTGTTTGAGAAAATTTGCCTTATTGCTTTCATTGCTCCAAAACAACTTGTCACACTCCTGTGTTCTTTTTGACAGCATACCAATTTTGTGGCACTTATTTGTCTATATAAGGGAAATTGCTGATGGGACTCAGTTATTTCCCTGACTAGAACCCATTTCTGGAATACAGCTGTTAGGTCATTTTATGGCCATTATTGCTACATTGTTTTTTAACATTCAGAAATAAATATATTGAATAACCTCTTTGAGGTCCGTCTTTGTGAAATTTGGTTTTCCTTCAGTAATGGTAATGGCAACAGCAAACATAGCCCTGTTGAATAATCAGATTCTACAGAAATGCTCTGGCTTTATTGTTTCTTGTACCATAAGCCCATGGAAACAAATTATTATAACTGATTTTATTTGTTTGGGAAAGTCAATATGTGCAAAAGGCAAAAATTACTTCAAAAAGTCTTTTATATGGTCATTTTTGTAGTAAAATCCAAACAGTACATTGAGGAGAGATGCCAATATCATCAGTATATAGTTCATCTAGTTGAAACAGATTTTAAACAAGGAGGCCGTCTTTATTCCTTTTCATTCAGACTTGAATATTACTGTCCCCACAATCTGTTTATGGTTCGTTATCCTCAGGCTAATAGGTAGTGGAGAATTCCCCAGCCCCTGCCAGTGCTGCTGTAAAAGGTGAAGCCTGCTCTGAGTGTGTCCTTTGTAGAGGGCTGTGACTCATGGCAGAAGCAAGATTTGTTTGCTGCTAGGTCTGTATTTCCTGCTGGGTAAGCACTGGGTTTTAGAGTGTAATCCACATGCTCTGGTTCACTCCTGACTCTCAGACATGGTTTCATCCAGCAGCACTTGAGGCAAGGCTTGCAGGCACCTGCAGGACTGAGGGTGTGTAAGGCAAGATGTTTGGCTTCTTTCCACTCACATTGTGTGCATGGTGTAGGGTGCTCCACTCCACACAGGTGTTGGCTGGATGGGCCAGCTTCATTCTTCATGGGATTCTTCCTGGTAAAGGAACAGGACTGGCTACTTGGTTCAGGGATTTGGCTGTTGGGTTGTTTTTTTTTTTAAAGTGATTGTGAGGTTTGCTTTTACTAATTTTTATTTGCAACTACTCTATCAGATTGTTAATATTTAAAAACAATTTAGCAAAGGCTTGCTTTAGAATTACTAAGACAGGGGATGAAAAGGGAAAAAAAGAAGAGAGATTGACAAATATTTCACTGTAAGGGAAGGAATTACTTTATCAAGTTTGAAGCAGTTTACTATAATCACTTACTGACAATATTAAAGTTTAGCTTCTCATACCTTTCAGTCCTTTATCAGGGGATTTGACATTTGTGTAAGGTATCAGTAAGGACATAAGTACATAGGTACACTTGCCTTTGTTGATGCCAAGGCATCATAATCCACAAAATTTATGGCAGGATTTCAACTTCAGTATTGCCAGAAATAAAATTAATCCAAGGTGGAAGTGTCCTTTTTGAGAGTTCAAATCCTTCTTGGAACTGCTTTTCTCATTTCCTTCCCACTTTTTTGCAACTAAGCATTTACCATTTTTGGAAGAGGTTGTCTGTACTAGTATACCAAACTCACTTTTTCCTTTCTCATTGACTTGAAATTGAGGTTAACAAAGTTAATTTCAAGCAAGTGGTATATACAAAGAATGATTTTTCTCCCAAGGAACAGCACTGACTTGAACAGTATGGAAGTGCTGATGTTGTTGCTTTATGCAAGAGCCCATAATGACAAAGTATTCTTGTCAGAGGATATAGTGAAACTGTAAATTGTTTTCATGACTGCTGTGGTATTTGGTCTCTTGCAGATCACATTCAGAAAGTAGAGCCAGGTCGTATTCAGTATCATCAGAAATGGAAATACATACTTTAGCATGGGCAGTGACAAGTGATGGGTAATAAGAATCTGCTGACCAAGTATCATGTTAAGTGAAAAAGTTACCTGAAAGTTCTGACAGGTAACGTTGAGGATGACATCCATGTTTCTCTTCCTTTCAATGTGGAAAGGCAATGAAGCAGATCAGACTAATGCAGAACAGAAAAGATTTGCAAGTTCTGCTTTGCTTAGTGCATGACCCCTTCACATGACAAGTGATGGCTGCAGGGGAAGGCTCATCTCTGCCTTCCCTCCCCTTTTAGGTGTTTTTTCATTCCTGCATTATTTCCCATTTCTTTGCCTCAAATGAGCATAAGCCTGTAGTATCACAGCATAATTAAGATTTTTTTACGTGTGGTGTCAGGGCATCACACTGTAATTGTTTAATAGTCAAGACAAATTTTGGTTATCATTCCTGCAGCCCCTTCTGCTATAACATAGCTCCATTTCAGTGTCCAGCTGGGAGGCTGAGCACAGAGTACACTGCTGGTAGTGGGGAGAAAGACAGCAGTAGGAAGTGAAACAGGAATGAGTGGTTGCTGCCTGGGGGCTGGATCTTGTGAACACATGTAGAAAAGGGATTTTGCAAATACTTCTTCCTTCTAGCAGCCTTGTCAGGGCTGCTGGGCAAATTGCAAGGTTCCTCATGCTATTGCATTTAAGAAAAAGAATGAGAAACTCAAACTGGTAAATATTTCTAAGTCACTGTGGTCAGGTGAACATGTAGCCTTACAGATGGATTTCAAGCTTTCTATATGAGATATCTTCCCCATGATTGTCATTAATAAGTCAAGACAACTTGTGGCAGACTGATCTTGTGCAATCTTCCAGCTTTTCACAGAAGAACTTGAGCCTCTTGTATTCAGCACTGGCTTGGGTAGAAATGGCTTATTACATGTATGGGTTTTTTCTCTTCTGCAGTATCTGGTGTGCAAAAGGAAACTCGAAAGTAAAAAGGAGGCATTGCTCATCCTTTCCAAAGAGCTGGACACCTGTCAACAAGAAAGAGACCAGTACAAACTGATGGCCAACCAGCTACGGGAGCGACACCAGTCTCTGAAAAAGAAGTATCGGGAGCTGATTGTAGGTTGTTCTTTATGAGGACTCTATAACTGGGGGACAAGGGTGAACCTCAAAAAAAATTGGAAAGAAGTCCATAATGGCTGCTGTAAAAATGTTTAGGTACTTGTTTGCAGTAGTCCTGCAGTTGCACAGCCCTGATCATATTATTACTCATTTGCTCTGCAGTGATGAGGCACTGCTTGCTATATAGGACACAGAAACACAGTGCATGCTCTGAGGAAATTCGTTTCAGTGATAATTCCATTTAAAAATTGACTGTGGTATTATTATTCCACAGCAACTTAATGTACCATTATGAAAATTAATGCAACACAAATTTGTAATGAACTGCTGTTCTAGAAATGTAAGCAAATCTTCAACTTTAGAGAATTTTTTATGTTAAAACTAGTATTGCTGGTATTAATCAGCAGTATTTAAAAATTTGATAATATTTTAGTTAAAATACATGTTCTACAATTAGATTTGCAGAATTAATATAGTTTCTTATTTCAGAAATAAGCTGCCAATGAAATATATCTGTTCATTTTTAGGATGGGGATCCATCGCTTCCACCTGAAAAGAGGAAACAGGTAGGAATTTTTTTTCAACTGATGTTATTTATCTGCTACTTTGCAAAAGAATAAAAATATTAATTCAGAGATCTGGTTTAAAAGCAAGCATTTCTGAATATTAAAAAGCTCAGTCTTTAAATTGTGAAATTCTGCTTTTGTCAACACATTTCACTGTGAAATACCTGAACTATAGAATATATGGCTATTGCTTTCATGTTCACCTGAGACTGAAATTGGTCAGTGTACAGAGACTTGAGGTTGTTCTCCTTTTTTTTTATTCTTCCATATTGAGTCCTAAAATGGATTTGTGATAGGACTTCTCATACTTACAAGTAAGCTGGGAATGCATTGTCTGCTTTCCATAATTGTTAATTTATTGTTGTGAGGGCTGTTTTCCATTAAGTATTCTCCCAGGCCACTTGACTCTGTGAGTTAAAGTGGTAAAACAATGATAATTGCATTTTATGGTTCCCCTGAAAAACTTTTTGCCTGCTCACATGCATTTTTGTTCTTGGATATCTACATAGTGTGTCCCTGTTGCAGAATGTTGGTTGTCACATCTTAAAATTATCTTAATTTTTAGAGAAAAATGGCACCAAAAACTCAATGTCTGGAGCAGGGAGATGAGGACAACCTAAAAGAACAAAATTGTTGCTGTAATTGCTAGTTTTGGAAGTCTTTTAACTATGTTTAAAACATGGTTATTACATCCTGTTAATGGATCAGAAGTTTTACTCATAACCCTTTCCCTGAGAGTTTGCTTGTAGTTCCTGCTATTTGCTTAAAATTTTACGGCTTAGGGTTTTGGTTGCTTTAAACTAAACTTCCAGAGGCAATATAATTACTCCTTCAGGCACTTAAACAAATAGCTGCCAAGAAGTCAGTGGCTCAGTGTAGAATCATTTAACTTCCTCATTATTTAGCATAATTTATTTGCAATTCTGTTATTTCAACAGAATTCTAATAAAACTTTATGACCAGATACAAGTTTGTGCATTCTGAGTGTTGCTGAGAAATATCCAGTTGAAAGAAAAAAACCAAAGCAGTGTATGGATCATTACAGAAAGATAAGTAGGAAGGGAGATTTGCTGTCCCATAGCTCTTTTAATTCATCTTTCATCTTTCAAAACAAATAAAACTGACACTTGTTTCTAAAATACTAGCCAAATTCAATCTGAATATAGAAGCTGTGATTGTATTAAGTTTTGGCCGTTTGTCTTACCAGGGTAAGTGCCTTGAAAACCTTTAATAATCCACCTAGGAGTAATTTTTTTTCCCCGAGGAAGTAATGTATTCATGCTAGGTAGCAGTGAAAGAAAGAAAATGGGGTCATTGATAGGTTCTCCCCAGAACAATATATATATTAGGTTGTGCAGTAGTAGACTGCACTGTAACTGTTAGTGTACTTCTTGAGTTTTATTTTCCTGAGAAATGTGCCTGTAGCATACAAGGTGGATAACCTAGAGTACTTAGTGTAACCTTTCTGAAGAAGAGTATAGTTTAGCTTTGAGAAATGCATCAGAGAATAATAAAAGAAAGTTATGAATATTTTTCCATTGTCGTCATACATCAATTTTTTAGCATTTTCTCACTTAAGAAAGAGTGAAGTTCTCTCTTGCTTTTGTGCTTCTTCCATTCCCTTTTTTCCTGGAACCCTAGATGTGTGCTGGGAGAAGTTTGTGACCTCAGTCACTTTATGAAAGGAGACCCTGATCCTCCAATGAATTCTACATAACACAAAAGTGCATACTGTTTTCATTGTTAGAAATAAGATGACAACATGATATGGTTAACAGTTTGCTATCTGTTGCATTGGTTTGCCACAACTGAGAAATTACAGCTTATTGTTGAAATTCCAGTCTAGAACCTTAAATATAATAGGTGGGTTGGAATTGCTACTGTCTTCTCCTTCTTGTCTTCATTTTTCCCCTTTATTATCAATTATGTTTGGTGATTGTTTAAAGTGTCTTTGTTTTCCACCATGCTTTCTCATCCTGTTTTCCAGCACAGAATTTTTCATGGTTTTTGTGGAAATATCATGTAAGCAGGCATTTTCTGTCAGCAAGCAGCTAACTCAAAATCAGCTTTTGGAAAATTTTTACTTAAAGGTATCTTAACATGAAGTGCTCTGTAGTGTTTTCCTGCTCAAAGCTGTGTTTGCATCTCGGGTCTTTTACAAACAATTCTATGATACTATGATGATTCTATCCAAAGATTGCTCTGTGTGTATCACATTCTGCCAACTAACAGAAGCAGAAAATGAGAAACAGTGCTATGGAAATCTCTATTTCTACTGTAGGTGTTTCACCATTAGTGTTGTTCACAGCTTGAGAGTTGTCAGTGCTTTCCTGGCCCTCATGCCTGTGTGGTTGAAGGTAGTTTTATAGTGTCTTATGGTACCAGGTGTAGAGTAATTTTTGGATAAGTAACAGAGGGGCAAAATGTTTCAGGACAATATTAATTAGGAAGAGTGTGTTTTATGTTAAAATTAATTCAGATATGTTTGTAATGGTTTAATCCCAGCCAGCAGCCAAGGCCCACACAGCCCCTTACTCACTGCCTCACCAGGATGATCAGAAGGGTAAAAGCTACAGAACTTGTGGGTCAAGATAAAGACAGTTTTATAGGAAAAGCTAAAAGCTGCTCACACAAGCAAAGCAAAACAAAACAAGGAATTATTTCAAGACTGCCATGGGCAGGCATGGTGTTCACCCATCCCTGGGAGAGCAGAGTCCTTTCAAGCATAATGGTGACTTGGGAAGACAAATGCCATCACTCCAAACACCCCCTCCCCATCTCCTTTCCTCTCTCCTCCCCCCACTTTATCCACAGAGCATGGTGTTACATGGTCATGTTCCCTTTGGTCAGTTTGGGTCACCCATCCTGGCTGTTTCTCCTCCCAGCCTCCCATGTACCCCCAACTTCTTGCCAGCACAGCAGTACAAAAAGCAGAAAAGGCCTTGGCTCTGTGTAAATCCTGCTCAGCAAGAACAAAAGCATGTCCATATTATCAGCCCTGCATTCAGCTCAAATCTAAAGCATAGCCCCATATCAGCCACTGTGAAGGAAACTAACTCTACTCCAGCTGAAGCCAGCACAATGGTAAACACTCCCCATTTTGAAAGACATGTTAAAATATTTCTCTGTATACATAGTGTCTGCTGAGCATCCTATATAAATAGAAATTCTTCCATTCTACAGTTCTGCAGCGGTATGTATTTATATGCATTAACTGTGATACAGGACATTTTAATGGAAGTTTACTAGGTATCTGTTGGCCAGTGTTGCTGCACTCTTTTTACAACTTAAAGAAAAAAACGTTGATTGAATTTCTAGCTTAATATACACTGCTTGTTATTTTTATCTACATTGCTTAAATTTTCTGTATAGCTTCAGTTTGGGAGAAGCTTTGCCATTAAAATAACAAATCAGTGAATTCTTCAACCTTTGGTTGCTGTGTCTTACCTTAATGGAATAGAGAGACACTTGTGCACACCTCTGCACCTGAGTACTCTCAATAAATATTCCATCAATTAATTACAACACCCAAATGTTCAAGAGATTTTGATTATTTTTGTGCATTATCTCAAAGTTTAAGATATCTTCAGAAATTTAAAATATTTAGGAGAGGATTTTCTTCTCTTGTTCTATGTCATGTGACTGCTTGACAAAGCTTTGATTTTTGGTGTTGTTTTTCAGCATGAAAATATGACCCTGGGTATACAAACAAAAATATGAAGTGTATTTTGGTTTGTATACCCAGGATCTGTAATTTTAAAAGTCTTCTCTGGTTTTTTATCTTAAAGAGAAAAATACAAAAATTTTGGGATTTTATTTCAAGGAAGCTAGTGCTAAGGGCAGTCGTCAGTTCCCATATCTTGGAGTGAACAGTGGTAGTTGGTAAGTAAAACAGGTTTTTCTTTATTAATTCAGCCATTGCAATCATATGAATTCATTGGAGGAGAAACTACACTTACATTTGTGATCGGTCACACCCATCAAGTGTGCTGAATGTTTCATCAAACCTTTTTCTCAGACCTATCATTCAGTGTTCTTCTTTGTTTAAAGGTGTGGCTGGAACAAATATAAAAGACTGTAAATTGCAATATAGGAATGTTTGAATTTAAATACTTCTAAACTGTAAAGGTATTTTGGAAGTTTCCCCCTCTTCCCCCTTCCCATATTACTTTTTCAGGGAGTACCCTAAAGGCAAAAAGTTAGGTTTGTTTTTTTTTTTTTTACTCCCTTTTTTTAAGTGTTGGGTAAGATTGATGTGCAAAATAATTGAGAGCTGTATTAAAGACTGTTACTATCCATCATTTTTAGAGTGCAGTGAAGAAAACTAACGCTGTGTGTATGTGTAGCTAGATTTGCAAAATGATTAAAGGAGCCAAACTCCAATGTAGTGCATAATTCCAGGGATGACTATTTGGAGTTACTGTTTCTTCTCATCAGGCCATTGGTTACTAGTGAGCAAAGATCAGTTGCTACCTGACAGGTATTTACTGGCTTATGTTAATAAGTGTTTGTAGATATTTTTGTCAGTATTTTTTGATGCTCATCTGTAGCTAAGGTTCTTTTCCACCTTGTGTCCCCAAAAAAGTTCTTGCAATTTTTAACAAAGCCTGAGTGGAAAATGAGGAAATCTGCAATCCCATCCCACTGAAGCTTTGACCTTCTGGTCTGTTCTGATCTATAATACTTTTTTTCCTTTATGTAACAAAGGTACACACTTCCCACTTGGCGCTCTCAGGGCCATCTTTTTCTCCTTTCTTCTTAGCTTCTGATGGGATTGTTGGCTGTGGTTGCACTTGCATTTGGTCAGAGGAAAAAGGAGTATGGGGACAGTGTATTATGTCTAACACTACAGTGGAGGTTTAGACAGTGTTCACATCATGCTCCACTGAGAAGGTGGTTGGGCACTTGAACAGGCTTCCCTGGGAAGTGGCCACAGTACCAGCCTGCCAGAGTTCAGGCAGCACCTGGCCAACACTCTAAGGATGTGGCTTCCTTCTAGGGCAGTCCTGTGGGGCAGAGGCAGTTGGACTTGGTGATCTTTATGAATCCCTTCCAGCTATTCTTTGACATGCAAGCTTGCCATAACAGATGCATATAAAACAAATAGCTTGTTGTGCTGCAGAGGCTCCAGAGAACCTGCCAGAAATGGAATGTGGCTGGAGCTCTGGAAGCTTGTCTGATACAGGCCAGCTACAGAGACAGGGCTGAAGCAATACTTGTTGTTATGTATTGGAAACAGCTGCATTTAGAAGAGGGTAGGAGAAACGGTTTCCACTGCTGCAGGTTCTTGCAGAGGGAAGACAAGATGAAGCAGCAGAAAGGTACCCCTGCATCTTTCCCTTTATTCATGCCTCTCTTCATCAGTACTTTAGAGTTAGTTTTGTGTAGTGTGAGTGAAAGAAGTAAAGTCTTTCACAGTTTCAGGAGTCTTTTAAAGGTTTCTCCTAAAATCAAAAGAAACTCTTGAAGAAATTGACTTTAGAGAAGCTGAATTTGATTAATTTACAGGGAGTTGTTCTCTGTTGCATGGGTAAATGATATGAACTTTATTGTCTGTTGAAGTAACTAATCTTGGATTTCTGTGTGAATTCTCTGTTTGGTCTATGAATATTGAAAAGAAGTTGCCAAATGGAAAAATGAATTGCCATTGCCCTTGCATAAATTTCTCCACTTTCCTCAAAAAATACGTGCTTGCAGGTTCATTAAGGCAGTCCTTCATTGTTAGTTTTATCATCTTTCAAGCATATGGTATGTTTTTCTATATATGCCAAAGAAATGGTACCAAGTCCAGGTATCAATCAATATATTCTCTTGGCTGGCTGTCCTTAAGCCTAATTTGAAAAATCAAATATTTCTCCATCTATCCATATTTAACCAAGAGCTTTAATGAGGTCTTGCCAAAACCTTTGAAATTCGTAGCAGTCTAAATTATACATTGTATAGAATCTCTAAGCCAGGAAAATGAGTAATTGCTGGAGATTACTTCTGTGACATAGCTTGGTTGTTTCAGTTTAATAGAAGTACAATACAAGGCTTGCAGGAAGGAGCAGATCTATACTTAGCTCATTGTAATGCTCTTGGCATGGTCAAAAAAAGCTGGTTTATTTTGGTGTCTAAAAGTCTTTGTTTCAAGTTTCTTCCAAAACCTCTGTTGTGAGTATAAAGGTTTTTGTCATGTTAAGTCATTTATATGGCTGACAAATAAAATTCAGCATAGAATTGCAACCCCAGAGAAATGGTTTTAAAGGAAATAAATCTGAGCAGGAAGATTTAGTATAGGCATGGTAATGCCTTTCCTGCCTTTACTGTGAGCCAGGTTTTAACTACAGACTGCTGAAATCCCGGTGTTACAGTTGTAAACACTGATTAGTGAGATTGAGTTCTTTCCAGGTGTTGAAATTGCATGTGCTATTGCAGTGTTAAGAGTTGTGCCAATTCATCATAAAAAGGAGCTTTATAAATAGAGGTGTTTCAGAGAGGTTTGTGCAAATCATATTCCTTTTAACTAACGCAGGCTTTATTGAAAGTCAACTTTGTTTTAAAAAATAAAAAATTGCATCTAAGCAGTAGCCATAGATACTTCCCGTTTAAATACAATTTCCTGCAAACGTGGGTTCTTTGTTTTCTTTCTTTTAAACGGCCATTAAGAAGTACTTTTCAAAACCATTGATTGTGTTCTGAAGCTCCTTGATTCATTCATCCTGTGAATGACTATTACACTATTTGTTTAAGAGGTAGGAAAAAGATCAGTCCACCAAAGCATACATGAGGAATCTTTTGTATTGCTTGAATGCTTGTTGTCTTGAAAATAAAACTAGAAGCAGGTTAATTTTAGTCCTGTATTGGCTATAAATTGGCTATTTTTATAGGGGTTCTTTTGCTATTACACTCTTCCCCCAAATTATTTATTGCAGTCCTCAGGTTTGTCAGTAGTTTAAAAAATGCTTTAATCTCTTCCAAAATGGTGTGAAATTTTCCTTTCTTCTGAACTTTTGGTCTGAAAACATCAGAAGTACAGAAGCTGTAGCAGTGACTTAGGCTTCTTGCTCATCAAGTTGGATGTTGTCAGTTTCTTGAGTTATTGTTCCTGTTTAAAAGTTTGAAGCTATTACTAATTTAGACCAATTGGAATTTGGAGTTATCTTCTTCAATAGTAATGTACAAAAGTTCTACTTGATAGCAACTTAATAGTCTAATCCTGCAAATGGTCATATGCATGGCCAGCTGTGTTCATGTTCCTATTCACATTCATACATTCCTCGTAATAGTTCTCTTAAATGTACACCAGGACATGTAGAAATGGCAGTTGTTAGTGAACAAGGAGCAAGATTGCAGTAATGGCTATCAGATACCTTGTTGATTTGACAGTGTATGAGTTGTGAAGATAAAATTCATTAAAACATCCTATGAGACTCAAGTGGTAATAGAATCACTGGGTAAAAGAGTCAGATTGAAAAAGAGAGATGTCAGAATAGAGAAATGGGGGAGTTGAAAGAGAAGCACAGCAGGTAGGGAATCTAAAACTAAACCTAAAATACCAAAAGAGAACTAGGAACAGTCGCTTGATGAATTACAGTCAGTTAATGCATTGGCCTCAAATCCAGGGAGTATGCGTAAGGGTGGCTCAGAGATACTGACTCTGATACATGAGGCTTTACTAAGTCATACTAAGAAGGTCCAAAAATTCTTTTTTAATTTCTTTTCATATTCTTGAGCTATATGGCAATGGATGACACACTGAGCTGTCCATAGGCAATGTCTTGAAAGGTTGCACCTTAGCCACTATGATTCTAACTCCCTTAAAAAAGCTGTCATTGGTGGGCTTTTCCTGTGTTGAGTCAATGTTTGTGTATTCATGAGACGTTTTTAGGGTAAAAATGGAATAAATTTACCTGTACTATTTGCTCATTTTCAGGTAGCATATATAGGAAAAGAGCAGATTGCATTTATTTTTTGGTTAGTGATCAAACTGATGTAATTAAATTGTAAGATCATAAACCAGACTGCTTGCCCTGCTAGCTTAGTAGGTTAATGTGAATGACTGCTTTTAACTTGGGTTATTGGGTGGGGAACAGTGGTTGGGTTTTAAACTCTAGCTTTCACCTCTGTTTTTCCAGAATCTAGGTGATACCTAACAACAAAAATCAGGTCATATTTGAAGTTTTGCAGTAGTAGATATCCATGGTATAGCTTCATACAGGGTCAGGGACTTTGGCTGACAGCCTCTTTACTGGCTGGAAATCTGCTCTATAGATGCTATTAAGGACTTTCATTGTATCATAATTCTTTCTCAGCTGTGCCTTTTGTCTAATTATATGCAACTTTAAAACTATTATTTTGGCAGCTTTGTATAAATATTGTCAAAGTATTCTGGATTTAATTCTTCCCATCAGCCACGATACTGGAACTAGCATAGATGTTTTCACTTTGTCTCATTTGGGGTTTGTGTGCTGTTCTGGGAGTCTATATGCACTCATGCTGTATGCATTTTCTACTTTATAGAAAGATAAAGGAACCCAGGTGACTTTTCTTGTTATCTCTCTAATGAAACATGAAGTCTGGGTACCACCAACAATAAAAGTAAAGATTGTTGGCAGATAAGGAGTAATTCAAGGGTTTCTTTTCAAGCACTACTTACACTTCTCTCCACAGACACTGACTTCTGACTGATGTTTATTCCTTTTCTAGGCAAATCTTGCTCAACTACTGAGTGAGGCTCAAGATCGAAATAAACATCTTGGAGAAGAGATTGGAGAGCTTCAGCAGAGACTGGGAGAAGTACAAGGGGACAATAAGGTATTACAAACTGCCAGTAAATGGCATGGAATGTGTAAACTGGGCTAGAGTTTTGCATTTACTTATTAGGAAAACAAATAAAATAATGGGTTGCAGAACTTCAAGTGCTTAGATCAGTGAAACTACAGAAGCTGTAAAGGATACCAGTAAGTGCATCTTATTATGTATTTTTGTATGCTGCTTTTGCTCTGTTGTCCTTAACACCATGTATTTTGTATTTAGCCTTGCTTTAATGCTTTCTATGTTCCTTTCTTTAAAAAAAAACAACTGTATTTTATTATTGGTCTTTCCTCTTACAAATAAGTACAGAGAAGCATGTGTTCTACATGTGATAATTTCCAGGTTTTTGTACTGAACTGCAAAATTTTAGTAGATGCCGCAGGAGCATAATTTTTCCCTTAAAAAATCTGGAGTAGTTGATCAGAAACATGTATAGTGAGCTTTCTATTATGCCTTCATCCCATTACCCTTACATAACCAATTTATTTCATTGCTAAATTTAGCAAGTTATATGGAACATTGCTCAAAATCTGCCATTTGGTATTAATCAAACTCCTGTTGTCTCCATTAATTGAAATATTTAAAGTCAAGCCAAATGTGTGTAACATTCACAGCTGGAGCTTTATGCAAAAGTACATTCAGAGATCAAACTAGTGAGAGGTTGAATTGGAGAGTTGAGGTGGTTAACAAAGTAAAAAATTGAAACAAATAATGATAACTTCCCTCTTCAACTACAGTTTTAAAATTATGGCATTTTAAAATTTGAATAAAAATGACATGGCTTTTAATTATTCAGATGGGGTTTGTCTTTTTCCATTTAAGTTTATTTTATTTATTTTCTTTTAAACATGAGTATATTGTGATAATGCAAGTTTTTTCACTGTTTGTCACAAAGACCTCCCTTCAAGGTGTTCATAGAGCTGGGAAAGGTTCAAGTGAAACCTGAATTTGTAGTATGCATAGCATTCAGCAAAACTTGCTCAACTCTTCCAAGACCAGATTTCTCACTGTTTATTTTCATTTGCATGTTACTGTTTGAACTGTATTACAGTGTAGAAGTCAGTGCCTTTCAGTTTTCCAGTACAGAAGTCAGTGCCTTTCAGTTCTCCAGTACCAATATTATGCCAAAGAGCCTTTCCCAAGCCAGTCCTGAACAGGTAGCAAGGGCTTGTAAGTACAAACAGAAAACAAAGGTAGGAAAACTGCAACACATTTAAATATCAAGGTTATGTACCTTTTGTAGTTCCTTATGACAATATATGATCCTGTAACACAGAACCTCCTTCTTTGTGCCTGAACTGGCACTGTTAGATTCACCTTTGTGGGTTAACATGGTATTAGCTAGTTATCTTTGTGACATCTGTATTCTCAGCTTGAATTTAAATTCATGATCCTCAGAATTAATGGAAAAGTACAAAAGGGGTTATTCTGCCCAGTGTGCCTTTCTCTGAAAGGTACAAAATAGTGCATCACTAAATACAGAGTGGGAGGAAAGAGCTGCATCAGACACAGATTAATTTAGACTAGGATTTTCATTTTTGGAACACATTCTTCACTCTCTGAGTAAATGAGAAATAGAGCTTATTTTAGAGTCAGGTTGCTGGTTTTCAAAGTGCCTAAAAAAGCATTGCCATCTCTCTGAGGGATTTAACACTCTCCTCCTGTGTCAGATTTCTCTCCCTACAAGCTTCAGTGATAAAATTCCAGGCTTGTTCACAAAGCCATTCTCTTCTGCTCATCAGTTCTTCTGTACTGGCAGCTGGGCTACCTCAGGCACTGGAGTCCAGATAATGCATGGTATATACAAAAACAAAAAAAAACCCATAATAATTTGCTTGTTCTTACATTTTTTCCCCTGCATTCTTCTCACTGCTTTTTCCAAAGTGAGGGAGGGCATCCTGCCCAGCTGGTCCACGTCAGCCTTACTTCTGGCAAGAGATGAACAAACAGCTGCTTTTGCAGCAAGTGAAGCTGCTTATGGATGAACAATTCTGCCTGTGTCTGAGCAGGGGTGACTCATGCAGGCTTTGTCACTGAGTGGCAAGAGCTTTGCAGGACCAAAAAAGAAAAAAAAAAACTCTCTTTAAATATCACACATTAGTTCTATTGATAAAGAAATGTTTTGATGGCTTGGCTTGTTTTTCACTGCTTTAATGTTTGCTACAAGTAGGATACAGTCACTTGGATTAGCAAGAAAACCTTGAGCCGGAGATATTCTACTTGTTGAAATCATGTTAAACACGTCATCAGGCAATAACAAATTGCTTGCATTTGGTTTAACTGGAGTAATTTTTTCCTCTCATTTCAAGTAGAATTTTGTTGGCACAAATAATAAAACTTGTTCAGACAGTCTCTGGAAGGATTTGTTGCTGCAGTTTGAAAAATACAGCAATAGTTAGACTGCAGCAATCCAGTGACAGATATCTAAGGCTATTTATTTTTATGATTGATCACAATCTCACAAGTTCTGACACATGAAAACTCTTCTGTCTTTATGATGGTTATTTGTAAATATTTTTTCCTTCCTAATGTTTTGGCAGCAATTCTTGGAAACAATTACTAAAACATAGAAGGAGATAGTTAAAAAATCTAATTCTCTCATGTGAAAGGTAAAAATGGAAAGCTTAAGAGAAACTAGACTTCTGCAAGACGAGGTGACTCAGTTGCCTTTACCTGAACACCTACCCACACAAATAATTGCTTTTGCAAGCTGCCAGGAGCAGTGCTGAGCAAGAGGAAGGTGCATGGGAACAATGGCTGCGGCATTACTGTCACTTCCTTATTGCCAGGCAGACAATCATTCATGCAGCAACAGGGAGAAGTGTTAAATGGGGTGTGTGTATTTGGGCAGAACTGGGACTTCAGGTACGACATTTGCAAGTTCCGGTCCACATTTAAAGATTTTGTAAGATAATGTGGTGAAGACAATTGCTGTGACTGTGGCTAAACACAATGGTTTCTGCCTTCCATGAAGAATTGGTTGTGCTTGTTTCCCTTTACTTTCTGCAGGTTTTATTGGTAATCAGTAGTGTCCAGCTTTGGTGCAGGCATTGTTTATGGACTCCTAGCCTGCACAGCACTTATCCCAGTGATGCTGGTTTTAGGCATTGTGGGGCTGATACAGTGTCGCTACTTTGTAAATAATTATCGTAGCTGAAAGTGATGTAAAAAGAAGCTGTGATATTAAAATAAAAAGGCGGTTCTTGCAGCAGTGGATTGTTTTGGTTAACAATTTATAGGTTCTTGACAAATAGGAGTTTTCTCTGGGAAGGTGCCATTAATTTAAACCTGTTCAGCTGTGAATGCTGTTTGCTGAAACCTGAGGGTTCGTGTTAACCTAAATGAAGTTGAGTAGTCTTTTCCTCAGTGATTTCTGAATGACAGAAACAAAAATACTAGCAGCTAGAGGCAGGTGTATAAAGTTTATAACAAAGCATTAATATATAAAATAAACCCTTAAACCTCTGGCAAAGCAGTGTCTCTTTGGGTCACAGCATTTTCAGGGAAGAATTTTATAGCAGGTGGTGCTGCCTCATGAGACATTCGCAATGCAGAATTAAACGACTTGGCCTGTTCTGCCCTGTCAACTCTCTGATTGGCCAACTGTCTGGAAGAAGCACTCTGTTGTTTTATGGATTGATATTTTACTGTATTTTGTATATGTTAATAATGCTGCTTTCACTGGATCGATTTGGATTTTTGAAGCATTCTTTTCATAAGACTTCATGGGTTATGGGTTTTTTTGCCTCAAAATTGGTAGTAAATAAAGAGTTCTCCTTTTATTGTTTGACCTTGCAAGTTCTAATTGCTTGCAGTTATATTTTATGCCTCACCCCCTCCTGGGCTGGAGGAGAGTTGGTCATAGTGCATGAGTGACAGCTTTGGTCCAGTTCCCAGCCTGGTGCCAAGTGTTATGCAGAAGTTTTGCTCTGCTGCAGGCTTTGGAGACATTAATGAAGTGTGATTCCTCTTTTCATTTCCAGTTTTTTTGAACAAAATTGAAACCTCAAAATGTTATTACATTTGTTTTTTGTGGTCTTTATCACTAGAGAGAAATTCTAGAAATTAAATTAATTTATCTGAATTAAATGACATAACATGCGCACACCTTTTGTTCATCAGCGCTTTAGCTTTTAAAAAAATCCAATAGCTATGAAGCCATTCTAGGGTTTGATAGTTGCCTTTTTGACTTGTTTTGATAAAAAAATTAATAGGAGTTATATCTCTTAGTATCCACTCAGCCTTACTATCTGTGCAGTAGTTTGCACTTCACCTGTGGGGAGAGTGAAATATAGTTTGCCAAAACCAGTTACTTTGCAGCCACAGCTTCCCCTGAACAAGTGAACTTCTTATCAGCACACATTGCACTAGCTTCAGTGACTTGCACTGAACTGGAGCTGAAATAAATGGGGAAGATGATTTTGGTAGTCTGTCTTGCATCAGCAGGATTTTAATTGGCACATTGTAGCTATGGTGACTGGCATCCCATAAATACCAAAGATAGATTTTAATGTACAATCTTCTACTTCAGAAGATTGATTTTTTTTCCCTAACTCTGCAATATAATGGTGTGCATTAATTCCTTGGTGCAGTCAAAAATACAGGGAAAGTCAGACTGGTTATTGTGGTGGGTTTCCCTGGTCTCTGTGGAGCTCCTAAAGATGAGGCCTGGGTGTACTGAGTATAAACAACTGTAAAAGCTGAATGCCTTATAGATTGGTATTTAATACTCCATGGTCCTTGAAAGGTCGTTGCTTTTTGCTTTTGATATTGAATGTAAATGTGTATTAATTCAAGTCAGACTGTTTTCAGAAGTCACAAGCTCAGAAGTTCATTAGCTGCTTGAGCATTTTGGCCAAGTTTCTTTGTTGTTGGCCCATTTTTTTGCTTTTGACATGAATTAGCTTTTGTGAGTAGACTAAAAATAATGTATAAGCAAATGTATTAGCAGCTGTTAATACAAATTCTGCAGTGATGTAGCACAGGAGGGGTTTTAAGTAGTGTCAGTAAAATGAAGCTGGACAAGCCACTTTATTCCTTTTTATTAACTAGAAAGACTTCTCTGCTGCAGAGAATTTTAATATGTACATATTTACTAAGAGGCTTTCTCTAATTCTCTAGTTTTAGTCTGAGTGGAATTAGTTCCTGTCACTCCTAAAAAGCATTGACCACATGTCTGTATTTTCTTGGTCTTTCATAATTTGTGTACTCTGGTGACTGTTGTTGCAGGGTCAGATTGAATTCCTGTGGATGCTTTGACTGTTCAACTGAATTTTTTTCACTAAAAACTGGATTTGACCCTCCGCTCAGAAGCCTCCCTCTGATTTAAATAATAGCAGTTGTTTGGCCTGGAAGAGCTGAAATCTAAAGCTGACAGCTTTACCCTTTCTAATACAGATAGACTCTGCTGCTACAGCCTGTGTTTTCTTGCTTACCAGATTCTGTTTTTGTCCTGGCAGCTCCTTCGAATGACCATAGCAAAGCAAAGACTGGGAGATGATGAAGTTGGGGCTCGCCACTTTGCAGCACATGAACGGGAGGACCTCGTTCAGCAGCTGGAGAAGGCTCGAGAACAGGTAATAATTAAATGGGCATACAGTGTCATGTTTTACGGAGCTATTGGAGTAGTGAGTAAATCACTTCTGCTCTGTATGAAGGGCTGGGAGCTGATTGATGTTGGAAGTAGTGGTTAGGGTGAATTCCTAATCTCTGGAATTTTTTCTCTAGATTATTGTGTCTCCTTTTTTTTTTTTTTTTTTAATGTCCAGCAACAACTTGTGACAATTGGATATTGTCAATGAATGTCAGTAATAGGTACCCTTTAGTGACGGCTCTTACAAGTATTCAACACAATGTACAGTGGTTGATGCACCTCCTAAAGATACTCTCTGAATCAAATTTTCTGTAAAAGTGTTGTTAGTGTCCTCTTCCCCCTGCCTCCAAGCTATTTCTTCTCCTCTTCTGAAAAATTCTCACATCAGACCTATTTCCCTTCTCTTCCCCTGTATGAATGCTCTTTACCATGCAGCATCAGACTTTTTCCCTAACACTGATACATAAATTTCTGGACATTTTTGCAGCTCTGCATTATCAGTTTTTCCCACACTTATTTCTACCAGTATCAGTTCCAACTTGAATTAGCCATTCTGTGATCCAGGAATTTCTAGTTTTTCAGTCTTCCTTCAATTGCAGCACCACTGTACCTTACTGGAGAGGATGTTGGTCTTCCTCCAGTGTGATCCTCCCTGCTAACTCTGTTACCAAGCTTGTGTTCTTTCTGTTCATCACCCAGCCTCTTTTAAATGGTGGTCTGTTGTCCTTCCTGGCTTATCCATATTTTCTAGGGTGTGGGTGGAGACTTCTGTCACCGTACACTTTTCTCACACTCAGTTTTGTCTCCGTGGAAGTTTGAAGCTCTTTGTCCTTGAGTATCTTTCACACTGGACTTCTTCACTCTTTTGCTTAATAGCACAGCTCATCCTGTTGCCTCCATGATTGCTTATTTTTATACTTTTTCAGCTCTTACTCTATGGAACCTCATTGCTCAAGTCCTGTGATTAGTACAAATTCCCAATTACAGGCTTTTTGACAAGGCTTGTTGACTTAATTCTTGGAGTCCTAAAAATTATATGATAAAACCACCTTAATATGTTTGTAGAGCAGAATTACAGTAGGGATTGAGATTTCTTTTGCTGTTACATTTTAATTGTTTTCTAGAAATTTTTCAAACTAGTCTAACTGGTAGAGTTACTTAACTCAAAGTTAATGAAATTGAGTAAAAATACCTGAGGTTATGAGCTTTGAAAAGACTTTTGACTGTCCAAAATCAGTACTGTTCAAACATGTGCTTGTTGCTGTTTTCAGGCTGGGTCCTATGTTAGCTGTTGTTTAAACTCATACTGATACAGCTCTCCTTTCTTCTCAGATTGAGACTCTGAGATATGATCTTCAGGCTGCAGTGGATGAGCTACAGGATGTGAAAGAGGAGCGCTCTGTTTACCAAGACAAGTCTGACAGACTGAACCAAGAGTTGAATCATGTCTTAGGAGGGCATGAAAACCGGATCATTGACATAGATGCTCTCTGCATGGAGAACAGGTGACAACAGCATTACTGTTTCCCTAGAAAAACAGTGTGCTGTTGTAACAGGAATATCAGGAAGTCAGACAAAACAAAACTTAGAAGAAAATATATCCAAGAATGAAAGTTAAGAGATTTTGGAAATTTGTTTTGCCCCTTTTGTTTATACTGTGACTAAGCATTAAATAATATTGAGAAATCTAGGCTACAGGAAATTACCAGTGTTGTATTTGGCTACAGAGATGCCAGTGATGTTCCCAAATAAAGCTAAAAAAGGAAAAGGAAGAGAAGACCTTTTTATTCCCATCACTGTATGGCACCAAAACCAAGAATATTAAAATTTGTGTATTCAGAAACTCCCAGTGAGCTGTGGTGGACTAATCTTGAATTGGAAACAGGGGCTTTGAGTACCCTGAATTACAGCTACAGACATAACTTTCTTTACAGGGAGAGGTTGTCAGCATGGAATGATTTACCAACCAAAGTTGCTGGTGAAATCACCCATGTAGATATTCTTGCTGGTTTCTTGGGAAAATAATGTGTTTTATGGTCTCTGTTAGAGATGACAGGGAGGAGTCACTGACAGAGCCACAGCAGGTATCTCCCTTAATGTCAACAATTACCTTAAAGTGAAATAGAACTTGTAAGACAGCTTCCATTTACAAAACCTATGCTTTAGGCAAGAAAGTGTATTACCAAAGGCATTACTTCTTCCCTGCAACGTCAGGGGTTTTTTTCTGTTTTGCGTGGCCTACAGAGTTCTGTATCAATTTAAGCCCCCTGCTCCCCTGACAGTGATGTGAGTTTTTTCCTGTAAAATAATTAAATTGTCATAAACCCTAATACAGCTGCAGTTGTACTACATTAAAGAAGATACCTTATAAATCTTTTATTCATAAAAAAGATATTTTCGTACTTGGAAATAACTGTCTCGTCCAAGTGCATAAACTCTAATAGGAAGAACTGTGCTGTTTCATTTAACTGTGTACCATTTTTCAGCCATATTGTTAAATTTTCTACTTTGTGATTGCTAATGAGAAGTGCCAAGTAAGTGATGGATATTGCAATGCAAAAGTTCTGCATAGCTGAGTCTTGTCTTGACATATATACAAATCTTCATGTGTCCATCTCACAGACCTTCAAGTACAGAGGGCACACATAAATGCTTCCTGACTATTTCCTCTAGACATAAATATATTCTTTTAGCTTTCTTCCCCAGAAACCTGATGACCAATACAAAATAGTTGTGCAGCATGCTTGACAAATCTAACAGGGGGGCAGCCTCCTGCTCTGATGCAATTTGTTTCCCTACTTTAAGTTTTATGGGGTCAAGAACAGTAAGATTTTGTTATTTCATCCCTCAGAGAACTGCAGAGGGAAGAGAACTCTCACTAGTTCAAAGAGAGGACATGCCAAATAGTAAAGAAGACTGCTTGAGGCAGTATTTGAAGGTTCTGTGAAGTAAAGGATTACATTTCTTTTTCAGGTATCTTCAAGAGAGATTAAAACAACTTCAAGAGGAAGTCAACCTTCTGAAGTCTAGTATTACTAAATATAAGGTAAGATCTTCTCAGTGTATCATCTAAACGGTGCTTCTTAGTTCATTGCAGTTACTCTTCATTTTCATGTTAAATGTGTTTGAAGAACAAATTTGTTCTTGAAAGAAAAGTCCACCATTGACATTCTGACAATATTAGCATGTATACATATTACATGCCCATTCTTCCTTGTAGGCTTCTTAGCTGAGGGCAGTACAAAGGGATACCTGTTAAGAGTATTTAGAAAAATTAATGAAATACTTGTTTTTAAGTTCTGTGGGGGACCCATCAGCCTTCTGGGGAGCAGATGATCAGCCTTCCAGCCAGCTGCTAGGTGAAAAGTAGTAGATCATGCAGTGGTGAATAACTGCAGCCATGTTGGTGTCACAAAAAGATCGTCTCCCTGTTCTGTGGTGGCTGTGCTATTTCTTCATGTAGCTTAATAGTAACTAAACTTACAGTGTTCTCCTCCTGAGTTAAACTATATGCTATTTTACATAAAACTTTCAGGACTGATTTTTGCCTTTCCCAGAAGCTGTGCACTCTTATTTCCTACTGCAAGTCATTTTGGGGAGTGGGAGGGGAGGGTTGCTTGTCAGACCATGAGAAGGGTAATCTTAGGATTGTCAATAGGACTTCTTCATTTAAGTCACTAAAAAAGAAGTCACAGCCCTGATTGTTTTTTGTGCATGAGCAAAGGTCCTCAAAGTACCAACTTCATTTCAGTGTCTGTTGGGTGTCAGCTTGGGTCTCTTGGAATGTGAGCTTATTGGTGAGAACCGAGCATCTTGGTGGTCCAGTGGGTTACACAGAACTGTAACTGAAAGATCTGGACTTCTGTAGCAGGACCATTTTGCTTCTGATTCCTGAAAGTCAGTATATGGTACTAAAAGGCCTTGTAGAAACTCTGCTAGAGGAATTGGAACTTTCCCTTTGAAACCTATCCAAAGAAATGCTGGGAAAAGTTTGCTTTTGTTTCCACTTGATGTTGTCTACAGCATACTGCAGTATCTTCACTGGCAGTCAGCAGATTATTAAAAAATAGGCAAGTTTTAACTATACATGGGGGGGAGTGGGTGGGAGAGACTGAGTAAAGTGATTATGATGAGACAGGTGAGTCTTTGAAACATTCCAAAGACTTTAGGCTAGATAATAATAATCTTAGAGAGTTACACCCCCATAGTTTATTATAGGTGTAAGGTCTAGGCCTTGCAGAGCTGCTCTGAGACCAAAACCCAAATTTTCAGATCCTTTCCTCCTAATGACAGGATTTGTTGGCTACTGTTTTTCTAAATAAGGTATTTGTTGTTTCCCTAGAATGCACTAGAGAGACGAAAAAATTCAAAGACTCATAGTAGATCCAGTAGCAGTGCTCTGACTGGAGTCCTTTCTGCAAAGCAAGGTATTACATAAATGCAGCATGGTGTTGCATATCTCATTGAATTCCTTTCATCTAACCTCTTAATTTCAGTAACCCTTTCCTTACCAACCAAACCAAAAGCTCTCTTCCCATTCCCTGTTTACTACTATGTGCTAATTCTGTCCTCTTCTCAGTTGACTTTACAATATAAAATTTGCCTCTGGATTACTCCTTCTTCTTTTTTTAATTCTTTTGCCATTCATTCTCTCCCCCATTAGTTTTATCAAATATTTCTTTATTCTCTAGACCCTGACAAATCACTTCTTTATTCATCTCTTTGCTCGGCTAATAATGGCAGTCACAATTCGCATTCCAATGAAAAGTAGACTGGGTGGTGGAGGAGGGGCACTAAGTCAGGTTTTCTGCTGCTGTTCTTGGAAGCTTTTACACTCAGATGTTTTACAAGAAATCTTTGTGTCCCATGTTTCTTCATGGGTAGCAAAATAATCTCTTTTCCCTGTTTCAAAGAAAAGATCAAGATTAGGAAAGAAAGGGAATGAGAAAATTCTTTGAAGCAAACAGTATATCTTGCCACCCTACTGTTTAAATGTAGGTATATTCATACACACACGTGAGATCAGTAGTAAGTGTCATGGTAAGCTGAAACTCATTTTTCTGTTTTTGACTTCTCTTTTCTCCTCCATGTACTTGCATACATGTGTGTGTGTATATATATATGTATGTAAAGAAGCAGAGTCAGATTCTAGTTATAGATTTTAATGATACTAGTGAACTTCCTGATTTGGCTTGAAGATACAGACTCTGTTGCAGAGGAAGAGTTCATGGGTGACTGTATTTTCACACCAGTCTTTAATAACCTGAAGGATATAATTGTTCTAAAAATTAGTATAAAATATTCCTTGGATGCTCCAGTTTTAATGTCCAGTTTTTACCAATTAGTAGGCCTGTAGAATAATTATTGTGCATCTTTCTGAACACAAAGAATTTTCCAAAAGCAGAATCAAGTTAATGTAAGATGTGTCTGCCTATACTTGTTCCGGCTGTTGCTGCGAATAACAATCAACTTGGAAAGCCACCATACTTATGCCAGCTAGAAATTACAGTTCTGATCTTTTGGCTTTGTTTTTTAATTGAAAGAAAAACATATGTATTCATTTAAGTAATTGGAATAGTTCTTTAATGCTAAGTAAATGTCTGTGTTGCATTTCTGTGCATGAGGAGCCAAAACTCATTTGTGTTTTTAACATTATAGTCCAAGAGTTGTTGTCGGAGGATCATGGATGTAGCCTACCAGCCACACCACAATCCATTTCAGATCTCAAATCACTGGCCACTGCATTACTGGAAACCATCCATGAAAAAAACATGGTCATACAACACCAAAGACAAACCAACAAGTAGGTGGCATGAATTCTAAGTAAAGTATCAAGCTATGGGAAAAGTAGTTTGGGGAAATATTAAGGGAAATGGGAAGGAAGATTCATTTTCACAGAAAAGTCACCATCATGGTTGAGTGGTGGATTCTTTAGTTTTTAAGACCAGATTTGTGATTTGAGAAAAATTACATTTTCATCTTAAATTCTGGGGTTGACAGAGACCTGTCTGCCTCTGCTAGGCAAGGATTGGTTTGTTGTTTAGGTTATTACAAACTGTAATAACTCAAAGCAGACTTCTAGCAGGAAGTCTGTAGGAACAGCTAAAGAAAAGCTTCTGGGAGGAAGGACACCCTTGAACTGGAGAGAAGATATGTGATAATTGGTTGTCAGTATAGGAAATTCCTAATAAGCTCTGATGGGCTTATAAGTGGTGCTCCTAGAAAAGAGTCTGAAAGGGTTAATGTAACATTTGACAAATGCTCAGTGGCCTGTGTTGTATAGATGATACCTGTTGCTTCTATAGTTACTTTGCTAAAAGTTGAAGGAGATAAACACAGTTTGATTGCTACTACATGGGTTTTTTTTTTTAGATCTGAACTGAACTTTAAAGGAGAATTTGTTTACTCTTAGCTGTTCTGCTCATCAGTAGAATTCTTTGTGGCAGCTCCCATCATGACAGACTATAAAAATTTTTGACACATTTTGTGACTTTCTGATATTATTGTCCTTATACAGTGCATAAAAATCAGAGCTAGGAAGTGTTCCTTGATTTTGTGCTCAATTTCACTCCCTCTTTTTTTGTTGGTGAGTTTTTTGTTTTGTTTTGTTATTTTTTTTAACCCTGAGTCACTGCTGGTAATCAGAGGTTATTCAGGCTTCTCAAAAGCACATCAGAACCAGATGCCAGCAACAGCCAGACATCTTTCCTGAAAAGAAGTAGTTCTGAAGTAAACTGTATTACACTAGAATGGATGATTCACTTTGAAAATTGATAACTTAGATACTAGGCAGACTCCATTGCATAATTCTGAGTGATGTGGCAACAGAAGTGGAGGAGCAGTTAACAGCCACTTTTAATATTTTTGACGCATCAAATGGCTAATCAGCTAAAAGGAGAATAAAGTGGTGAAAATGTAGCCCAGATCTATCTGATGGCAGCTCAATCAATTCCTGTCCTGTGATACAAGAGGAGTTGCTGCACAGAGCAGCACTAAAGAAGGGCTAACAGCTGCTTACTCCCCTCTTACTGCTAATGTAAGGTCAGAAGGAAAACATCCAGAGAACAACTTTTGTTGTTCCAGGTGTAACCAATCCTTGCCTTTTACATCCTGATACTGTATCATTACCCAGTGTTTTATTTAGCATAATTTTTCTTTTTTTGCAAAGTTCTTAGTTTTGTATTCCTCTTTGGTGATATGCAGTCTCTTGCATCTCTCAAATATTATTGCAATCATTGTTTTATGATACTATTCTTTCTGCTTTCACCTACTGAGTATGGGTTGTCTTGAGATAACTCACATGAGGAGATATGATCCTTATGTCTATGTGCCCCACTGGTCACATAAATCCATCAGGGTATAGACTGGATAAATGCCAACTACTATTCTATGGCCAACAGAAGATCAGGTCTTAGAGGGAATTGACAGTCCATATCAGTCCAGGGTCAGGAGTGTTCTCAGACTTGAAGTGTTATATTCAGTTCAGGATGGTTCAGGGGAAAAAAATATAGATAAATCCTGAGCAAGTTGAGTGAAGAGCCTCAAAAAACATTCCTTTGTGGTATTCTCATTCTTTTTGTCACTTTTGACTTTAGGTGGGTTAAAGAAGCTATTAAGGAGCTAGGAGGAATGGGAACCACTACAAGTGGAAACACCTAAGACATAAAAATTTAATGTGAAATAGGGAAATGCAGGTAGGACATCAAGGAAGAACATCCTTTATTTGAGATGCAAATAAATGAGGGCACTTACTTGCCATATAAAAAGTTAAAAGTCTGCTGACGTGTGAAAATGGGAAAGAAACTGCCCACCTGTTGGAGAAGGTTAGATGTGAGTGTATGATCAGTGCACAAGTTAAGACAGACAGGGTCATAAACTGGTACTAGTAGAAGATGCATTCTTTTGTTGAAGACATTTCTCCATTCAAAATATGAAGTTGAGAAGGATGTGAGGCTAGAGAGTACTGTAGGGATAAAAAGTTTTACATAAATCACAAGGCAGCAATTTTTCCCTCTGCAAAGAGCATATTTGGAGGACACATTTACCCTTTCAGATTGTTGTTTGAAGAAAGTGAGATTATTGGGTAAAGAACATGGGATTTTGGGGTGGTTGTTTCTTTTCATGGAGAAAATTGTGCATTTGATATTTGATTGGTGAATGACCTAGTAGTGATTCTCTCACTATCAGTAAATGAGATTTTTCAGACCATATGAACTTACTTTCACCCATACAGTTAACCTACTCTAAGGTCTAGACCTCTTTGGTAGCTTGCAGATTGAGAGTTAGCTGTACAAGTTTACAATAGCAGAATGGTGGATTTGCTTTCTGAATAACTGAAGCATTAACAAGACAGTGGATTTTTTAGTGTAGATTGGAATTTGGACGTTCTGTTGAAGTTTACTTTCTGTTCCTTACACTGTTGTTAAAAAAATCCATTGCAACTTGTTCCTGGAGAAGACACACTACTGTTATTGCCACTCTTCTAAAGATGTGGCATGATAGAAGGAGCTGTGGGAGTTTGTGCCTAGGGACAAGCAGGCTACATCTAGCCTTTATTTTTTATCCCCAGTTTTCAGAAAAAAATAAGTTGTTGTGGAAAAAACCAGATTGTTTTTCCAAGGTGGCTGGTAGCTACTAATGCTAAGTTCAAGTAACGTCCTGTGTTTTTCTTCACAAGCCCATTAGCTTAATTTGAAAAGGCAATTGTAAATTAATTCTCTACGCAGTAGTGTGTTGCAAGATTAAACAGTTCCATAAATGCAAAACCAAATTGTCCTAACTCTGCTTAGCAAAGGGATAAACATCCTTTTTTATTCTACCAGCAATAAACCATTTATTAGCTGTTCTTTCTAGTGCAATTTGTTCCTGAAATTGCCAGCACTTGTGCAAGCTGGATCAGCGTAAAAGCTGCTGTGGTGGTTAGATATATTGCACTAATTTTAACATTTCTAACTTGGGCAAGTTCAGTCATGTCCAAAATTACAAAAAGGATTGTGTCAGTCTGTAACTTGAGCACATGTTTCCATGCGAGGTGCAGAGCCAGATATGGGACTGTGACAGTCCTGTTTACAGGCATTTAGTGATGGTATCTGTATGAGGGTGTATGTCTTCTGCAGCAGGAGCTAAATTAAAGTCAGGTGAAGGGAGCTCAGGTGGGACCATTGCTACTGTTGCACAAACGACAGATTTCTGTAAAACCTTATCCTGGAGGGAGGTTTATGCTAACTCCCTTGTTGCATTAGGCACAGGACCAGAGAACAATGGAAATAGCTATCACCTGTGTCTGTGACATAATCCCTCTGTTTTAGTAGAAGGATCTGGTTCACTGTGTCTAGACATTAAAAAAAGAGATAGATTAGGGAATTGGGTGCTACCAGCCCATGCAGTCCCTTTAAAAAAACCCACCCAGGTAGGCCTACCCAGGCCACCACAGCTCAGTCTTCCCACAGCATGTATGGAGGTGGCAAATTATCTGGAGGTCTCAGGGGAAAGGAAGAAATGTGATAAACCACATTGTGTTCAGAATAGCTTACACATTTATCTTTCAAAAATTCATTGCTATTTGAACTTGCAGCTTTATTTAGGTTTTATTTCTCCCATACCTGTCTTAGGATAATGGGGTTTTTAAAGCAAGCTAGAATGATACTCATCACTGAATGTATTTTGCTCTCTTCCTGAATGAAAGGAGTGGGGTTAAATATTGTCCTCTGCTGTTGCCAAGCGTTGTTCTGAGAGACAAAATGATCCTTCTATATGAGAGCCTGCAACAAAGGTTAACAAAAATAACTCAATGCCTCTTCAGAGGATTCAGTAGGTATTATCAGGATATATTCTCTCCAAAACCATTAGAACTAGTGTGATACAGCTGATAAATAAATTATAACATTTAAGAGAAGCAAGAGAAAAGTGACTTTGCTGTTGTTACCTGAATAACAAGAGCAGTAGCAATAACTTCTTACAGAGGATTGAGATACAGGTGGTATGGCTAGCTGACAGGGAGGGCAGCATCCTTCCCCTGTTTTCTGCCCTGGAACTAGTGGTGAACTACTTATGAGAATAATAAGGAATAGACATGTTAAACTTCTGACTCCTTTGTGGTGACAGTCATTAGCCAAATCAACGTTGCTTTGTCAGCTCCCTGCCAGAACTAACATGATGTGGAAGAGCCTTACATCCTGTCTCTCTGTTCCACTCTAAGCCTGGGGAATTGCAATTTCTTTAGCAGACCCTTGGTGAGGCTTTAGGCAGGAAGGTGGGAAGGGGGTCCCAGTGTGCAAGGGGGAGTTTCCTTAAAGCTGCTCCAGTGCCTTTTGCTGTCAGCTGGTGTGTTGTACTGCAGAGCCCAACTGCTGGATGTCAGGGTTATAAAAATAGTGTTATTAAGGCTGAGTTTCTCATACCAGATGGAAGCATTCTGAAAGTGAAATCTAGACCTGAATAATTTTGCTTTTCATTGGAGAAGACAGTAGTAAATCCATCATAACCTTTTTAACCTACTGAAATATTGAGTTTCAATGGGGAAGTAAACATAACTGCTTTTTCTTTTCTCCTCTGCTTTTGAATGTGATGGACTGTTTTTTTTAGTTGACACACACCCCTGTACCTCTCAGTGCTTTCTTTGATGTTTGTTATAAGCTTTCTCTTTCTGTTTTACATTCTGTCTCTCATCTTGATATTTTTGTAATCTTTAAAATACTTATAGGCTTTTATTGTGTCATTGCAAAGCCCTCACAGTAGAGATTTCAAAAATGCTTAGTCCTTGTTAATCAATTTTCCTAGCCCCTTTGATATTTGCTGGGTGTGCTATTCTTCACGTCCTTCCCAGAATCTGCCATCTTGTCAGTAATGACATTCCCAGTGTGCTCAAATGTCTGCACATAAAGCCCTTGCTGAGGAGCTCTCAGTGCAGTATTACACAGCTCTGGGATGCACAGGAAGATACTATTGCCTTGCTGGGCTGGGATATGCTGCTTCTCAGCATTCAGTTCAAATTTAACTGATTTATCCTGTTGCTGTAATGTGATGAGTAAAACTTGCTGTCCATAATCTCTGCTGTCATGTTTAGAATTGCTGCCTTGTCTACGTTTCTCAGTCTAGTGAGTATTGTTTGGGATTTATTTAAAGATTTTACAGACTTGCTGTGCCTGTGAAACACTTGCAAAAATTCATTGGAGAAACAAGCCTTCTTTTCAAGATAGAAATCTCTCATTTGATCTGGGAAGAGAATTAAGACTAAAAGTTAAATCCTGCAGGAGAGCTAACTGTAAATAGTATTTGTGTATGAAGTCAGATACAAAAGAAGACATGACCCGAGAAATACAGTGAATACTGAGTGGGTGATAAAGGCACTAAAGAGCTTGAAGCTTTTTAGTAAAGTAGAAAGCAGTTCAATACTAAAAAAAAAAAAAAAAAAGATGTAATTGAAAAAATATTCCTTACCATTTTAAACAATCTTAGTGATAGAAAATATTCCCTGAATGAAGGACTAGCAAAAATGTGGGTCTTGGAACTTCAGAGTCAATCTGGATGCTGTTTGAGATATTTTGTCTGTATAGCTTTTTCCTTCTGGTTTTAGCTATAAAGAAAATATCTTGCCTGATATTTGCAGGCAAGAAGATAGAAATATTGTGAGTTGCTTTTCTTTTTCTTTACTGAAAAGATAGAATGTCCAGTACATCCTAGGCCTTTTGCTTTTTTAAAAGCATGGTATAGATTAGACAAATATATTTAATTTTCTTTTAACTCCAGGACAAGTTGTCCATTGCTGTTAGTGAAAAGAGATGACTGTATACAGGTTTACTGCACTAGTTAAGTAGCAATTTAAAAATGCAGCTGTAGTCATGTAAGTAATTGGGCTTTGGTTACCTTGGTATAACAACTATTATTTTTCCAAAGAATTCTAGGTAATCGAGTGGCAGAACTAGAAAAGAAATTAAGAACTTTGGAAATTGCTGGCTTGTGGAGTCTTCCAGGTTAGTAAAATTTCAAGCAAATAGCTTGCATTATTTAGTTTTCAAGGGTATGTTTATGTTTAAGAGAAGTTTGGCTGTGATTTTTTTAATGACAGTTACCTTGTGAATGTTCTATTCAGCACATTTGCAAAATTAGAAATGTTTAATAGATGTTAGGTGGAAAGCAAAAATCAGTAGACTTTGTAAACTCTTAAGTCAAATATGTATTGAAAATAACATGAAAAGTGCTAAAAAACAGTTTAAATATTGAAGTAATCAAATTAATTCCATAGACAGCAGGCAAAAAAACCCCCAAAACTATTTTATTTAAACATTGCATAAAATGATGCACAGGTCATTGGTCATTATGTTTCTCAACCAATTTTTTTTTTAATTTTGTTCTTCTTTTAACCATGGATTTTGTTTTTAAATGCTTTTCTGTAGAATATTAAACTCCTAGAAATTGGAAATGTAAATGGTTCTAAATTTTCTAGTCCATCTCTCCAGAACAGGCTTATTCCCTATAGTCCCTTAAGTATTGTATTTAGTTTTAAATTACTCAAGTAATGGGAGATTAATCTGCTTCCTAATAGACATCGTTGTTAGGAAAATGTGCAATATTTAATTTACATTTACTTTCTTGCTTCTTTTCTTCCCATTGCACCTAATTGTGTCTTCTGTAACCACTGTAAATTATGCTACTTTGTAGGTGGTGTTTGCATCATTAGGCTTTGTTGTTTACAGATTCCTATCAGTGCTAGTAAGAGTGGGAAAGAGTGGTTTAGGCTTCTGGTTTTTTGGCTCTGGTTTTTCCACCTAACCTGTACATCTAGAAGAAAACATTTGACAGAGCTGAAGAGCCCTATGTAACAAACCTATGCTGTTCAGCTGTTTGGGCTGATGTGGTGTGTTTCTGCTTCAGCTTGCCTGTTTGGACTTTCTCAGTCCTGCTTGACTCTTTCCAGAACTGGAGGTCCAAACGTGTTTCCATGGATTTCTCCACAGTTAGTCACTAACATGTGTAGTGTACTTACTGCAGTTGTGCCTCCCCACTTTCTCCAAGAGATGAAGGTGAAATGTTTGTCTAAGACCCTGCTAGTGCAGTTTAGTACATTACTACAAACATGTCTTTCAATCTCACTGGTTCAAGGTACTGTAGGGCTTTGTTTGTTTAGTTTTGCTTTTCAAAACTAGCGTTCCATAAAATTTTTACACTAATAAATGCAGCACTTCTCATGTTTGCAAAATGTATTTAAAAAAAATGGAAGTGGGAACTTCTTGCACCATATTGATCTATGTAGGTAAAGCATCAAATTAATGTTTATACAATAACAACTGTCTCTTTCCTTCCTTTCTTTTGCTGCCTGAAGGCCTGAGCTACAATGTCTCAGTGGGATTTGGGAGTAGGTTCTGCTTAACGTATTTTTTTAGTAACTGATCCTAGCAGTACATTAAATATTGTCATTGCATGTAAATAAATGGAAATGTTATCTGAACATTTTTATATCCAGCAGATTAAGATGTTCAGTCAATTGAGTTAGATGACCACAGGAGAAATAGAGGTGCTCTACATGAAAGTTCATTTGTGTTATGGAAAATAGTAAGAGGGGATGATCTTAAATATTTTTAAAGGAATTTTACACTGGATTGTGAGTTCTGTTGAGCCCTGACATTTTGTTGCTTTTTTTGCTTGCCTTTTAAATCAGGAGTGCACTTTTGTTTCCAAGTGCACTCTAATCCTGAGGTGGTCAAAAAGAGCATTGCAACACCTGGTGGGTCACCAGTTTTCTTTTCAGAGCGTGTAAAGCTTCCACTCCATAAAACAGCAGTGTGTAACAATTAGTGTGAGAATGCCACAATGGATTCTGTGGCTGAATATTGGCTTGGGTAAGGAGCAGAACATGGAGAGTATCTCATCTAGTCAGTCTTAAATCCAGAGTGAAAAAGTATTATTTGGTTGTGAGTGGAATTTTTTGTCACTGGAAAAAAAATGCAAATAAAAGCTGATGTTCATTCTAGCGCTGAAAGAAATGCACATTACAAATTGCAGGATTTTAATCTGAAGTTAATGTTCCTACTTAGTCATCATTGTTTATATAACATTTATAACTCACCATGATAATAATATCTTCCAAATGCTGTTAATATACTTGATCCTATTGAAGAAAGATCTTGAATGCCTCTTTTTTTTTTGTTAGGTGACATATTTGTCATCTGCTTTTTGAGAAAGCCACGAATGAACTAGGGGGAAGCTAATCAATACAATGTGCATATTTAGTTTTTGAGAAGATAAAATTTCATTCCCTGTGGAAGTTCTGCCTACCAGACTTTATATTGCCCTGCTTAGAAAATGGGCTTTAGTTAAGTGAATCTCTTGTGAGGTTTGTTTTCATTGCTAAAAAGAAAGCAAGTTTGGGCGTAGATTTGCCTTTGATTTTCTTTTTATAATCCTGTTGCCCTTAAGAAGGAAGCAGAGAATGTGATGTTCGCAGAAGCATTTAATTCTTTGCTTTGTCTTGGCTACATTGTGGTTGAAATATGCACACAAATAAGTTAAATGTATTTAATAACAGAACATAATAAATGCCATCTAATTCTTTTCACAGTCTGATGTCACTAGACATTCAGATGTGTAATTTTGTATTTTTTTAAAATCTTTCATTTCCTGAAAATTCCAGATTTCCACTAAAAAAAAGTCTAAGAAAGAGCCAACCATGACTCAGCCTTCTTCTGTGTGGGATGATAAGAGAGTTTCGATGCTGCCTCTTGCCCTGCAGTAATCAGCGTAGAGCAGAGGCAGGGTAGAATTAAAGGGCTCTGCAGCTGCTCTGGCTGTAGCCAGTTACAGTGGCATAGGGTGCAGCAGAGGTTATAAGAAAATACCCAATCCTGGAGAAGAAAATGAAAAATTTACTATTACTGAAAACTTATATGTATTTTGAGATCTGTATACTTTTCACTATAGTCCTTGAAAAATTCATTAGAGGGACGTGAAGCCATATAAGTTATGAAATTGAGCTTACACGGCAGCTAGTTGAAATTCTTTGTGTGTAATCCAGCTTCAGATCATGATTCACAGAATGTAGTGCAGCCGTACCCCTGTGTGCCTCCTTCATGAATGGATGTGAATTGCTGTTAATAAATAAATATTCATCAGACTCTTTGGGTCACATCTATTGTTAAGATGTGTGGATACTGAGCTTAGCTTTATTTTCTGTAACCAGGCTGGTTTTCAAAGAAAAATGGGAAAGTAAATGTGTTTACTCTGTAAATGCTGGTTGGAAAGTCAAGAAGTATCTTTTGTGAAGCTTGTCTCTCAATCTTCAGGGACTTCAGCTCAGGCTTTACTTTTTTTATTAAATAAATTTAAAAGCTTGTGCTTTCTACTTTTGTATTAAAACCGCTACCCATTTTTTTTTTATTCATCATCTTTTTACTTCTTCCATTGGATTCTTTTGTATTTTTTTGGATATGTGGCTGCTTCTGACTGTGTGTGAATATCTGTTGGGTATTTTCATACCACAAGTTTTCTGTATAATTTGGTTCTTCCAACACAAAATTTCTTCACTGTTACAGAAAGCACATTCATCTAGGAGCTTTTGCATTTTGAAATATTGGTTGGATTTGTTTTGCATTTTTTATGTTTTTAGTTAATTTTGTCTTACAGTGGGAGGGTTGTCCTCTTTGCTGTTAGTTAATGCTGTTTTTTATTACTGAGTCTGGTGAAGGCAGAATTCTGATGCATACTTGACAGGGGGATCCAATTTCCACAAGATCCATGCTTCAAAAGCATTAATTGCATTCATATTGCTGCAATGTATTGCCTGACACGGCAAGGGTGTAAAAAGATCATTACTACCTTCAGGATCAAGGTATTTGCAGCCAGTGCCCTTAAAAGGAATTAGGGATTGAACTGGTCCAGTTAGACTCCATGGGAACAGCTTGACTTTCATTATTCCTTAGTATGCACCAGAACTTTCTCAGAGCTGGATTTATTCCAGGTATCTCCTGACCTGGTGTTCTCTTGAAAGTCTTTGTCTTGGATGGGTGATTAGATTTAGGATGTTGCCTTAAGGGGAAACGTACTAACAGATTTAGAGGGGCGAAGTGGCTGTTACATAAATGTCGTTCTCATGGAGATAAATAGAGCAGTGTCTTGCTGCCTCCCCAGCCATTACTTATCAGTTGGCACTTGTTCTGGAGGCCACACAAACACCACGCTTAGCTGATCTTGCACATTTCCTGCCGTTTCCCCTCGAGGTTTAAGGTAGTGTCAGTCACTAAAAACATGAGCATCCTGAATAGTGGAGGACTTCCTAAAGGATCTGCAGGTGTTGCTTTCTGCATTGCTAAAATATGTAAACACTAAGCATCTACAGCAGAGTCCTCAGATGAAGGGTTTCTTGCACTATTTTGTCTGCAAAAGAGCTGGAAAATTGCCTTTTTTCCATTTGGTTTAAAACTAAAATGCTCAGAAATGTTTTGGGAATTTTCAGATTAAAATCCCTCCTGTTTCCCAGCAATGTGTACTTGTTTTCTCCCTCAGTTCTTAATTATGCAAAGTTTTTAGGGTTTTTTTAAGGAAGCATTGCAGGATAATATGTAAATCTGAAGCATAAAGCTACATAATGATGAACCTGCTTGTATCACATGAAACAGAATAGAGAGTAAAGAGTCAGTGCTGAACATTTGCTGGTAATAGCATGCAAGTGATCCATTACTTCGGTATGATCTGATTATTACTATTTTTAATTGAATTCTAATTGCTGATTCAATTTGCTGCATACACCACCTGGTCTTTCAAAATCTGGCCTTTACTCAGTACTGCAGATAAAAACACGCAGCTTTTCTGCCTTTGCCTTGCATATTGTGGCTCCAGTACAGAGTATTTTTTTCCATGCTGTGAAAGGATCATTTGAGATGCTTTTCCTGTTCTGTACTTTTCAGTTGCATTGTTAAAAATTTGTGGGGAACATCACTGATGCACAGTGGTTGTAATTGGTGAGCCAGCAGCTCTAACAGTGTGGTTGTTGCAGGTGGGAAGGACACGATAACATTCAGTGACCCAGCCCTGCCTGTGATACAGCGCTCCAGGTCACCCTTGTCAGCGTTTGCTGATAAGCCTCAGAGAACTGAAGTACAAGGTGAGCACCTGAGACGTAAGAACATGATGAGAGCTGAGCACTCATTTCTTTCCAAATAAAATGTAATATATTTTCATGCTGGGATAGCAGAAGGCAAAGTTTCAGTGATCACAGAGATTGAATACATCATCCACAGGTAAAACAGATAGATGGTCCCAGTACAAATAGCAAAGAAATTACTGAAAAGTTACTATTGAATGGATTGCTAAGGCTAGGGATCAGGTCTTACACCTCAGAGAATTTTCCTGCCAGATAACATGACACTGTGTGAAGTTATTCATGCCATCTGTGTTGCAGTTAGCTGATTCCTGCACTTTTCCCCTCAGTTAAAATGCACAGTAGGAAGCAGTCTGTGGAACTGGTTTAGCACTTCCCTGCATTATAGGTGATGTCTAGATGAATGGCTTCCTGATTGCACATGGTAAATTGAAATACCCAACTCATTTTCCCAGTGAAATTGACTGTTTTTTTCATAGTCTTACATGTGTTTTGTTAAAAATCCTTCTCCAGTAGCAAGCTTTAACATCTCTCCAAAGTCAAGCTTTGCTGTATTTGACAGTTGCTGATAACCTTGATTTGTTTTTCCTTAGTTTTTCATAATGGATGGGAGATGGATTATTATATTTGCTTACTGGCATTTGGATAAAGTCTTTAATGGGCACAACATTATGATATGCCCAGATCTTTCTCAGCTAACCATGAAGCATCATAAACAATTTATTTGTTAGTCCTGAAACTAAATAGATTCTGGCTTAATTTTGACTTTATAGTCCATGTCATTACCTGAGAAAATGTGACAGCAAGGCTGATCTTTTTTTATAATCTTGATCAGCTGATATTTTTGCTAAAAATAAGTGAAACTGTAATGAATGGTTCTCTGGTGAGTAATAATAACTCTTAAATATTCATTCTTTTACCTACTTAAATGTTGATTTTTAATTAAATCTGCAGTTATTGAAAGTATTTACTTGGTGGCATTATGCTCTTTTCTTTCTTTATTTGTCCTAGGTGAGGCTGGTATTACAGTTGTGATTACAGGCTGGTCAGACAGGGAGTCTGATCTCTCTGTCACATCTCATCAGACCCTCTTGCTGTTGCTTTGTAGCACTGCCAAACCTTCACTCTGGGCTGAAGCTTTCCCTGTTGTGCTTTCTACGTCAGCTTTTTTTTTTTCAGATAGCCAAATAATTTCTTTTTTTTGTGTGTTAAATACTGATGATCATGTGGGGTTTTTGGTGGCTTTTTTGTCTTTGGTATGTTTAAATTTGGGTTGGTTTTTTTCCAATATGCAAGCGTTTCCTGTATCTACCATTATAGGAATTTGAGACCTAGGGAAAAGTTTCCAGCCTTAGGAAGCAGTCTGGAGTTTCCACCTCATTCTACATGATTCATTTACAAATCTCATCTGCTAAAAACAAACAAGTTATTCTGTTTAGCTTACTTTGTGCCACCAGTGCTGGTAAAACTCTGTGTGCACCATTCCTTTGAGATAAAGAAAACTTAGAGGGAAAAAATCCTGGAGCAGAGTGGGAAGAAAGGCCAAGATCAGGACTCGAGTAGATGGGGATTGACAAAGTCCATGGAAGTCTGAGTGAGGAGGGACTTGCATGTGGCTGAGCAGAGGTCAGAGCACAGGAGTGAGGAATCAGAGTATTGGCAGTGAAAGCAGGATGTGATTAAAAAATACTGAAAGGTGGATGAGAAATGGGCACAGTGAGTATAGGGACTGGATAAAAAATGGGATATGGAGCAGGAACAGAAAGATAGACAGGGGAAAGGAAGAGCAGAAATAAACAGCCTTGGATAGGAAAGGACAGACCAGGATTAGACCTGTGGCAGTCATAGGAGAATCAACTCCCAGTAGGTCATCTCCTTCTTTTCTCCTCTCTGTCCCATGACCATCCCATAGAAATTCTGTCATTAAACTGGAGCAGGTTAAGAAATTACTGTTCTGCCTACACTAACAGCTTGGGTTTCCCCTTACCTATGTCCCAATATATCTGATAACCTGCAGTGCGAAGGGAGACAAAAGTTACCTCTGTGATAATTAAATTGGGTCAGCTTTTTGGTGGCATAAATGAGCACATATCCACAGCCAGCTTTGCAGGGGACACCACAGTTTCTAGCAGTAGGTGACACAACAATAACCTGTTCTGCTGCTTCAGATGCTTTTTCTGAAGGATGTTTGGGGCTGCCATTTTCTCTTCAAAGCCTGAAAAAGAAGCAGTGTGTTTTCAGCTGTGGGGCATATCCCTGTGCCTGGAGTCACACAACTCCTCTGCAGTCAGTATGTGTATGGGAATGGTACCCAGGTATGTTTTGTACCACTCTGCACAGAGAATGACTGCTCTTGAGGTTTAGGAACTTGGTACATAGTGCAATTTTTCATCTATACCATGTACCTCCAAAATCTGGGGGACCTTGAAAACTGGAAAGAAAACAGGAATGTGTTCATCCACCATCATTCATCAAACAAGTATGCTCTTGGTTAAAGTATTACTGAAATAAAAACAGAACCACTCTTATTTTCCTATTAACTGAATGATCAGATGAGTGAAAGCAGTTGATAACCACAATAACTGTTATGTATTAGATCTCATGTCACATTGCTCAGTTATGGCCTTTTAAAGAGTAGCACAGATATTTGGTGCCTGTTTGACTCAAGAAATCTTCTTAGCTTTTGAACAAACACTCTTCATCAGAACTTTTTATGATGCATCAAGTGTTGCTCTAGCTAGATCTGTAGATAATCAGAGGGTTTTTGCAGGCTTTTTTATCCAGTCTATCTGCTTACCCTGGTCTCATCAAAGCCTCCTTTAATCTGCACTTGTTACCATTGTTTCAGTTAAGCTGGATGGTGGATGTCTGTAGGATCTACTGTGCAGCTCCTGTGTGAACATGCATAATGACAAAGTACAATCAGATGAATTAAAGCCTGTCTTGTGCCACAAAATCTCACTTTATCCTATGCACAGAATGGATAGTGTCATGGGATGGATTGTACCTGAGCATCTCAGCTGCTAATGAACAGCTGCTTGGGGTGTTTCCCCTCCATTGTTGAATGCCTTGTCCCTGCTGTGCTGCCTGGGTGCTGTTTCAGGCATTCCCTGAAGAAAGCAGTGCAGATCTTCTTCTATGAACTTTTCTCTGGTGATTTAGTGCTTTGAGACAATTTATCTTCAGAAGAGTGAAGCAAGGTGATAGGTTAGTGGTTTTCTATGTAAGAGGGAGGAAACTGAGGCATGCAAAGAGGAAGGGAGAGTCCCTGCTAATTTGGAGTGCTGGTTGGAGGTACATACATTTTGGCTCATTTGGAGTACTTTGATGTACAGCACAAGCAGAGCAGTACTGCACATCAAGCTCCTGGTTTTCCAGCTGACTTCTCAGATAATAAGGCTTAGGTCCAGTGGGTGATCACCTTTTGAAAGTTAATTTATCCCTGCCTTTTCCACAGACTTAAATTCCAGCTCTTCAGAGTTCATTCCTAGCTTTTTTGATGGCAGCAAGAGTGTCTGTTCCCCTGGTGCCAACCCTGGTCTCATTCACTCAGTAGCTCCCAAATTCTAAGTGAGGCAGGTATGATAGAGACAGTAGGCTGGTCCTCCACAGCCAGGCAGTCCCATTCTTGTGTGAAGCAGGATTCCTGTGAGATAAATTGAGTAAATTCTTAAATGCTAAGATGTAATGTGTCTGCACAACAAGAGTAATTTTAAGCTCTCAAGGCAGACTTATTTTCAGTATTCCCTAATTTTTCATACTTTACTTTGCAAGCTTGTTTTTAATGAGGCTTCCTGTCCTTTAATGGATACATTAAAGGACACTTTCACAAGGGTGTTGGTTTGCACATTGATTTTTTTCTCTATTTTGACTCTTTTTTCAGTGTTTGCATTTTAGTATAATGTTACACTTAAAATTTGTGTGCTGCTGTTTTGTTTTACGCTGTTACCCTAATCAAAATAATCTTTTATGTTTGGAGAAATGGTGGAGGACCAATAACTAAACTTCATTATTGGATGAAAACCTGTGAAAAGCTCCAAATAAATGGAGCTCATGTTAAGCCCTGAAACTGGTAGTGATGGGGGGATTAATGGTAAGCTGTGCCAAAAATTTCCATAGCTAAGTGCCTTGCTTGGAGTTGATGTTTCTCTAGAAAGGTTTTCCTGACCTTGCTGTTCTACAGTATGGTACTGTCTGACTTTCAGAATTGTTGGTATTAGAGAAAGAGAGGTTCCAAAACAGGGCCAGGTCCAGAAAGAAACAGTGTTGATTGTTTATTGTCTAAGAAATAGGCCTGGGAGGGATAGGGAAGCACCCTTAAAAATTCCTTACTGAGGTAAACCTGTCCAGCACAGGTAGTAATATTCTTCAGATCAGATATATAACAAATGCCTCCAAATGACTTGAGTGTCCTGCTGTTCCTTTTCTCTTTCAGCAGAACAGAAGGGAGAACGTGATGAAACTTATGCTGTTGCAAGTGAATCTCTGGCTCCAGAGGGAACAAACTTAAATAACAGAATCCAAAATAAACATTTTTACCCTTCATTACCCCAGCTACCTTCTGAGGAAGAAGACATAAACAAGCTTGGAAGTCAGATAATTAAACTGACAGTTGCAGAACTGGAAGGGAAAAGAGGAGGCGCTCCTGTGGGGGAGCAGAACGTGGGAGTTGAAGCAGAGCTTAATGATTCATCAGAGGCAGAATTTCCACTTTCCAGCCCTGATCCATCTGACCCCACAGATCCCTCAAACTCTGAGAATGAACGAACTGGTGAAACTGAGGCCCTGAAAGACAATGACAAAACCTTAGAGAGTGATTGTGAAATTCCAAGTGAAAGAGAGGATCAAAATAGCAGCACCATGGATGTGGTGCATACTGAGAATGCTGGAAGGCATAGAGGGCTCAGTGTTCAAACTGCAGACACAAATAACAGCTTTGAGGAGCTCTCTGAATCTGAAAACAAGAAACCATCTGATGCTGCTGAAAACCGTGAATATTTGGATAACAGTTTGGCTTGAGGTATGAAATCCAGGCCCTCGAGCATCTCACTGTAATCCTTGTGCAGTGTCTGTGCTGCTGCAGATATGATCAGAAAAATATTGTGCTGTAGGGTTGATTATTTTATACTGAACTGTTAGTAATTCTTTTAAAAAGATGTTTTTCTGTTAGTTCTGGCTGTAGTGTACCGAAACCATAAATTACCTACGGGAAAGAATTAGTGATGAGGTTTAGTCATGTTGGTTTTCTGTAATGATTTGAAGTTTCTATATAGATTGATGTAATTTACATTAGTGTAGGAAAGAGGCCAGTGATAATGATTTATCTTGTTATCACAAGGCTCCTAAAACATATATGGTCCTAGTGCTGGACTGTATTTTAATGTTGAGAAATGTCTCTCAAGGATGAAAAATTTGGAGTGATAAATTGAGAAGCATCTTAAGGCTGCGAGCTTTTGCTTCTTTCTCAGACTGTGTTCTGCTTCTCTTTACATACAGTGACTGTCAGTACAGCCATAGCATAAGATCACTGTTCCCTTACAGGAAGTTTCTGAAAACCACCCCTGCATGTATATAGTTCTCTCATTACAAACCATTATACCTTTGTATTTTGTCAACTTTACAAAATTTTTCCTTTCCTCTCCCAGCTCATCTCATGAAAATGAAGCAAGTTATTTCACCAGATACTGAGAGCCCAATTTAATGAAGCTCTGAAGGAAACATCATCAGAGAAGCTAGAAGTCTTACTGTAAGAAACAGCAATGCTGTTCTAAAGCAGAGAAAACAGCAAGAGGAGAACCAGTGATGTCCTGTCCAGCTTACTTGGCTGTCAGTTTCTGGAATTGCATTCCTCTACCTACAGGAGCTGGAATGGGCCCTTGGGCTTAGTTAATGGGTGATAGGTTTCAGCCTACTCCATCTGTGCTCTCCTTTCTAAAGGAATTTTGTGTCTTTTTTATTTTCTTACTACTTGGAATTAAGGGTAACTCTTCCTTTCCTCCTCATTTCACCAGTCTGTGGTGTGATAGAAGGATTATTTGCATTGTTGCCACTTTTTTATACTTCCCTTGAAGAGGTTTAGTCATAGAAAATCGTTCCTATAATAACTGGGGGAAAAGGGAGCTGCTGTGTCATTCCCTAGCTTGGTTCTGATGCTGGAGCTGTGCCACTCTGCTTCTAGGGAGGCAGCAATGAGGGAATGCTTAACATTGAAGTTAGCAGCTGTTGGGGAAGGGGAGGCAGGTCTTTCCTCTCCTGTTTGTAGCATGAGGAATAGTCTCTACAGCTGTGGGACTTCTGAGGGCCAGCAGCCATCAAGGCAATTTTTCTGCTGGCTTGGGACCTAATTGTCTGTAAATGTTCATTTCTCACTCCTAGAACTTGAAACCAATCAGAGAGAATTAAAGCAAATTTAATAAAATACTACTAATAAAAAGGGAAATCCCTCCCAGACTGAGTACTTCTTTGACAAATAACTGCCAGCTGCAAGTTTTTACAGCCCACTTGTCAGCTACTGCATAAAGAGAGTTTATATTAGCAGTACTGACAAACTCTTCTGTATGTGTAAGATGAGGTAGCAGGTGCTGCCATAATCAAGGTGTCAGAGCCCATGAACGGTTTGTATTCAGCAGGAGAAAGGCTATATGTAAATTATTACATATAAATATAAGGAGTGATAGTCAGAAGGTGAAAAATGTGGCTTGTCTCTGTTCTCATGTGTTTTCCCTAGCAGGTGCATTTGTGTAACCCTTTCAGTGTCTGTCTGCAGGATACAAAGCCATACTTGCAGTGTTCCTCAAATATGTGTACTTTGTCTTTAAGGGTGATTGGACATTGCAGCATTCCCCTGATGCTAAGCAGCAGTCCTTAGGAACAAAAGTTATATCAATAGTTAAGCATATTAGGGACATGAAGCAGTAAAAAGTTTTTATTTTGTTATCTTGGTCACCATTAAAATTCCTCATTACCTGAAAAAAACCAAGAGTTTAAATGTTTGAAAGAGTGTTAAGATGTTCCCAGTAATTGTACCTGACTGCATTAGTGACTCATTTTCATGACAGTCAGAAGAAAAATAGCTGTGGAAACTAAAATCTCCAGGAGAATGTGCAGGATTTTTTCCTGCAGTGCCTGAATGTCACATGAAGTAGCATTTTGTTTGAGATGTATTTTTTCCATCCTTCACACACTGATCCTGCACAGAGCTAAATATCAATGCAGTCAGAACTGAGGCAAGCAAATAAGAAGGTCAAGATTTCATGTGTTGAGTTCAGAAACATTGAGGGTCTTTTACTATTTCCCTGCCTTTCCTGACCCAGAGATGTGAGAATGAGTATTTTGCTCACAGTCCCTTAACAGCCAGTTAATGCTCTTAGTTAATGAAGAGCTTGGTGTAAGGTTGAAGCAGTGCTGGATCAACAGCTTGTTGGTGCCTCATGTGCTGATTCTTTTCAGAATGTCTTTTCTGTGAGAGCATGTTGGTTGTTGATGTACAACCCAACAATTAGGGAAACTTGGTAAATGTCCTCACACCATTCTCCCTGCTAGATGTAATTTTTAAATCTTTGCAATCACTAAATTCCAGTAAGATACATAGATCTCTGAAAACCTCATTTCCAGTGTGATGCCACTGCTGCAATCCTGGCCCTCTCCTTTCTCTTCTAGCAAATGTGTATTCCAGCTAAATTTTTAGCTTTCTCCCAGGAGCACAAGACTTCAAAGTAAGGAGACTTCAAAGTAAGTAAGACATTGTTGCTGCACTAGGTGATAATTAATTAAATATTCTTGCCAGTATCTTCCTCGGATATTGCTTTAATTGATATTGTTGTGCTAATATGACAATGATTTTTTTTTTCCCAGTAAATTTAACTTGTGGTTTTTTGTGGACTCAATTCTACCTTAGATTTGGAGGGGTTAATTTTGTTTTTTAAGACCTGTGTTCCCTTTTTCTCCTACTTTAGAAGTGCAGAAATCACAACCAGACATATAAGCTTTTTTGGTGTTGGGATTTGGGGAAGCAAACTGGGGAGGGAATTTTGTAGCAGGAGTATGGAGAAGCTGCATTTCACAAACTGATTTTAAGGAGGTTGTCGTACCTTCTAGTCATGCATTATGTGTGAGAAGGATTTCATTTGAAAGTATGATAACGTGGTTATTGGAAAAATAATGTTCATTGAATTTGTAAAATAAGTATGTGAAAATGACAGATTAAGAAGCATCTTTTAGAATGCTGCTTCTTTTCTAAGTGAGACTATTTTTAAGCATATGGGAATTTGTATAATAAAGACAGTGGAATTTCTTTAATCCCTATGAGCTCAGGAATGTATTTCAAAATCTTAACTGAGATTAAGTTGAAAATCTGCTGCATTTCTAAAAGATAGCATTTTGTTTACCAGCTTCTGTTTTGTAGTTTGCTTTCTAAATTATGCAGTTTAATTTATTTGCAAACTAGTCTTTTGTTGCTGCCTGGATTAACAGCACAATGTGGTTAAACTATTATAATAAATTTTGTCATCTTTAATAAAAATATTTACTGATACACTTGTTCTACCTTCTTGTTTCCTTTTCTCTTCTTAGTATTAGATGAATGATAGCCATGGAGTGGTGTTTTAATATTCTATGTTGTGTTAAATTTAAAAAATAAAGCCTTATTAAGTGAAAGTTTTAAATTCTAAAATTATCTTACTTAAATCTTTTCACTGTCACTTCTCCCAGCCCAAACTGACTTTGTTCCTACAGTTTTGTATGAAGTAACACACTCAGTATTTTTTTGCTTTGAAAATAATATTTTTCTCTGATCTGCTAACTTTATCATCATTACCTAAGCAGCTTTATAACTTTTGTATATAACTTCGTTACTAACAGGCACAGACTGGAGACTTACAGAAGCAGAATAACATGATGGATCTCAAGTTCAACACAGAAATTTCTGTACTTTTTTTCCCCTTATTTCTAGGGGAAGTCCACTACCAAGGTCTTGCAACACAACACCCAACACTGTTAACAGCATGGAGACCTTTCTGCTTTCAAGTTGGCACCTAACTACAGAAGAGCGTCTAATGAGAGGCAAATTCTTACTTTTTTCCTCTAGTATCGAACAATTCCTTAAAAGACCCTTGCTGTGCACAGACTCTTTAGCCCACACACCCTATCCATCTGCACTCTTCTTACATGCATTCAACTTCCACACTGCATAAAAGGGAATCTTTGCTCCTTCAAGAAAGCACTCACAATGTTGAGCTGATGCTGGTTTTATTGATGGGCTTACATAAAGGAAGCTCTACAAAAGTGATATACATTTCATAGAGGAGCAAGCAAACAGGAATCCTTTAGCCATATATCTTGGTGGGCAGCAGCACAACCTGAGTTACTTTGTGCTGCCCAGGCTGTAGCTGGCGCTTTGGACTTCCCCTAAGCCTGGTTGTTCATTCTTCTGTTGAGCCCTCTCTTCTTCTTGTCCATAACCTCAGGCAGCTTCTCTTCCCACAAGTTCTTGTTGCTTATCCCAATCACACAGCAAGCCAGACGTTTCCCAGCATTTCCATTTTCCAAACTGGCCTTATTATTGCCCTTGCCCATGTCATCTTCCTGCTCGTGGATCACTACAGATCTGCCCATGATGGAATATGGACCAAAGACTGTGGCAAAGAGGTTTGTTTTGTATTTTCTGATTTTGCCTTCTTTAGGAAGGAAGTTGCCAAAATCTCCTGGGTGCCGAGGGTGATTCACTCTGAAAGGGTTATAGTGTCCCCCTGTAGAATCACAGCCATTGCTGAGGTCTCCAAGCTCGTGGATGTGTATAGCTCTGCTGGACTGATTGTTATCCAATGGAAACCCATCCAAGTAAAATAAGGCTTCCAGTCTTCCATATGAGTAACTCTGCCTGAATAAGACTTGTCCAGTCACTTGTGGCTTGTCAGCATCTATTTTGGAGCTGGGCTTCATTTCACAAGTGGCGTAAATCATCCCATCAGTGTCGTTCCCACGTGTTACTGGGTAGAGCAAATTCTGCCAGAGGTCGTTCACTTGTTTCTGTATTTCATGCAGTGACTCCTGGCGTGGGTCAGTTTCCTTGTCTGTCATGACACCAGAGGCAGCCAGGGTGAGCCCAGTGACCAGAGAAAGAATCAGAAACATCTTGGCAATTTCGAGCCTGCAAAAGATATAAGAAGATACAAAGAATTCACACGCAGCCGGTGGGGAGCTGAGTGAAACAGCTGGAGCAGGGTCCCCGGGGACTGCTGCTTGCTAAACCTGTCCAATGTGATGAACGGAAACTCGCTCAGAATGCATACGTGTATTTAAACACATACGACTGGCACCCATGCCTGAAAGAAATGCTAGTGATTACATATTTTAAATTAGATCTTGATCTCAAAAACTACATCTGTTTCCCTGCAGGAAGCAAGCAAGCCAAAATGTTTTGAAATCTATTTCTGAGTTTTTTGTATTGTAGAAAAGTACGCTTTTCTACTTCAACAAATTCCAGCAAGGCAGTTTGCCAGGAGTTTTTTCTTGGTCCATCTACTTAACCATTAGTTAGGCATTACTAACAAAAAGCAAAAATCCAACAAGTTGATTACCTTGCAGAACCCCTCAGTTGTAGCTCTTCACCTCTGCTCCCCTAAACCAAGATGTGAGCGGACACAAGGCCAGAGCTGCGTGGAGGTGATGCTGACAGAAAGTGCGTGTTTGTGTGGAAATTAGGTAACGCTGGCCCAGGGGAGGCGGGAGAGATGTGGGAGGGGAGGGAGGCGGGGACGGAGGGAAGAAGGAAGGGAGGGGAGAAAGTTCTAGGCATTTGTGCTTTGGGCAGGGTGAATGTTTTATCCTTTCCTAGTGAGTTTGTTGGTCTGACTCTTGGTCCTCACAGGCATTAAAAAAAAAAAAAAAAAAACAAACAAAAAAAAACAACCAAACAAGCACGCAAAAAAAGCCACGAAACTTTGAAATGAATCTGCCTTTTGGTGACTTCATGCACTCATCTGAAGTGAATTTGAGCAGGCAGGGAGGGGAAAGGGAGAAGCTTTATTAAGGCACAATCGGGCAGTATGCTCACTTGTGTGCTGGTTGTCTGGGGAGTAGTTTGCAATTTTATTTCTTCATTAATCAAAATGGGAACTGGTGCTTGAGCAACATAACCTGTTCTATATGGATGTATACAAAAGTTTTTTTGATTTAGAAATAGTTTAAAGTGTAACTGTTGGGGTACATGTCAATGATGCCTCTGAAGTTTTGGGGTTAGTTAGCATCTGCTCTTCTATATCTGCTCCACTGAAGCCCTTCTGCTTCCTTCTGCTTTTCTTTTTTCCTTTTTTTTTTTTTTTCAGTAGTAGTGATTTCTTTCCTAAGAGAGAAGTAAGTGGTGCTGAGGCAGTGCAACACCAGACTCAGGTGCAGAGAAATTGCTCAGAAGCTGGCTGGAGCACGGAGAGTTCACATGTGTTTCATCATCCCATGAACTAAGAAATGCTGTCCTCTCAGGGGCATTGCCCTGCCCACAGCACTTCCCACTGATGTGGCTGAAATGTGGATTTGGCCGTCACGAGATCAATTTAACAGGGTGAGACTTCTGTGGAGAGAAGAGAGTAGCTCTTACTACTCTGGAACAATTCTCAGTGCAAGAAAATTGCAAAGAAAATCCCTTTTCCCAGTTCACGTCTTCTGCTGGCTGGGTAAGGAATGGGACTGTCAGCTTCTGCAATGGTAAAATTGTGGGTGTTAATCTTAGCAGTATCACACACTACCTCAGATCCAAGATACTCAGTTATGTGAGAAAAACAATTTTTTTTCTTTATGTATGAAGGAGAGTAGAGCTAAAGGAATGCCAACTGCTCGGATCATTAGCCAGGGAAATACAGAATTAACTAACTTCATTTTTGCATATTGGGATATTGAATGTGTTACTTTAGCTCTGGGCTTCAGTTCCTAATCTATGAAACAGGACAACTGTACTTCTTCAGGGCATTTACAAGTTTTTCAGATCCCTGTGCTCCTGGGCACTGTGCAGTGTTCAGAGGGAGCTGAACTCTCAGAGAAGCCAGGATTGTCCATCACCCCAAGCCTCCTGTGCAGCTCTTCCCACCTTCCTTCACTGGCAGTCTCTGAGCTGGGAAAGACCATACTTGTACTTGCAATGTGGTAATACAATGAAATTGCTTGGGTTTAAAACATTTGAAAGTTTTATAATCAAGTTTTATAAATAAACACAAAAATGTTCAGCAAAGATGAGCCAAATGCAAAGGTTTAAGTTTGTAAAATACAGGGAGCAAACATCCAGTCTAGGTACTATTAAAAAAAATAATGCTTACTTCTTAGCAGCTGAAACCATTTTTTAAGGGGTCACAACAAATGGAAGGAAGAAAGGAGCATCATTCATTGTTTACTCTTTGAGTCACAAAGCAGTGAACTGCAATTGAGGTTAATACTTTCACAAGGAAATTCCTGAGGCAGCGGTCAGTACTCAAAAAAAAAAAAAAAAAAAAAGAATTGTAAAGCTTTTATTGAATTTTAAGGCATTTTGAGATACATACTAGGGACAGAATTTTAGCTGGCTTATATACAGCAATGTTTCTGACTGCAGTGGCATTTGTGCTGTCTATCCCAGCTGGGATTCTGTCCCTAGAAAAACCTACTTGCTGCTTTTTTTTGATGTACTGCACATGAGGGAGGGAAGCAGAAATGCAGAAGGTGTAAAGGAGATGATCAAAGGGACAGAAAGGACTGCAGCAAAGTGAAATGATGTATTTGTACTGCTCTGCACTTCAGAGAATGAAAAGGAAATAGCTGTGGGCCGCTGTCAGGAAGATGTATTCTGAAAAGGAGAAGGGATGATAACTACAAGGAATGCAATAGCCAGGGTGATTTGGCATTCATTTTGAGCCTGAAAGATGGTCACTAAGCACTAACCAGGTGTATCATTAAAGGCTGTTGTTACCCACTGCCTGTGTTTTAATTTTCTGGTTACAAAGAGGGGTGAATAATGGGCTTGACAGCCTTTAAAGCAAACAGCAGTTACTGGGAAGAAAGCCCACAGCGACCTGACCATGCACTTGTGTTACAATCACTGCTCTAAAAAAAAATAGCCCTCTGCTTTTTGTTCCAGTTCTACCAGATCTTTTGTACCCTGAGTTCCAAGCAATGTCTTAAAGATTCCTGGGCTATTCCAGACAGACAAGTCAAAACAGCTTCTGCAAGGCTCTCTGGACTGCATAGGAAGAATTTTGTTCTACAGTGAGCTTTGTAGCAGACTCTGCTCACAATCTCTCAGTCCATGCTGTGACCTTCAAGGTTGGTTGGTTGGTTGGTGGGCTTGTTTTGCAATGACACCATTCCTATTGCATTACTCTGCTGTTTGACATCCTGTTGTTTGATTTGTCCAGCACAGAGTTAAACATGATGAGGAAAACACTGCATAGGGGAGAGTCCTTTTATAGCAAGCTGTAGCCTTTCCTGGGTCTCCAGCAGTTGGATCTGCTCTCACTGTTTTTTTGATAGAAAGGTTTTCCATAAAAACAACACCCAGACAAGGAAACTTTTATGTCTTTGGGAGTAAGTGATGGAGCTGACTGCTTTTCTCCACATATGGCAGCAGCTGGAGCAGCTGAAAGAAAGGGGACATTTGTAGTCCGAGGGAAACAATCGAGATCCTTGGGCACCTGATGTGCTCCTTTGGTTTTGGGCACTTTCTGCCATTTCTGAGTCAGGGGAGCCAGCCGTGCTGGTGGCTCATCAGGCAGCAGCAGGAGCACACAGCATTTGAGGGGAGCTGGAGACTGCAAGGCAGCCAAACTTCCATGTCCTGAGTCTGGTGAGGGGTGGTGTGTGCCGTGTGCCCCTGCCCCGTGTGACATCCAGAGTCTCCTGGGACCTGCACCAGGGTCTGCAGCCAAAGCTTGGGGTCTGCTCTCATCTGTGCTGCTGCAGGCAGTGCAGCCAGGGGGGCAGGACACAGAGCAGCAGTGCAGCCATTGGGGCAGGACAGAGAGCAGCAGTGCAGCCAGGAGAGAGGGGACACAGCAGCAGTGCAGCCATTGGGGCAGGACACAGAGCAGCAGTGCAGCCAGGGGGGCAGTGAAGGCGCTGTGGCCGTGAAGGCGCTGTGGCCGTGGCCATTCACGGCCTGTGACCCCTCTCTCTCTCTCTCTCTCTCTGGGGGAGCTCTGGTGTTGCCCATGGGGGCTCTGCCCAGGGCTGAGCTGTTTTCTCCTTTGCACCTGCGTGGGGAAGACAGGGCTGGCACTGGGCTGTGGGCAGCACCACATCCTGCAGGAATTATGATGGAGCAACTGGTTTGCAGTTCCTATGAAGAAAAAAAAAGAAAATAAAATGAAACGAAACATTTTCCTATACCAAATCTGAAGATCTGTTGCTGATCATGAGTTATTCTTCCTGTTTAATCTTGTTCCTTGACTTGGTATTTCTATTTAAAGAAATAAAAATATTTACTGCCTGAGATAAGCATCTATTTATAATATTCTTACAAAAGAGCTATAAGCATTTCCAACTTTTCAGCGCATTACCCATAACAAAACTCAAATAAATAAACAAAAGGGAAACAGCACTGTTCTCTCTGGGGAATAATTTCTCTTGCAAATAGAAGCTCATGCAACTGTCAAACTGCTCTGCGTCAGCCAATTTGAAAAATTTTTGAAATTCTTCCTCTTTAATAGCTTGTGAAGAAATAATTTCATGAGAGTGAGGGAGAGATGATCTGTAAGTAAGCTTTCAGAAAAAGCTGCATTCAGAAACTCATTCTAAGTCTGTCAGGCTAATTTAACAGAATTTCATCTTCACATGTGAATGTAAAATATAAATATGTAATGTAAAAAGTAGGGATGGAGCCCAGCTATCAGATAATTTAGGTTATTATTTGTGTTTGCATTTATTCCCTGATCTGTTATAAAATGTTTATCCTTTCCTCTTTGTAGCATTAATCTGATGAGGGGTTTGCTGTTTGAGATGAGACAAGAAATAAACACAAGACTTTTTTCAAGCTCAGTGCCCAATGGCCACAAATGGAAATATCTTGGGGTTTTCTAATTTCAAAGTGCACATTGCATACATTGTGCATATTTGCACAACTTCAGCTCTCTGTGTAGCTTCAAGCTGCAGCTCAGGAGCCGCAGGAATGCTGGACCATTAGGTCAGATTAAGAGCAGTGGTTACCTACAAATAACTAAATACAAATAAATTTATTTTTTGGTGACACTTAATAGCAGCTGTCTCAGTAATCTAACGAACATCACGGATTCACTGAGCATGATTTTCAGGTATTTCTATCCTTAGTGTACTAAAAAGACACAGCCACTGATAACAGGCCATGCCCAGCCTTCTGTTTGTGTGTGCCAGCACCCTTGGTTTGTATCTCTGCTGTGGTCTGAAAGGGATTTAGAGACACCAGACCAAACCTTACCAATCAAGAATTAGTAAATCAAGACTTAGGCTTCTGTATCCTCTTTTTAAAAGCCACCATTGCTGAAGAATCTGCCATCAACTGTGGCTTGACTGTCCTTTCTCTCACAAGCTTTCCAGTTCTGTAGCCTGGTTCTCACTGCAGATTGGAACCCCTGTTTTGATTGTACCCACTACAGACACGGGGGACAGATTATCCTCTTCCTTGCAACAGCCTCAGTCAGGCTTGAGAGTTAGACTCTGTACCAATGGCTCTTCCAGCTTTCAGCTAAACATTTCCCATTCTTTTAACCTTTCCTCCTAAACTGTGTAGGCTCCAGTGTTAAGTAGACCACCTTTTCCTATGGACTGTGCACCTCTTCCTGGCAGAGAAGTCCCAAACACCCCAGTGTGCCAGACAAAGAGGAAGAACTACCACCCTGCTTGTGATGCAGACTATATTATTCTCTACATCATAATGTGATCTTTGACTGACCCTTTCCTGCAGAACTGCTGCTTATGCAGTTATTTCCATTTTATATTTCAGTAGCTGCTATTTCTGCCATGTGTGGGGTTTTACGATTGTCTTAATAGAGTTACCTCCTATATTTTTACTTTCCCCACCTCTTATTTCTCCAGCTTGTCAGGAACATTTTGAATTCTAATCCTTCCTCACAGTGTATTTACAGCTACTCCAGACTGGTGTCAGCTGTGAATTTAATCAGTTTTCTTTTTGTCCCGTCATTCACGTCACTAACAGGAGGGCTGATAAAGCTGAATAGACAAACTCCTGCACCCAAAGCAGGTTGCTCTCCCTGTTGGGAACTGACTGGTTTCTAAACTGGTGCCAATTTCCCACCATCCCCATACCTGCTTTATAAGAGTGTAATCAAGACTGGTATTTTCCCCAGTTTGTGTGTAAGAATGTCATGTGAGATAGTAGTTAAGATATTTAGCAAAGTTCATTCAGATAGTCACCTACTTCTTCTCTATATGCAAGAGAGATTATTCTGCTGCAGAAAGGAAATAAAAAGTTCCTGATGTCTTTTATCCATTTCCCTTTCTGACATTCTATCCATTCACTTTCAGGTGAATGCAAGAAGTTTGCCTCTTTTAGAGGTTTTTCTGTGTCTGTGACTCCTGGATTAAGCCACACTTATCATTACAGAATTTTCAGTCCTCATAGGAACCAAAATCATTTACTGACCCTATCTCAAAGAATCTTCATTACTGTTACTACCCTGGGAGAAGCAAAATGTCTTTGAAGAGCTGCCTGGCACTAAGTGGTGTCTGAAACCTTAAGCATACAAAAACTAACAAAAATGTGCACTATTGAAGTGCACATTCCCACATCGCTTTCTCCCTTCTGACTAAATAGCCAAGAGAAGGAAGGATTAGGTTAATTCATTCTAATAGTTAGACTAAATAAATTTCCAGACCGTCCCATTTCTGACCCTCTTATTTCTTGCAAGCAGCACCTGTTTGTGAAAATCTCCCAGTTCACCCGTGTTCCCCACCACTACATTACAATTGCCAATACTGAAAGGCACACCTTACCAAAACCAGGAAACTTAAACCCATTCTTAAGTTTGCATTTAAATGTAGAATCATTGGTGCTTGTCAAGTCACTAAATAAAGTGAAATATCTTGATGCTTTACTTACAAATTCAGGAGGATCTTGGTGCTCCCCTATCAGAGACCCCATTAGCACTTAAATCCTTGGTGGCCCCTGCAGGCTCTGGGGGCTCTGCTCTGCACTGGAGCCCAGCAGGAGCTGAGGGCAGTCATGTTCCAGGAGGACAAAAGCCCAGCTGGTTTTCACTCCAGGAGCAGCTCCTGCTCTGGTGAGAGCCCAGCACAGTGTCTGCAGGCAGGGGCTGCTCACTGGCAGCCCTGGATGGAAACAGCCCTGGACTCCTGCTGGAGTCAACCCTCAGAATCCAGGAGGATCCTCATCCCTGAACACAGCAGGGGACAGCAGAGCCCTTGAACTCCTGGAGGCTTTCTTAGAGCAGCTATTTCACCTCAGATGGTGTGGTATGCTACTATAGAAGAAGGTGATTTAAAGACGTATGGCTTATCTATATTGGATACCCACCTCCACTGAAAATTGTGTAGTTCAGGACCTGAGCCTCTGAATACTTTTCAAAGCAGTTTGTTGTAAATCCTTTGAATTTGTATGTTTCAGAACTGCAGAAATTATAAAATTTGAAAAATGCAACCTTTTACAGAGTAAAAATAGTTTTTATGGTAAAGTGGCTCCCCACCTTTTTTGCCATATTTATCCCTTTGACTTTTGTAAGAGTAACTGAAACCCTGAGAGACTGATGAAGTTTAACAATGTGTGTTCATTATATCCAATTTTGTTCTCTTGGTGAAAACACAGACTCCTAAATCCTATTTAGACTCTGAAATTTCAGAGGCTCCAGCCCTCATCTGACCTTAACACCTCTTAGTTTTGTGCAGCTTTTGTAAGCCTGTGCACATGTTTAAATTCTCCCATGGCAAATGGTTTTGGAGATCAGATGTTCAGGATTAAGAGCACAACCAGTTTTTGCCTTGTTTAAAATAATTTTGACATTTTAGTGGAAGTCATTAAGATTGTTTTCTTGTACTCTCAAATGGGCCACAGTGTGAGTGAGCCCATTTTAGGAAAATTACATAAAAAGATTTGAATTGCTAAATTACTCACCTTGAGAATGTAAACACAAATATTTTGAAAACTCTGAAGGTTTTATCTGGGGTAAATATTTGAACCTGAATTCCTCCCCTGGGAAGATTAATTCACAAATAAATAAATTATTTAAGTCAGGGGCCCTTCTGAGTAAAATCATGTAGGAATAGTCACTTCTAGCTGAAGATGCTCATAGTGTTGTTTATATTTGCATTCTTTTTTTTTTTTCTTTCTTTTAACTGTGGAGTGGAATAAAAACCTCCCCAGATGGTGCCAGGTTGAAGGATCTCCACACAGGTGCAGGATGGTTCTGTGGGTTCTGATTTCCAGCCAGGAGAATCTCACTAGTTCCAGCCCAGCAGCACAAAGGGTTTGAGCATCTCTGAAACTGGGAGTTTGGCTCTAGAAAAACAGGCTGGACAGGAGGCAAACACATGAAGGCACTCTGTTGTTATCAGCTCCAATGTCTGCATTAACAGGCAAGGCTGAGAATGCCACCTGCTTACAGAAAGGCTTTCAACTCATAGGGCATGGAGTTCCTAATAGTATTCCATTAGATATAATGAGGTGTGCTGGTGCAGATTTCCCCCCTGAAGTTTGCACGCATTTGTACAAAATAAGGCTCCTGCTGGGGTGTTTTATGAATGTGGAGTCTTTCAGTTCCAGTTAAATAGGATAACCAGCTGTTTTCCAGGGCACATGAAGAAATCCTTGGATTGGCTGTTGTTGCTACTCTCAGCATTAGCATGCCTGCAAAAAATGAATAAAAACACAGAAATATTTTACTGTAACATTCTTGAAGGGAAGGCAAGCCTTTGAATGCATCAGAAATTGTTCTCATAGATGTAGGGGGAAAAACGGATAAAAATCTATTTTCTTTGTCCCTTCATTTTGTTGCAAACCTTCTTTGCATCTTCAGCCTCCAGGTCTCCCTGCCATGAGTTGTCATCTGTGTTGGCACTCACAAGACTTCATTCCCCAAACCTGCAGATGTTATTAAATTTGAGGATTATAAGGTTATGTAGGACATGGTAGAAGCCAGATATGGATTGGATGTTTTTATTAGAGGATTACCAAATTTTGTTAACAGGAGTACGCCTGAGTAATTCTACTGGAATCTCTGCTGTGCTTGTTATGAAACATCTGATCCTGAAGCAGATACAGAGTGCACTGTGGCAAGGCCCAGGTTTCTTACCATGCTAAGGACAGGTCATGTTCATGATGTGTAAAGCTGGATCAGTGCAAAGGATGTATAATGATTTCACTGGAAAAAGTGTAATGGTGGCAGAGGTATCTCATCATAAAATCCCAAATATCCCAATGACTTGTTCACTTCAGAATCCCTTTCCACTGCTGGTACATGTTATAGGCAACAAAATAAAATCAATATACAAGGTGTGTACTTCAATGTTAGTTTCAAATGCAGTGAAAATATCTAATGCTTTTTGTAGATTTTCATAACTTGAACATTCCTAGTATATGACACCAAGATCTCAAGCAAACTTCTTGCTCCTAAGGCATGATATTATGATGACATTAATTCTATAAATGTCACTATACTGGTGTATTTTGAGAGTACTTGTATTTGGCTAACTCAAGCTAGTGAGCTTAAAGCAAGAAATGTTGATGAAGAATAAATATACAATCTGACCCTGGAGACACCATTTTCTCACAGTGAAGAACTTGCCCAACTAAGGTCATCCGAAGTCTACTGAGGGAACTTTTCTTCCAAGAGGAAGGTGAGTCAGGAAATTTCCAGAAGCTATGAACAGTTTGCATAACAGCTCGTGCCCTGCTGTGGTGTGTACCCTTGTAGAAGCTCACACCCATGTGGCCATTTGCTCCCTTCCAACAGGAGGGGAGAGATAATTGGAAGGGCAAAAGCAGGAAAACTCATGGGATGAGATAAAGCCAGTTTAGTGGAGGTGGGAAACAGGGGCAAAGACAAGCTGTGATGAGGAAGCAATCACTGCTCACCCAGCACAGCCTGGAACAGCATCTTTGGAAGCACCTTGGACCCTCCCTTTATTGCTGAGCAGGATGCCACAAGGTGTGGAATATCCCTTGGGGTCAGCTGTGCTGGCTGTGTCCCCCCCAGCTCCTTGTGCACCCCCAGCCTCCTTTTGCTGGTAGGGTGGGATGAGGCAGAAAAGATCTTCACCCTGTTGTAAGCACTGCTGAGCAGCGGCTGAAACACCTCTGTGTTATCAGCGCTGGTTTGGCCAGAAATCCAAACAAAAGCACTATATAAGCTACTTTAAGGAAAGTTAGCTCCATCTCAGCCAGACCCAATGCCTGTGGCAAGGCTGGGTGCTGGCATAGCCCTGTACATGGAAGGAAAAAAGAAAACGGTGTTTGAGTCACAGCTAATGTGGTTTGCAATTCCAAGAAGAGAAAAATGAAGAGAATTGAGGAAGGAATTTGTGTTGTACCTCCAGGTACACCTTTCCTTCTGCTACAGGGCTGAATTGCTGGGATAATAAAGTCCACTTGATTTATATGAGCAGACTCCTAATCACTTAATAAACCACTCTAAAAGTTATTTGGTAGAGTGGAAAATTATTAACTGGCTGAGGATCCAGCAAGCAGCAGCTGTTTCATAGTAAAAACTTGACTGGGAGAACTGGCCCAAGAATGCCCATGATCAATGCCAGAAAAATTATTTTTTCTGGTTTTAAAGTTATTCCCCATTTGGATCTACAAGGAAAGGGAAAATTCAGGGTGAAGAACCTTTTCCTGATATCCAACCTAAACCTCCTGTGAGACAGCTGTGAAGTCTCCCCTGAGTGTGGCTATTCAGTTCATTAAAATCCACTTGCCTGTTTCTGCAGGAAGGATGAGTATCTTTTGCCTTGGCTATGGGTATTTACTCATGTTTTTGACTGGATCCAAGATGTCACTGTAGGATTTTTAGGTTGTTTTTTTTTTTTTTAATTTAATGGGTAATTGTTAACATCAAGATTACTCTCACAATATCCAGCTGGGTGAAGATTTTAAAATCAGCTTTGGGAGAGTTGAACTAGAATTACACTATGAAATTTAGATTTTAAGAAACTTCACATTATAAGGTGAATCCCTCTACAAGGTAGAATAGAGCATGCATAGTGTACGTAATCACATAGTTACATAGTTCCTCATTATAGCCCTTTAGTCTCATTTTTCAGCCAGCAGAAGAGAATCTCTGTGTTCTGAACACTTCAGGTGTGGTGTGACTACAGAGTTTGATAATTGCTGTATGTAGCTTCATCAAAGAATATTGTCACATCACAAAAGGAAGTATGGTCCTGAGATTAAAAGACAGATTCAGATTCTGGAAGCATTTTAGTCTCTTTCTCTTGACATGGAATAAGGAGTCTAGCCTCCTCTTACTTCCAATTTGCCCTTCTCCAAAATGTTGATAATGATGACTCACTTCCTCATGAGGGTACTTTGAAGCTTAGATGAAGTCTGAGTTGTTTCTGACACTGAGAAAATTGATGTCAGAAACTGCATTATTGGAATACTAATCTTTCAAGGCTAAGATAAATAATTGTCCCCAAATGAAAAGCTATTTTCTCTGCAAATTTTTTTGCCCTCTCTATAATATTCTTTGACTTAATGGAGGCCACACTTAATATAGACAACAGAGGAGACAGTGGACACTGCTTGCTTAAGTAAACAGCAGGCAGAGCCCAAATTATTAGTAAATACCAAGTCTTTATTTAGGTTGAATAACACTGCAATCCAACAAATAAATGAGCCATCAAGTTTGAATTTATGTAGCATACGAAACACATTAAAGCCATCTGACCATGACAAAGGCCTTTTCTGCTGTGAATAATGAGGCCAACACATTAGAATATCCTTTAGATGAAACATTAAACCCAAGGTCCTTTCTGTTTGTCTTTGGTGGCTCTTCAGGTGGAAGTTAAAGACGCCATGGCATTTCACTAAAACCATAGAAAATCTCTGGCCCCCAGAGGTATTACTTTCCTGGTAAAGAAATAAATTAAATTTTAAAATTAGAATATACAAGGCTGTGTATGAGTTGAATATCATCAGGGAAAATGCCAGTTTTCCTCTCCATGAGGACAGTGAGGAAAGTTCTCTTGTTTCATGGAGAGGAAGGTGAGTGTGCCTGGTATAAATATAGGCCTTTAAAAGTTCTTTGGGATTTTGGGAGTGTAAAGCACAGAAGAATGGTTTGTACTCATCATTAACAAAAGGTGTGGTAAAGGAGGACAAATCCAAGCCATATATGATATCTTTGCATGTGTCTATGCTTACATAACTAGACATGCACTTTTACATGTGTAATTTCCAAGAACCGTCTTGGAGACAAACAGAGCATTTGCCAGGAAAAATTCTTTACTTCAGCCTGTACATGTGTGATTCACTTTATGAAGTCCATCTCGATTTTCAGCTTCTTTTGTGTAATACCAGAGATTTTGTATCACTTGAGATGGTTTAGCTGTGGCTTTATTCTGGGTCTCAATGAATGTTTATCTACTTACTGAAAACCAGGCTCTTGTTCCCTGAGCCTGCATCTTAGCTGTGTAGTTTCACACCAGCTTCTTAGCATTAGACATTAGAGGCATAAGAGGCCATGTGAAAGGTAAATTTCAGACTCCTCTCATGGATGCAGATGTACTATTTTATTGTCATCAAGCTGACTGGAGTCACCCATTTGAATTTAAAAGAATTATAGAGAGAACAACCCTCTTGAAAGAAACACAAGAATTAAGTTAAAGCTTAACCCCCTTAGCAGCAGAGATAATGAAGCCTTTCATGAAGAACTGACTGATGAATCTGGGCATCATTCAATATTCTGAATAATGAGCCACTTCTTCTGTCTTGCTGAGAAACATATGGGATGTGAGGAAACCAGCTATAAACCCAGCCATGTCTGTCCCATCCAGCATCCTCCCTGCTGGAGGCAGGGAAGTGCTGCCTTATGAGGAAAGGTGGTTTAAGGGAAACCTTGGTACTCAGTGAAACCTTGGTACTCAGTAAAAGCAAGCTCATCTTTGTGATCTTACCTGGCTTGAAGCCCCTGTTCTATCAACAGGAATGCCACAGAGAGCTGTGGTGCTTGTCCAACAGGGATTAATGCTGGCTGGTTTAGGGAATCCATTGTGGTTTTAGTGTGTGACTACTTGAAACTTCTGACTCGATGGAAATGTCCCACAGGTTTTGCTTTACAGCAGAAGACAGAATGGTAACAGGGGAGCAATGTAAATATCTAACACTGACATTTCTTCACGTTGATTTCATTGACTTTCATTTCATTCATCCCCACATTAGGGATAGGAAGTCTAGTAATGAAGCACATGCCGCCTTTTCTGACCAGTCTGACATGAGGGGATACATGCGCCCTATGAATATATCAAATGGATTTTTAAGCCATGCCATTTCTTTCATGACAATAATCAAAGATGCCATTCTAATCTAAAGGGCCAGATCCAGCCTGTGCTTTGTGATAGCCACTTTGCACAAGGTAACTACAAATCTTGTAAGTAGCTTGTGTGGTGCTCAAAGCAACAAATGGAGTTTTCTTTTTTTTTTTTTTTTTTTTGAGGATTTCTTCTAGACCTAGATGAACACAGAAAAAAAATTTCAAATTTAGCTCACTAACTTCTAAAAAAATTATTTTAGTGAGTTGAAAGTTTTGTCTAGCCTTCCATTTTATCTGCTTTGGATGATTATGGACCCTTCCAGGCATTACTTATAGAGCTTTACTCCATGCCTTAAAATATTTAATATTTTCAACACGTGGTATCCAACTGGCAAAAACTGGTTGCTGATTCCTAACCTTCATTTTCTTTGTATCTTTAACTGTTGTCCAAAAAACTGGCGGGTCTGTGATATATGAATGGATTGTTTGGACTCCATTCAGAGGAAGGTGATGATAGACATCTGCCCAAAAAGCAATTAACTGCAATGTATTTAGAGAGACAAAATAATTCAGTGGGGATTTACCACCTCCAGAAAAGATTTGTCTTAGAAACAGTGTTGTTATTTGTAGTGGATTTTTTCAGATGTTTTACTCCCAATTTTCAAGAACTAAGAAAAAGAAAAGTCGCAAATTATTTTACCATATAACACAGACAACAATACGTAGAAATAATTAATAGGGACATTTGAAGAGAAAACAGGGTCACACCATTAGCCCCTAATAAAATGCATCAGAGTTGATGAATTATTTTAATGGGACAGAATGACAAAAAAGGGACTGTTTCACCTAAGCAGGGACAGCTGGTCCCTCTGACAAGGATACATTGCTGTCTTGTGGAGCCTGCCAGCCAGCAAGGCTGAAATAATAGCGCTGAGAGAGGTGTGGATGCTCCTGGTTCACCTAAGTGGAGAGGTAATACCAAGTCTAATTAGGAACACTTGGTATTAACTGCTTCGTGTCTGACAGCAGATCAGCTGCCCTCCATCCCGGCCAGGGAAGGGCTGCTTGGATTTTACAGATGGCTGCTCATCCCCATGCCACCGTGCCAGCTGTGCCAAACAACATCCAGCTGACAACTGGCCCCAGCTGAGGGGTTTGATCCCTATTTCTGTTCCTAGGCAAGAGGAATGGTGGATTTGTCTTTACAAACAAGCTGTGGGTCTGCTGGTAGATAAAACTAGCTCTGCAAGATAAAGGAAACAATGGGAAGAATTCCACTGACAGATGAATGGAAGAAGACACTTGCTTTTACAAATAAACTTTAGGTTTGCTGATAAATGAAATTAGATATTGAGAGATGAAAGAAACAATGGGGAAGAAAACCCCCTAAATTCTGTAAGAATTAAAAATTAAAAGGAAGGGTTATGCATTAGAGGGAAATCTTTGTGAAATCTTTGGTATCAGGCTTATCAGGGAGTCTGTACGTCCCAGGTACCTCAGCCAACGGGGAAAGAGAGAAAGGAAATGCGGCTGGGAAATTGGGATAAAGGAGACTGCATCCTCCAAAAATTCCAGAGATCCCAGGGGAATGCCCCATGGCCTCCCCCTTTATTTGAATAAAGCCAGAAAGGACTCCTCTGTCTCCTTTTTGGACATGAACCTCTGGTGTTTGTGGATTAATTTTCCTAACATAGGCAGTGGGAGCTTGGGACAAAATTTCCACCTGGGGACCAAACTGGGTGTTTCTCAAAAGCAGAACTGCTCCCTTACCATAGCTGGCAGTGCCAGGAACAGCTCTGGGGGGGCTTGACGGGCTGTACCTGCACAGAATATTTCTGTGCCTGCAGAAATCTGTCCTTGCTGCCAAGCCCGTGGTGCAGGACAGCCCTGGGGCTGCCCATGTGGCCTCGCCCTGCTGCCAGGGACAGGGATAGGGACAGGGACAGCCCTGGCAGCGCGGCTGGAGGGGCAGGCACAGCCAGAGCCATCTGCCAGCATGCCAAGCACCGCAGGTGCAGTACAGCACCTCAGTGACTAATTGCAGAATTCACTTTCATACAACGTGTTTGTGTGAGGGGGAGAGAAGTGGATTAACTTAACCGACAGTCATTTCTCCAATTATTTGAAAGGTGGTTGTAAAATGGCTGTTTTATCTTGCATCTCATCTGCATCTGAGAACCAAAGTGCTTAGATTTAAAAATGTTATCTAGATGGGGATGGGATGGCACAGGGGACTGAGAACAAGGCTGTTGAGGCTTCATTTGTAAGTCACACAACCAAGGCTAGTGAGGATTGCAAGGCACTGACCCTTTGCTGGCTTTTGTGAACTGGAAACCAGAGTTCCATCCCAAAAGAATTAAGGACCTGATCCTACTTTCACTTAAACAGTGGTCCCAGCATGAGTCTTAAGCACCATGTTGCAAATCCTCCGTGCTACTTTTAGCAAGGCAATGAGGAGATGAAGGCAGGCAGGGTTGCAGAGCCAGTGTCTGGTGCTGCCTGCAGAGCCAGGCTGCACTGCACTGTCACAGGACCACCAGCTCCTCCTGATGCTCATTTTCAAAAGGAAAATGGGGAGCATCTGCTGTGTGCAACAGTAAGGAAAAAACAACCCAAAACCCAACCCAAAACACAAACAAAAACAGCATGTGGGAGGGAGGGAAAGGAAAAGAAGGATGGAAAACAAGCTAAGGAAAAACCAAAAGAACTAACATAAATAGAAAACCCATGCCAAAACCAAAGCTTTTGGTCCCCTGATCAAAATAACTTCGACCAATGTATCTATTCTCAGAAGAGTCCTATTTCAAAAAGCAGCCGGCTTTCTAACAAATAAAGAATTGCTCTGTGGTTTCCTTCCAAAGCTGAAATCCAGCTTTCTAGAGTAAGATGAAAAGCTAATTTTCTAGAAGTTTAACGTGTTTGTGTAAGCATGTCAGGTGAAATAAATGACATTGATATTCAGTGTGTGTATAGGTGGCACCAGCTCCCAGAACTCGCTCTCTTTTTCATCTTACTGGAACATTAACTTATGCTCCTGAGGGCTATGTAGAATGCAGAGTGAGAGTGTGAACTTAAAAGATAATTTATCATAGCTTTCTCCTTGTATCATTCTCTTTTCCTAAACTTTTCCATATCAGAATAGAGAGCAGAGGGAATTTACTTTTGCCTCAGCTGCTTCTAACTGCACCCATGCAGGCTCTTACTCAAATCAAACCTTTGCAGCCTGCAGATTGACTTCTCAGCACATTCCCTTTGTAAGCAGAGGAGTGGATGTTTTACCATTATAACTGGGTCACAGAAACCTTAAAATTGATCTTTTGAATAACTATAGTAACTGCAAAACATATCGAGGACTATGGTAAGAGCAGAGGAGGGGTTTCATAGGAAAGTATCTCATCCAGTCCAGCAAGAGCTGGTGGCAAAGAGGATCAAGGAACACCATTCTTTACTCCTTGTTCTAAACAATTGTGAACAACAGCTCTGCAAAGGCTTGGACTCTCTATTATGCATTTATATGCTACTGAGTGTGACAGAGATGTTCTACTAAATGTGCTACAAAACAGAAATGTAATGTTAGTGAAAATGTAGGTAAAAAACTGGCAAAAACTGGAAACTGGCACCCAGTTTCCCTCTTCTATATCAATATTCATAAATTAATCTGCATTAATTACTTAAACTTATAATTTGACTTTCTAGTAGAGCTCAGTTTTTCAATTCACATTTCGCAGAATGAAAAACTGAGGTGTACACAGGTTACGTGGCTGTTTTTCTTCCTGATCTACTGTTGAGTTAAAAATTGCTGATTACTGTACCACAATACTGAGCTGCTTTTCCTTTTTTTTTTTTTTTTTGTTGGTGCTTTTTTTGTTTGGTTGGGGGGTTGGTTGGTTGGTTGGTTTGGGTGGGTTTTTTTGTTGTTGATTTGGTTTTGGTTGGTTGGTTTTGGGCTTGGTTGGTTGGTGTGAGCTGTTTGTTTGTTTTTATTATAGGAATAGCAATGTTTTAATGTCTAATGTTGCTGTAGGCATTAGCATTGGAGATGTCTGGAGATGGAAGATTACATAGTTTTATTTAAAAAATGAAGTATTCTTAAGTGTGATGTATCTTCCTGTATTTTAGTTTTCTGTTTTTTATTTGTACATGATGTCAAAGGTGGAAGTAGGATTAGTTGAAGAACAGGTAGCAATCAATGAGCAGGAGGATGCCTGGCCCTGCAAGAGATGTGATTCTGGGTGCTGCAATGCCCATGAAGTACTGAGATCCTAAATTATTGTATATTTGTCTTTAGCTCTCTCTTTATAAGAGAATGAGGCAGAACTTGGCATTGGAGCACACCTTGCAAATTTGCTTCTAAGGCCTTTACTTCTGTCCATCAGAGAGCCAAACCATGGAAATTGTCTTTTAGTCTTCTTGGACAGTCCTGAACCCATATAAACACGCAATATGTGGGCAAAACCAAGAGAAATCTTTGAAACATAAACTGATTATGCACGGGGCTAAATGTTTATATGCAGACTGAGGGCACCCACAGTGCTAAGCCCTGCTCTTCCACCCATGGCTATACCTCTAAGAAAAAAGCCATTTCACAAAAGAGGCTGTTAAGGGGACTGAGACAGTAGGAGGACAAACCAGTGTGGCCTGGGGAGTGTGTGCTGCACAGAGGTGACTGTGCTGGCTGTGTGAGACTGTATCACATCATGTAGTGAACAAAGGTGTGTGATAAAATAACATGTGGAGGATGCAAGCTCTATGGTTGTCTCAGGAAATAGGCTGCAGAAGGCTTTGAGAATATTCTCAGGAATGTTTGATGATATATTTGTTCTGTTCTTGCAATTTCTCCTTATTCACATGCTACTGGCCATCATCATCAGACTTGCAGTCCAAACAGGTAGTCTCTGCCAAGCTGTTGTATCAAGAACACTTTGGTTCAGTACAAACAACTAAGGAAGGAACTGTTCATCTTTGTATCTCCCTCCTCCAGAGAGAAAGGACTATGAGACACTGATATTCCCAGCCGGTCTTTGCATTGTTTTCAGCCTGCCCTTCTAAAGATGACATGCTTTCAGTGACCTTCAGATTCTGGGAAGTTTATGATAATAGGAGCACACACATATCAGTCCATGAAGGTTTATGAGGCAGGAAGATGGTGAAAGGGAGGATTCTAGACAATCCATCAGGTTGTGCAGGTTTTTGTGGGGAGAGAGTTAAATTGTCTTTATTGTAGGTGATGTGGGACTAGGTGTTGGGTTTGTGCTGAGAACAGGTTGATGACATGGAGATGTTAGATGTTTTAATTACTGCTGAGCAATGTTTCCACATTGCCAAAGAACCTTCCTGTTGCTCACCTTATCCCATCAGTGAGCAGGCTGGAGGTGTACAAGGTATTGGAAGGAGACATGGCTGTGACAGCTGACAATTGCCCAAATGGATATTCCATACCAGACAGCATCGGGCTCAGCATATAAAAATGGGAGAGGAGGAAGTTCAGTGGGTGGGCTGCTGCTCGGCGTTCAGCTGGGTACCAGTGGGTTGGTGGTGTTTTCATTGGCATCATGAGTCTTTCTAGGGTTTTATCTTCCTTGATCTTTGTTATCTTTTTCCCATATTTTCCTTACTTTTCACAAATTTTTATTTTTTATATAATTTTGATTATTAAACTGTTCCTATCTCAACCAACAAGTTTCTTTTTCACTTTTACCCCTTCTCATTCTTATCCTGTAGGGGGATACCATATAAGAAAATAAAGGTAGCATAGAAAGTAATTTTACCCCTTAAGGAGTTGCAGCTGAGCCAATTGCTAGAGATTGGGAACAGGCCTGACTTTAACAGGCCACAACTGTAGCCAGTAAGAAGAGTGTTATAAAAGAGTGGATTGGTTGGTTGAAGGGGAGCTGGAGTCAGTTGGCTGCTGTAGGAAGAAGACTGAGGCAGTGCTTAGAGGAGCTGTCTGTGAGAAACATCAAGGAGGTATGAAACTCTAGCAATATGGAACCTTTGCAATATAGTGACAGTAGAACTCTTGTGCTATAATCACACCATCCCACTGGTGGATGCAGTGGTGAGTGGCTGTGTGGTGCTTAGTTAAACCATGACACGTGGACAATGGCTTTCAAGTAGTTTCATTTGCCATAGCAAAGGGTGCTTGTCTATATCCAGGGATCTGAATTGACTAGACCCTTCATAATGTAATCACTTTATTGTGCTTTAACCATCCTATGTAAAAGTTGATTTCCAAGGCAAAACTGGTGTCTGCAAGCAAGGAGAGCCTAAGAAAGAAGGAGGCCTCACACCATGGCCTCACCCAAATCTTTAGCTGATGTTTTCAGCCCTATTGTCTTGATTACTAGGAATCATTATGCCAACCAAACTAAGAAAGAACCAGGTGTGTAGTTTGTCTATCTGTGTCCAGAAGGCAACCACGACTCAGCTCCATGGTTGCTCTGAGCTAGCAGATTAGGCTATTGCCAGTCTAACAAGAATCCATTAGAGTTGTTGGCTTGCTAGCTCTATCAGTATTATCTATTTACTTACCTATCATTATGATGGAAATGATACAGGAGTTATAACAGGACATCCTTTTTTTTCCTTCTTTGTTCCCTGCTATTCTTATAGCATTGATACCCTGTTAACTAGAATGAGGTTGGGGCTTTTATAGATTGATCTCTGAGGAACAGTATGCTCTATGCCATGAAAATATGCCAGAATAATAACCAGCAACCTTAGAAAGTAAAGTCCAAAGCTTGGAATCTGAATGTATTCATCACTACACTCTCTTGTGATAGAGGTAACAAGTGATTTATATACCTACAAATACAAAGCTTGATTTGAGAACTGTCTTGGGACATGCTAAGTTCACTTCAGTTAAATATAGTGCCCAATCTATTATCAAGGTGTACCTAATGTATGCATAGAGTTTTAAAGCATCCTTGCTGTAGATGCCCTTCTGTTCCAGGTGTTTGACCTTCAGGGTGACAACAGTCCACAGCACTTGAAATCTGACTTAGATTTTCTAAGTGCAGGTGGCAATCCAAAACTCCGTGGGGGTTGCTTAGATGAAGATGGAGTATTGGATACCATGGCCAGCTGGCTCCAGAGGCAGTTCCTATGCAAAGGAAGAGATCAAGTGCAATCTTTTCTCCTTTCAAAGCAATGCAGTTTTTCTCTGAGGCTTCCAACCCCTATGGTTATCGCACCAAAACTGAAAACATTTCACTGTTGCCTTTACATAGTATGAAATCTTGTGGGCTTCAGCTAAGTTGCTTCCCAACTGGAAGGTATATAAAGAAGCACAAAGGAGACAGCATGAATCTGATGGTGAGCTGACCAAAGAGGCACTCACTCATTGCCTCTTATGTCCAAGGGGTCCTATCCCCCAGTCCTTCTTGGTTTTCCTGTGGTAATTGGAAGATTACTGTCACTGCCTGCAATGCCTTCTGCTGCATGGATATGGTGGAACAGGCAGTGCATTTCCTCCTCAGCTCCCATAGCATGGACTAAAGCAGCAGCTTATGGACTGATGCATTAATTTCAGCCTCTACTGCAACATCCAAGGGAGGAATGCCAGATATTTTCCATAGGCCACAAAGTGCGGCTGATACTTGGTCACTCTCTTGAGTTCACGGACACCTCAAGAGAGGATAGAAGCACAGCTGCCATTAGAAGAGATCCTTGTCTCTAGTAGAAGACAGCAAGATAATTGCTCCAAAGTATCCTTCAGAGTGACACTGCGGCTGGGCCTGGGTAACGTTCTTGGATTTTCAGTGTTACAGAAACTTGCCTCCGTGTGTCTCTTTTCCTTCTGCAGGACTTCCCCCCGCAGGTCAGCCTGGATACTGCAGCTGAGGTGTGACCTGCACTTTGTGGCAAAACTAGCCAGAGGAGCAGGTAAATCCTGTATTTCCAGCAGAAGGCAAGGAGAACTCTGGCTTTGGTTTGGCAAGGTCCCCCAGAGTCAGGGACAGCCCGCATCTGAGACACAGCCATTTCAGCAGAGGAGAAAAGTACAGCTCCTGGCTCTGGATCCCTCACATCTGGATTCATCTTCTCATGGGCATAACATGAAGTACTCATAGTCATTTTAGCCAGGTGGGTTTCAGAAGACAGCAAAAAGCTGGAGGAGGTCACCATTTACAGATGTGGAAACTATTTCTATAAGTTTCAATGTGCTATGGCCTTTTCTTATTAATGTCTTTTGATCATTCCTTCAGAAATCAAACTGGGAAAGGACAGAGACTGTGTAGACAAGGAACATCATTTACAGCACCATTCACTCTGTGCTTCCCAGGCTTCAGAGAGGCTTACTCGTTAATTTGAAGAGGGTAGGAGAGACTCTTTGCTGACCTACACTGTATAAAACAAAACACAGTTAGTAAAGTGGGATGGCTAGCTTCACTGTAAAGGTCCAAGTTTTTCTTCTCCCTTCTTTGATAAATGACTGTCATCAGAATTACTGTGCTCCCCTAAAGTAATTAGTCATTATTGGACGATCAAAGAATTTATCAAAACTTCAGGTGCGGTGCTATTGATCTTCATTTGGGTTGGAAGGGATTCCGTGCTGGATTTTGGAGAAGGAATCCATCAGTGGCACAGCCATCAAACAGAAGGCAGCAGGTATATCCTTGTCAGAGAGATACATGACTATGCTGAAATTCCAAAAGGTGCCAAGAAGTGCAGCTCAGTAGCAGAGGTAGCTACTGTCACCTGGCAAAGCTTTTGGGTTTTAGGAGATAGAAAGAACATTTAACCCACCCACCTACATCAAGACTGTCATAGCCTACCTTAGAGGAATTTTAATTTAAGGATTCATACAGCTGTGGAATCCTGAAATCCTCTGAGTAATGTGCAGTGGTCTGAGACATTCCTGGTAACAAATGGCACTCCAGTGTTTGCCACATTAAGAACCTACAGAGGAGCTATTCCAACATAATAACTCTGATCCACCTTTTACAGAAAACTTAGCTTTAAGATAAGCAACCTGGATCAAAAGTAATCTAAAATGTCATTGTATCTGTCACAGCATTGTGTTCATGAGCAATAGATGCACTTGAGAAGACTTCTCTGTGGCAGCTCTTGATCTTAGAAAATGGCTTTAGCACCAGTGAAAGGTTATTGAACTTTAAAATATTTACTTTCAAGGTTTTCTGGTGACCTGAATGGTTTGTGACTATACACAGTGCGGAAACCCTCTTTCTATGTTAACTGCTCTTTCCATATGTGAAAGAAGTAAATGCTTACTCAGAAAAGGCAACTTTGCTTGTCAAGACACCAGTTTCCTCTTGGTGTCCAGTAATTCAAGTAAAAATAAATTAAATCTCCATCTGAACTGGAAATACAGACCTATAAGTGGGAATTGCAAACGCAATTCACCTTCCTTCCTTCCCGGGGCAAGTATTGCAATCAAAGCACCACTCACTTTGGCCATTCAGTGAGCAGGCAATTATTTTCCTAATTAATCTGTTTCTTTTCCTTCCATTTATTTTTTTTCCTACTCATTATTTATTTAAGCTAAAAGGGGCCAGTTTTGGACCATTTTTATAAAAATGGGTATAAATTCAGACTAATCTACTGAATACAGTTGAGTTACTCTGGACTAACAGTAGTATAAATAACAGCAGAACTTGTCATGGTGTTTCCAAATTAATAAACCTAAATGTTTTCCAACTAATGAAATGGCTTGAATATGATCAAGCAGATTTTGCTTTTAATCTGTGGAAGAAAAATGTGTTTGGTTGACCTGTAAAGCAAGTTATGCCAAATTTGATCATGAAACAGTGTTTATGACTAATTTTTAATGCACTGAAAACAACTGAAGTGGGAAATGCTGATACACTAGTGTAACTATGACTGTGGAAATTGAACTAATGTAATAACTAAAACAAATGGGTGTAATGAAAGAATAAACCCATGGAGGTTGGTAATGCTTTAAAATGTTGTGATTTTGAGACTAATGTTTATGGAGCAAATGAAGAAAAAAGTCAGCAGCTACAGCATGTGGCAGGAGCCTTTGCTGACATTTGCAGAGCATGGTGTTGTGCCAGTGCTGTTATAAGGAGTGTCTAAGAGCAAGAACATCACAGAGTAATGAACTCTGAAGCATAGTGAAAAACAATTTCATATGTGGGCATAAAGCATATTTCTATTGAAATTGGCACCACAACTAATTTTAAAAATAGGCTCAGAGTTTTTTCTCGGTGACACACTGTATCTTACCATTTGCTATATTTAAAAAATAACAAAATTCAGTTGGGGACATATATTTCTGACAGCACAAGTGATGGAGTGCTGACTCCGCATATTTCTGAAAATTGAAGTAATTGTACTGCAAAGTAACACTGGATAAATGCAGAGAAATTACTTCCACTGAGGGTGGTATTTTGTTCTGTTTTGAAAGTATCTTTTGAATGCTGTTAATAGATCTTATTAAAAATCAAATATTTAAGGAGGCTTATCTTTAAAATAGTACTAGAATTATGGTTAGAAAACATATGAATCATTGCTATTCTGTAGCACAATTAATTTTCATTGCTATGTTTGTGACCTACTTACAGACACCACAAACACTAATTTCACTGGATAATTAAGAGTGTAAATATCATTTGTCCAGTCCCTGATGACTGGTCTTAGAAATCCAATCAGCTCTCAACATTAGACTTGCAGATAAGAAATCCTCAACATATAGACTTTAATTATCACATACCGCTAATGATTCTTAATGCTTAATTTCATATTTTACACTTAGAATAATACAAACTGTATTTAACATGCAATTAAATATTTTCACCCATAATTTTATTTTTCTAGATGTAGCATTCTGATGCAACAGGATGTAGATACATTTTACAAAAAAGGAAAATACATTTTTCTGCTATTTAGTATTGGATAAAATTTTTGTAATATTTTTGTTTGTGTAAATGAGGTTTTCTTTAAAACTTACTGCTGGCCTTCTAAATATAGATGTATATTTCAGGATTAGACCAAAGAAATTACTTTCACTATCAGGAAAATATTTGCTAAAAGCCATCCTGATTGAGTGAAAAAATAAATAGAGCAATTAAAAATCACACATAGTGGTTGCATGTATAATAAGTTATATTGGGAGTCATAACAAATGGAAGTGGTGATACAAATAGACTGAATGTTACAAGCACACAAATTACCAAGAGAAGCAAGACACAAGGAAAAAAATCCATTACAGTGAATAATAATTTTATAAAGTATAATAGGACTAGAAGTCCCAGCAATGTTATAAGCTTGTAACTACCTAAAGATAGTAAAATTGTGAATAATTATGGGGAAAGACAAAATTATTTAATTTTGAGGGGCTTCTCTTGGAAAGAAATTGCATTACATACTTGTTTAACATGAATTGCTTTCAAAATTACCAGTAAACTGTGAATACTGTAGTCATGCATATTTGATGTGTCTATATTACATGGATAGGTAAATATGCCTTCTGTCCTTAAAAATACCTCTTAAAAGTATTCCAAAGACAGACCTTGAGTCCTGCTGCATGTTGGTTATTAAATTACTTAAATAAAAGATAACTCAATCTTTGTTAAATATGTTACAGATAGTTCCAAAGATCCATAATAGTAGTGCTAAAATTGTAGGAACCCCAGGAAATTCCAGGAAATATAAAGTTGGGGTGAATCATGCAACAGCCTTCAGTACAATATTGTATTTTCAGGCAGCCCTGACGAGGGGGAGAGAGAATGATTGATGCATCTGACTCCATTGATATCAGAAGGTGAATTAATTGCTTTATTATTCTATACTATATTATGCTACACTTAAACGGAATCTTCCAAGCACTCAGCTCTGCACACACCCTGCTCTGAATCTCATGGCTGTCAGCCAACAGTCCCAACACACACACACACCCTTGTGTGTGTCAAAGAAAACACTGTCACTTTGGGTAAACAATCTCCATTTTGCATTCTACTTTTGCACAAACAAAGGCACAGCAAATGAGATAAGAATACTCTTGGGAAGAATTGTGCCTTGCTTTTCTCTGTGAAGAGAAATGTGGGGCTACAGCACAAGACCTCAACAGGGGGTGTCATGATGTTATTTTTTGGTGGTACCTTACTGTGCTGTTGCCAGAAATGTTTCCTTAATGCTTCCTTAAGCTACCTGTAATTAGAGTCTGGGTACCAAGCAATCCCCATGTGAGTAACGTGTTCTTTACACTTTTTTTCTTTAAATATCTGGAATCCAGAACACATGAGTTTCAAGACCAACTTCATAATTTGGTGCAATTGAAAAACATGCAAACTTTCAATAGAGAAACTGCTGAGGGCTGCTACTTGCACCTCCTTCTCCACTGTATAGCACTTTCTCCCTCAATTTATCCCAGTTTTCTGCTCCTCCCTGCTCTCTTTACCCCTGGACTAACTATATGTGTTGGAAAGCAATGCCAGGCAGGTCTGGTGACATACTGAGACAGGTGTGACATTTTGGACACAATTTTTTCCACCTATAAGGTCAGCAGCTAAAACAAGATCAACGGAACAATAATTAAAAATTAATCTCTAAGCGCTTCTGTGTGAAGGGACCAATGCAGGTATTGTTACACTAAATACTCTGGAAGCAGTTTAAACTAAGAATTGGAAAAGGAATTGCTTCAGCTACAGGAGATGTTTTTACACTAGGAATCATTGTACAAGAACTGTTCCCTGTTTAAGCTTGTGCCTTACCTTGTCCTGGAGTAATGTTTGTATGTACACAAGCCTTTAGACCCATCCATGAAACCCTTGTTTGAAATATTCCTGCCCCTAAATCATGCTGTTATTATACTGTGAAATAATTTGCAACCTCATGAAGAAGGCTGCAAATTGCATCAGTCCTGGAGGCCAATCAGTTGTCCCCAGGAGGCACATACTTCTTGGGCTGGGAAGGAGCAATATAGACATAGTTGGATCTGTTGAAAATTTTCTTGTAGGTAAACAAAGGATTTAATTCAAAAGAGCTATTAGCTAATACTTATAATTGATACTAATTTATTTTTCAACTGATGTCTGTAATTATTCTTATATACGCAAAACAGTCTATTTGCATAACATACACACAGAGCTACACAAAACACAGCAGCCTGAGGTTCTACATCTTCTTTCCCTGACCCACTTTGTTACCTTTAATGTTTCTTTTTACTCTTTTTAGAGCTCTCTCCATTCTCTTTTTTCCTTGATAGAAACATCCTTATCCTTTATCATGC